>OU342741.1:428727830-428846715 GCA_910589775.1 Avena eriantha | reverse complement strand
GTGTTCTTCCCATCAACCACACAAGGATCCACCGGAGTCATTGCATGTGTGTTCTTCTCACAAACCACACATGGATCCACCCAATGTCATTGCATGTGTATTCTTCCCATGAACCACACATGGATCCACCAGTGTCATTGCATGTCTGCTCTTTTCATGAACCACATCTAGAGTCATTGGATGTGTGTTCTTCTCACAGACCACACATGGATCTAGTGTCATTGCATGTCTGCTCTTCCCACATACCACACATGGATCCACCAGTGTCATTGCATGTGTGTTCTTCCCATGAACCACACATGGATCCACCAGTGTCATTGCATGTCTGCTCTTCCCATAGACCACACATGGATCCACCAGTGTCATTGCATGTGTGTTCTTACCATGAACCACACATGGATCCACCAGTGTCTTGGCATGTCTGCTCTTTTCATGAACCATAGCTAGAGTCATTGTATGTGTGTTCTTCTCACAGACCACATATCACCAGTGTCATTGCATGTGTGTTCTTACCAAAGACCACACATGGATCCACCAGTGTCATTGCATGTGTGTTCTTGTCACAAACCACACATGGATCCGCCGGGTGTCGTTGCATGTCTGCTCTTCTCACAGACCACATATGGATCCACCAGTGTCATCGCTTGTGTGTTCTTCTCACAGACCATATAAGAACCACACCCAGTGTCATTGCATGTGTGTTCTACTCACAGACAATATCATGAACCACACCCAGTGTCATTGCATGTGTGTTCTTCCCTTGAACCACACATGGATCCACCGGTTGTCATTGCATGTCCGCTCTTTTCATTAACCACAGCTAGAGTCATTGTATGTGTGTTCTTCTCACAGACCACATATCACCTGTGTCATTGCATGTGTGTTCTTCCCAGGAACCACACATGGATCCACCGGAGTCATTGCATGTGTGTTCTTCTCACAAACCACACATGGATCCACCAGTGTCATTGCATGTCTCCTCTTCTCATTAACCACGGCTAGAGTCATTGCATGTGTGTTCTTCCCATGAACCACACAAGGATCCACCGGAGTCATTGCATGTGTGTTCTTCTCACAAACCACACATGGATCCACCCAGTGTCATCGCATGTGTGTTCTTCCCATGAACCACACATGGATCCACCAGTGTCATTGCATGTCTGCTCTTTTCATGAACCACAGCTAGAGTCATTGGATGTGTGTTCTTCTCACAGACCACACATGGATCCAGTGTCATTGTATGTGTGTTCTTCCCAAATACCACACATGGATCCACCAGTGTCATTGCATGTGTGTTCTTCTCACAAACCATATCATGAACCACACCTAGTGTCATTGCATGTGTCTTCTTCTCACAGACCACACATGGATCCACCAGTGTCATTGCATGTGTGTTTTTCTCACAGACCATATCATGAACCACACCTAGTGTCATTGCATGTGTGTTCTTCCCATGAACCACACATGGATCCACCAGTATCAATGTATGTCTGCTCTTCCCACATACCACACATGGATCCACCATTGTCATTGCATGTGTGTCCTTCCCATGAACCACACATGGATCCACCAGTGTCATTGCATGTGTGTTCTTCCCACAGACCACACATGGATCCACTAGTGTCGTTGCATGTGTGTTCTTCGCATGACCCAGACATGGATCCACCAGTGTCATTGTATGTCTTCTCTTCCCATGAACCATAGCTAGAGGCATCGCATGCGTGCTCTTTTCACAAACCACAGCTAGAGTCATTGCATGTGTGTTCTTCTTACAAACCATATCATGAACCACGCCCAGTGTCATTGCATGTGTGTTCTTCTCATAGACAAGACATGGATCCACCGGTGTCATTGCATGTCTGCTCTTCTCATTAACCACAGCTAGAGTCATTGCATGTGTGTTCTTCTCACAAACCACATATCACCAGAGTCATTGCATGTGTGTTATTCCCATGAACCAGACATGTATCCACCAGAGTCATTGCATGTGTGTTCTTCTCACAAACCACACATGGATCCACCTAGTGTCATCGCATGTGTGTTCTTCCCATGAACCACACATGGATCCACCAGTGTCATTGCATGTGTGTTCTTCCCACAGACCACACATGGATCCACCGGTGTCGTTGCATGTGCGTTATTCCCATGAACCACACATGGATCCACTAGTGTCATTGTATGTCTGCTCTTCCCATGAACCACATCAAGAGTCATCGCTTGCATACTCTTTTCACAAACCATATCATGAACCACGCCCAGTGTCATTGCATGTGTGTTCTTCTCACAAACCACACATGGATCCACCGGTGTCATTGCATGTCTACTCTTCTCATTAACCACAGCTAGAGTCATTGCATGTGTGTTCTTATCACAAACCACATATCACCAGAGTCATTGGATGTGTGTTATTCCCATGAACCAGACATGTATCCACCAGAGTCATTGCATGTGTGTTCTTCTCACAAACCACACATGGATCCACCTAGTGTCATCGCATGTGTGTTCTTCCCATGAACCACACATGGATCCACCAGTGTCATTGCATGTGTGTTCTTCCCAGAGACCACACATGGATCCACCGGTGTCGTTGCATGTGCGTTATTCCCATGAACCACACATGGATCCACTAGTGTCATTGTATGTCTGCTCTTCCCATGAACCACATAGAGAGTCATCGCTTGCATACTCTTTTCACAAACAATAGCTAGAGTCATTGCATGTGTGTTCTTCTTACAAACCATATCATGAACCCCACCAAGTGTCATTCCATGTGTGTTCTTCTCACAAACCACACATGGATCCACCGGTGTCATTGCATGTCTGCCCTTCTCATTAACCACAGCTAGAGTCATTGCATGTGTGTTCTTCTCACAAACCACATGTCACCAGAGTCATTGCATGTGTGTTCTTCCCATGAACCACACATGGATCCACCGGAGTCATTGCATGTGTGTTCTTCTCACAAACCACACATGGATCCACCTAGTGTCATCGCATGTGTGTTCTTCCCATGAACCACACATGGATCCACAAGTGTCATTGCATGTCTGCTCTTTTCATGAACCACATCTAGAGTCATTGGATGTGTGTTCTTCTCATAGACCACACATGAATCCAGTGTCATTGCATGTGTGTTCTTCCCAAAGACCACACATGGATCCACTAGTGTCATTGCATGTGTGTTCTTCTCACAAACCATATCATGAACCACACCTAGTGTCATTGCATGTGTGTTCTTCTCACAGACCACACATGGATCCACCAGTGTCATTGCATGTGTGTTTTTCTCACAGACTATATCATGAACCACACCTAGTGTCATTGCATGTGTGTTCTTTCCATGAACCACACATGGATCCACCAGTGTCATTGCATGTCTGCTCTACCCACAGACCACACATGGATCCACCAGTGTCATTGCATGTGTGTTCTTCCCATGAACCACACATGGATCCACCAGTGTCTTTGCATGTCTGCTCTTTTCATAAACCACAGCTAGAGTCATTGTATGTGTGTTCTTCTCACAGAACACATATCGCCAGTGTCATTGCATGTGTGTTCTTACCAAAGACCACACATGGATCCACCAGTGTCATTGCATGTGTGTTCTTCTCACAAACCACACATGGATCCACCGGTGTCGTTGCATGTCTGCTCTTCTCACAGACCACACATGCATCCACCAGTGTCATTGCATGTGTGTTCTTCTCACATACCATATCATGAACCACACCCAGTGTCATTGCATGTGTGTTCTTATCAGAGACCATATCAGGAACCACACCAAGTTTCATTGCATGTGTGTTCTTCCCTTGAACCACACATGGATCCACCGGTGTCATTGCATGTCCGCTCTTTTCATTAACCACAG
The DNA here is from genome assembly GCA_910589775.1 of Avena eriantha. NCBI lineage: Eukaryota > Viridiplantae > Streptophyta > Magnoliopsida > Poales > Poaceae > Avena > Avena eriantha. The sequence goes on along the minus strand of OU342741.1, from coordinate 428,842,844 downwards.
CTAGAGTCATTGCATGTGTGTTCTTCTCACAGACCACATATCACCTGTGTCATTGCATGTGTGTTCTTCCCATGAACCACACATGGATCCACCGGAGTCATTGCATGTGTGTTCTTCTCACAAACCGCACATGGATCCACCGGTGTCATTGCATGACTCCTCTTCTCATTAACCACGGCTAGAGTCATTGCATGTGTGTTCTTCTCACAAACCACATATCACCAGAGTCATTGCATGTCTGTTCTTCCCATGAACCAGACATGGATCCACCGGAGTCATTGCATGTGTGTTCTTCTCACAAACCACACATGGATCCACCAAGTGTCATTGCATGTGTGTTCTTCCCATGAACCACACATGGATCCACCAGTGTCATTGTATGTCTTCTCTTCCCATGAACCACAGCTAGAGTCATCGCTTGCATACTCTTTTCACAAACCATAGCTAGAGTAATTGCATGTGTTTTCTTCTTACAAACCATATCATGAACCACACCCAGTGTCATTGCATGTGTGTTCTTCTCACAAACCACACATGGATCCACCGGTGTCATTGGATGTCTGCCCTTCTTATTAACCACAGCTAGAGTCATTGCACGTGTGTTCTTCTCACAAACCACATATCACCAGTGTCATTGCATGTGTGTTCTTCCCATGAACCACACATGGATCCACCGGAGTCATTGCATGTGTGTTCTTCTCACAGACCACACATGGATCCACCAGTGTCATTGTATGTGTGTTCTTCCCATGAACCACACATGGATCCACAAGTGTCTTTGCATGTCTGCTCTTTTCATGAACCACAACTAGTCATTGTATGTGTGTTCTTCTCACAGACCACATATCACCAGTGTCATTCCATGTGTGTTCTTACCAAAGACCACACATGGATCCACCAGTGTCATTGCATGTGTGTTCTTCTCACAAACCACACATGGATCCGCCGGTGTCGTTGCATGTCTGCTCTTCTCATAGACCACACATGGATCCACCAGTGTCATGGCATGTGTGTTCTTCTCACAGACCATATCATGAACCATACCTAGTGTCATTGGATGTGTGTTCTTCTCACAGATCATATCATGAACCACACCCAGTGTCATTGCATGTGTGTTCTTCCCTTGAACCACACATGGATGCAGTGGTGTCATTGCGTGTTCGCTCTTTTCATTAAGCACAGCTAGAGTCATTGCATGTGTGTTCTTCTCATAGACAACATATCACCTGTGTCATTGCATGTGTGTTCTTCCCATGAACCACACAAGGATCCACCAGTGTCATTGCATGTGTGTACTTACCACAGACCACACATGTATCCACCGGTGTCGTTGCATGTATGTTCTTCCCATGAACCACACATGGATCCACTAGTGTCATTGTATGTCTGCTCTTCCCATGAACCACAACTAGAGTCATCGCATGCGTGCTCTTTTCACAAACCACAGGTAGAGTCATTGCATGTGTGTTCTTCTTACAAACCATATCATGAACCACACCGAGTGTCATTGCATGTGTGTTCTTCTCACAAACCACACATGGATCCACCGGTGTCATTGCATGTCTGCTCTTCCAATTAACCACAGCTAGAGTCATTGCATGTGTGTTCTTCTCAGAAACCACATATCACAAGATTCATTGCATGTGTGTTATTTGCATGAACCACACATGGATCCACTGGAGTCATTGCATGTGTGTTCTTCTCACAAACCACACATGGATCCACCCAGTGTCATCGTATGTGTGTTCTTCCCTTGAACCACACATGGATCCACCAGTGTCATTGCATGTCTGCTCTTTTCATGAACCACAGCTAGAGTCATTGGATGTGTGTTCTTCTCACAGACCACACATGGATCTAGTGTCATTGCATGTGTGTTCTTCCCAAAGACCACACATTGATCCACCAGTGTCATTGCATGTGTGTTCTTCTCACAAACCATATCATGAACCACACCCAGTGTCATTGCATGTGTGTTCTTCCCAAAGACCACACATGGATCCACTAGTGTCATTGCATGTGTGTTCTTCTCACAAACCATATCATGAACCACACCCAGAGTCATTGCATGTGTGTTCTTCCCATGAACCACACATGGATCCACCGGTGTCATTGCATGTCTGCTCTTCTCATGAACCACACTTGGATCCACCCAGTGTCATCGCATGTGTGGTCTTCCCATGAACCACACATGGATCCACCAGTGTCATTGCATGTCTGCACTTTTCATGAACCATAGCTAGAGTCATTGGATGTGTGTTCTTCTCACAGACCACATATCACCAGTGTCATTGCATGTGTGTTCTTCCCATGAACGACACATGGATCCACCAGTGTCATTGCATGTCTGCCCTTCTCATGAACCACACATGGATCCACCCAGTGTCATCGCATGTGTGTTCTTCCCATGAACCACACATGGATCCACCAGTGTAATTGCATGTCTGCTCTTTTCATGAACTACAGCTAGAGTCATTGGATGTGTGTTCTTCTCACATACCACATATCACATGTGTCATTGCATGTGTGTTCTTCCCAAAGACCACACATGGATCCACTATTGTCATTGCATGCGTGTTCTTCTCACAAACCATATCATGAACCACACCCAGTGTCATTGCATGTGTGTTCTTCTCAAAGACCACACATGGATCCACCAGTGTCATTGCATGTGTGTTCTTCTCACAGAGCATATCATGAACCACACCCAGTGTCATTGCATGTGTGTTCTTCCCATGAACCACACATGGATCCACCGGTGTCATTGCATGTCTGCTCTTTTCATGAACCACAGCTAGAGTCATTGCATGTGTGTTCTTGTCACAAACCACATATCACCAGAGTCATTGCATGTGTGTTCTTCCCACAAACCACATATCATCGGTGTCATTGCATGTCTGCTCTTCTCATTAACCACAGCTAGATCCACTCGTGTCATTGGATGCATGTTCTTTTCATGAACCGCATATGGATACAAATTAACCTTAGGAGAGCCCTAACCTTAGCGTTAGACCGAGTCTTCTAGAAGGCACACCCTAACATAGTTGTTCTGCTTGTGGATTGTTACATACCGTCCGATCGGGGCGCTTGGACGATTGGGATGGTTTTCGTGAGATCGATTCGTGAGTAGTCTGTTCTGCGGCATGATTGGTCACGTTTGCTCTGGACAAACTGGCAACACCGGGGGCTCCCCAGTTGCGAGTGTCCCGAGTCAGGAGTTGAGCGGGCCATATCCCAGTGTCACGTCCCCATTACTTCTCTTCTTCTCCGTACTTCTCTTCCTTCCCCTCGTAGCCACATTCCCCACTTCACTCCCATCCTGCCATAGCCCAAGCCGACGGTGCCGCCATACCAATCCCCTCTCCGGCAACCACACCCCCCTCCCCTCTCGCCATGGGTTCAAGGGGAGACGACGAGGAAACGCGTCGTGACGACAAGGACGGTGATTTCGATGTGAGTCGTCTCATCTCTATCTCTATCATCCGTGGCCAGTTATCTAATTTTTGAGCCAGATCTACTCCGTTTACTCATGCGCGTATGATGTGTTAGGCCAACCAGACGATGTATGACGCCGACTATCACGGTTTAGCGGATGAAGACAGTCCTCTGCTATGTAAACATGGATATGTGCCCGCTAAATTTGTAGCATTAGAAGGACGAAACGCAGGCAGGAGGTTTCTACGGTGTCAAGGACATCGTGCAATGATGCGAGGCGGAAGTTGCGGTGTTGTCAAATGGGTAGATCCAGAGTGGCCCAAATTGATGCAGAAAACGCTGGACAAACTATGGGAAATGATTGTTGAGTTGAAAGAATCCGTATTCAGCTCACTTCTTGACAGTGTTGAGATGAAGCTATGGGAACCAGTTGACACGACCCAGAATAAGCGAGATCTCATGGGGGTGGAAGACAAGGTTAGCAAAGTCGAGAAGGAGAGGCACGCGGCGTTGGCCCTGAAGGCTAAAGTAGAGTAATAACTGACTCAAGCAAGGAACGATCTCCACCAGGCCAAAGTCCTGCAGTACACAACTACGAGTATTGACAAGTGCATGAGGAAAAATGCAGAGAAACAATTGAAGTTGTGCAAGAAAGATGCTAAAAAGGAAGGAGCAGACAATTCGATCCTTGCTCTCGCAGGAAGATGCGCATCGGGCCAAGATTAGGAAGATCAAGGAGATGTGTGATAACTAGTTCTATTTAGCTTAAGCTCCGTTCCTTTTTAAGTTGTAATATTTGTACTAGTTGACCTAGCGGTCTGAACTATTGGTCCCGGATTCCAGGGAGGAAAAAAATTGCTCCGGCCCTGCATTAATTTGTGGAAGAATTTGTGATTTAGATAAATTTATGCCTTGATTTAGATCTCTGTCCTGGATTGGGAACGTAACCGTGGACCAATGACACCTTTTCTACTAGTGTATTCTAACACTGGTGGTGTGTTTAAACGTAATCTACGTGGATTGTGCCGCATGCAAATGGCACAACCACAATTTATAAAGTGGAAGCACGTACACCCGGTTACTGGAGATCCGGGAGCTTCGCCAGATGCAGGGGATGCAGGAGCAGAGAGGCAGTGAGATAGACGGGCTCAAGATTAGGCCAGAAAGTGGTACCATTTCCTCCTCATCTGGGCATTATCGGTGAGAACATTGCTGTTTATGTTGCCACGTCGTTGTGCAGCATCTGAGATAAGTTGCTGCTTCGTGGAGTGTGGCAGCTTAAATAATTTATTTATGAGCCACTTACATTCCGTCGTATTTGGAGACCTCCTGCCCCTCAGCAATCGTGGAACCGGTGGATCATTGTTTTCAGATAGCAGTGGCACAATCACAATTTCGGATTCAACTACCGACTCGGGCGTTTCTAGACCCTAAGTCGCGGTACATTTTACTCAAAGAACGTGGGTAGATTGTTTCGCCCAGCAACGTGCCACACACAGAGCGATCAGAATTTAACAGAATTACATATATAGGTTCAAGTTCAACACATTACTATGCATCTTCATTGCCAGCAGCCTTCTTCCGTAGCCTGGGTGCCAAGTCTTCACGTCCAATGGCTTCTTCATTTCCTTCCTTCTTCCTCTTACTCTGTGCCAATTTTCTTAGCTTCACGTACTCTACATCGCCGGGACAATGGGCATCAAAATCGTGTCTAGCATCATCTTTCCACTCATTTTTAATTTCTTCAGGCAGCAAAATGACTGACCCGGCAGTCATGTTTCTAACCTTGCGGCGCTTCCTGTCAAAGAAACAAGACTGTTGCATAACTGCCCAATATCTACAGAGTAAATAAAACAAAAATTACAATTCAGCACAAACATGCGAACCCCAAGCGACCTTTGCTTACCAGGAGCTAATTGCGTTCGAGCAACCACCCTGTCCAAGAATAGAAGGGTGACTCCTAGTTGCAGCAGCTTCCACATCTAGTACATCACAATTCAGCTCAAACATGCAATCCGAAGCATACCTTTTCATCAACCCAATTAGCTGACTGTCACACGATATAGGAACATGGATGCCACGTTCATCCATGAAGATGAACTTTGCAGTCTGCTTCGGCCATACTTCAACACGATTACGCAGAGCAGCAACCATACCAGATATAGTGCAGATCTGCGCAGGCGCTTCTTCCATCGTGAAACAATGGCTTCCATACCACTTTCCCTTGGAGTCGTACCTGTAGAGGACTACCGTAACCAGGTAAGGGGGGTCCGCACAGATCCCACTTGACAGAAAACTATGGACAAAATATGTTTGTCATCGTTGGGCTAACGAACAATTTGAGGTTCAGTAGCCAGCTAGCAGTTGTAATTAGTGCGAATAGAAAAGAGAAGGGTAGCTCACCCGCTTGTAGGCAGAACTTCTTCTTCCTTGTTAGTAGGATCTGCCATCCTCCGAACTGCTCGGCTCGTCGGCGGTGGAGGCGGGCTAGAGCCTCGCAACAGAGGCTACGACATGCGCCATTGGAGCTCGGTATCACCGACTGGGCGCAGAAACTGGGCGCATCAACTTGGCCCCAGAAGTCAAATGTCTGAAGGGATCGTCCTGCCTAGAGGGTGGATTCTGACGCCGCCGGTGCTAGGGGAAAGCTGGGAATGAATTTGTGAAATTGGTCAACGCATCCAATCCACTTAGCTTCTTGATTTGCCTAAGAGGTTGCCGCGTTGGCGCCCGCGTCACGGACAGATAACCGACATGTGGGTCCCGACTGTCTACTTCACGGGGCGGTTTAACGGAATGTTTGTATTTGGCGGGGTGAGATGAGTTTGCCTCGAAATGGCCCCTCTCAGTAGTTGGCAGCCCAACTTTTCGAAATGCGGTAATTTCAGGCAACTTAGGTACCGCCATGTGCTGGCCTGCCAACTTTGGTACCGCAGACGAACAATCCCACCGCGGTGGCGGTTCTTTATGATACATATGTACTTACAATGTCAAGAGATTACTTGTGACTAAAGTTGAGTAGCATGAGGTTCGGTCTTCGTAAGTAAGGGGCATAAGATTTCAGCTTATAACTTGTCAAACATATCCTCTTAGTTGTGTCACTTTAACCTTAATCACCTTCAAGATGCTTATGATAGGGGCAATGAGAGATGAAAGCTAATAAGTACCATAATTTTTGGAAGCTCTTTATGAAACTTGAATCCCTGCTTCCTTCTATGAAGGCCTTTCTTTTTAATTCTATGTTGAGTCACCATCTTCTATCTTTATGCACCTACTTTGAGAGCATAGTGGCCATTCTTAGTTCTATGTGCATTGTCCCAAGACTTGTTGATTGATGCATAACTTTGATATTGCTTGTTTTAAACTATTTGTATATAGTCACTCTTATGAACTTTGAAGGTGTCTTATGCATTTATGTTTGCTACTCTATGAGGGACAAGTAGAATGCCACTATGCTATGTTTTCTTTATGTGAAACAAACAAACATCTTGCAAAGCATTGTTATTCACGAATCTTTTGTTTGTGCCTTTTCATTTTGCATCTTAGTTGCTTTGCCTTATTGTTAGAACTTTGTCTTTCATGTTATGATTGAAGTACTATGATCCCAGCTATCAATGTTTTACAAATACTTTGATCAAGTTTATGATGGTGCATGTCACCTCAAAAATTATTCTTTCTTTTTATCACTTACCTACTCGAGGACGAGCAGGAGTTAAGCTTGGGGATGTTGATACGTTGTAAACGTATCTATAATTTTTGATGTTCCATGCTTGGTTTTATCTACTTTCTTATGTTTTGTCCACACTTTGAAGTACTTTTCATATCATTTCTTGGACTAACCTATAAACAAGAGCCATAGTGCCACTTGCCTGTTTTCTGCTGTTTTTGCTTCCGGAAAGTTAGAAAATGAATATTCTCGGAATTGGACCTAACAAAAGCCAAAGTCGTTATTTTCCCGGAAGATTCACGGAGCCAAAAGGAGAGACGAAGGGGGGCCACAGGGTGGCCAAACCACCCTAGGCGCGGATCCCCCCAGGCCGCGCCAGGGCATGGTGTGGGTCCCCTGGTCGGCCACCGACCTTTCCTATTTCGCCTGTATATCTCCCCCGATGCAAAAACCCTAAATCGTCAATCAGAAATCCACGAAAAGTTCCGCAGCACCGCCGCCACCGAATGGGAGATTCGGGGGATAGAAAGTCTCTGTTCCTGCACCCTGCCGGGTCGGGGAAGTGCCCCCGGAGCCATCTCCATCGATCTCCACCGCCATCTCCATCACAGTTGCTGATTCCCATGATGAGGAGGGAGTAGTTCTCTCTCGAGGCTAAGGGTTCTACCGGTAGCTATGTGTTGATCTCTCTCTCTATGCATGATCATATTGTGATCATGAGCTTTGTAATCAAGTAGATCTACCTTGCTAATCAAGTGCTTTAGTAGATCTCTGCTCTCCCCATGTGTGTGAAAGTGACAGCGTGCACACCATGGTGGCACTTAGGCTAGAGATTACAAATACTTGTTATGAGTTATATTTGGAGTTGGATGTTTCTATGAAATTGTGGTGTTTGTTGGAACCATCTAGGGCTCAAGGTGATAGTGTGGGGTTATCTAGATGGGAAAGGCTTACTTTGAGGTGTATTGTTATAGCCCTACCAATGATTAGAGTGTCCAACCAGAGAGTAGTTAAGAGTAGTATCATAAAGAGAAGATATTTATATAATAGTGTTCACTAGTGAAAGTATGATCCCTAGGCCTTGTTTCTAAGCATTGATACACCATTGGCAACTAGATCTGTTACATGTTTGCTTGCTTCCATCTTTATTTCAGTTTTCCTTTAGTCTCTTCCACGCCATCAAGCTATTTTCTAGCACCGTTACCACTTATAATTATCCATACCACTTGTATTTCACTATCTCTTCGCCGAACTAGTGCACCCAGACACCTGACAAGTGTATTGGGTGTGTTGGGGACACAAGAGACTTCTTGTATCTTGATTGCAAGGTTGCTTGTGAGGGGATACCTTTGACCACTTCCTCCCTGAGTTCAATAAACCTTGGGTGATCCACTTAATGGAAAACTTGCTACTGTTCTACAAACCTCTCCACTTGGAGGCCCAACAACTGTCTACAAGAATAGAAGTGCGTAGACATCAGCATCCAAGATCACACATAACATAGACATGATAGAGTCAATAATTAATCTGAAATAGCATCTCAATATCCATCGGATCCCTGCAAACACAACATGTAAGATTACAAATAGATGATCTTGATCATGAACGGAGCTCACAAGATCTAAACATGATAGCACAAAGGAGGAGAACCAACCATCTAGCTACTACATGGACCCGTAGTCCAAGGATGAACTACTCACACAGCACACTGGAGGCAGTCATGGTGATGAAGAAGGCCTCTAGGGTGATCTCTCCCCTCCGGCAGGGTGCCAGGAAGAGCTTCAGATCCCTCCCGATCTAGGGATGGATATGATGGAGGCTACAGACTCTTTCGTGGATTTTTGATCGGGTACTTAGGGTTTCCGTCCCAGGAGGGTTTTATAGGCGAAAGGGCAAGGTCAGTGGAGCACCAGGGGCCTACACCCCTGGTGGCGTGCCCCCCCAGGCTGCACCGCCAATAGGTGTGGCCGCCCTGGTGAGCCACTTCGTCTCCCCTCCGGACTCCATGTTGCTTTAGGTAAAATATTGACTTTGGATTTTGTCTGGTCCAATTCCGAGAATATTTCCTTACTAGCTTTTCTGAAACCAAAAACAACACAAAACATGCAACTGGCACTGTGGCATCTTGTTAATTGGTTAGTTCCAGAAAATGTATAAAAATACTCAAAAATGTGGACAAAACATAAGAAAGTAGATATAAAACAAGCATGGAACATCAAAAATTATAGATACGTTTACGACGTATCAACATCCCCAAGCTTAACTCTTGCTCGTCCTCGAGTATGTAAGTGATAAAAACAATAATTTTTGAGGTGACACGCACCATCACAATCTTGATCAAGGTATTTCTAAAACATTGATAGTTGGGATCAAAGTACTCTAACATAGACATGAAAGATATAGTTCTAACAATAAGACACATAAACTATGTTCTAACATGAGAAGGTATAAACAAAAGATTCATGAATAACAATGCTTTGAAAGATGTTTGTTTGTTTCACATATAAAAACATAATAAGAATGGTATTCAGCTTGTCCCTCATGGTATAGCAAAATATAAATGCATAGGACACCTTCAAAGTTCATAACGGTGACTAGATACAAATAGTTTAAGAACAAGCAATATCAAAGTTATGAATCAATCAACAAGCTTTGGGACAATGCACATTAAACTAAGAATTACCACTATGCTCTCTCAATAGGTGCATAAAGGTTGAATATGGAGACTCAACATAGAAGTAAAAGAAAGGCCCTTCATAGAATGAAGCAGGGATTCAAGTTTCATAAAGAGGTTCCAAAAATTATGGTACTTATTAGCTTTCAGCTCTCATTGCCCCTATCATAAGCATCTTTAGGTTATTAAGGTTAAAGTGAACAAATATGAGGATATGCTTGACAAGTTATAAGTTGAATATCTCATGCCCCTTACTTACGAGGCCCGAACCTCATGCTACTCAAATTTAGTCACGAGTAAGTTCTTGTCATTGTAAGTACATGTGTATCATAGAGAACCACCAACAGGGTACCCCTTGCCCCATGATACAGGAGATTTCCCATATCAAAATGACAAGGCAAGCAGACAATGGGCATCTCAGGAATTTTTTATTTGCTATTTGCATAGGTTTTTATTGAGGATGCTTCACCGATTGCTCACTATGGTTATGCTGCAAGTTTCCACCATGATTAGGCATGGCTTATGCTAGCGACCCAGGTGTTTCTCTAATACATATACAAACTCCATGAGCTTACAAGCTCCACTTTTAATTCACACCGCCGGGATCCATAAGAAAAAGAACATGATATCAACCAAATAAAGTGCAATGTTGAAAGTGTTCCCCATGGTAACATGGTTCTGCTAATTCACAACTTATAAAGCACAAGCATATACACAACATAGATGTGCACAATGGTTCAAGTTTATTAAGTGCAAGAAAGTAAAGTGTGTCATCAAGTTTGTGAGAGCTTTAATCACTAATTTTCACATAACAAGTTTAATTCGGAAGGTAGATAAAAACATGAATATACTTGGAATAGCAATAACTCTAATAGGTAGGTATGGTGGAATCTTTGGAATAACTTGGTTTTTTTTGTTATTGGATGCATGAGTGGAACTCATACTAGGTACATGCGGAGGCTAGCAAAAGACTGAGAGCGACCAACTAAGAGAGCAATAATGGCCATAGTCATGCAAAGCGACAAAAATTATTAATTAAAGCATAAAGTGATATTACAAGTCAAAAAATAAATGATCATAGAGGCTATGGTGACTTGGTATAGTCTTAACATGGTGTGAGCATGCGCCAAGTCAACCCAAATAAAGCATCAAAGGAGAATACGTCAATATTATGCTTTTATATGCTAAAACAACGCATGATTCTTTCTAGGCACATTAAGAAATCTCAATTGTTTGTAACAAGTCATGCTACAACAATAATCACTAAGCATAAATTCAAAACAACATCAAACATGACATGATAAAGTCTAGGCCATAGTCAAAACAAGCTCCTTTTGTACCACTTATAATCATGAACTTTCCTACTGTTTTCCAATCCAAATCAAATTATTTGAAAACTAATGTATGAATGCGGGGGTCCAACCAATTTATTTAAGAAAACCAAGCTAAAGAAAACCAAAAACGAAAATGAAGACGCTCCAAGAACAACACAATTGTGCACGAAACAATAAAAATGAAGTGTTTGGAAGAAAACCTGAGATTTTTATTTATGAAGAAGGGGATGCCTTGGGCATCCCCAAGATTTGACGCTTGTACTTCTTGAATATTTATTGGGGTGACACGGGTGGCATCCCCAAGCTTGAGCTTTTGTCCATACTTCATCTTATCACATTATCCTTCCGTACAATTGAAAATTTTCCTTCATACAAAACTTCACACAATCTTCATTAGCAACATTAGTGTAATCAACATAATAAGTCTTTGGGTTCAGTTTCAAAACAAGTAAAACTTCCATCAAAACACAAGCTACTGTAGCAATTTCTTCTAAAAGCTCAAGTGATCAAAGAGAACTCAAAGAGAAAGAGATTAAGAGGCAAATGCAAATAATGGCAGAAATCTGTCAAAACAGACCAGCAGGTAAAACCGATTTTTTTCGAAGACCTTCTGTTGCTGAAATCGAAAAGTGTTAAACTAACAAAAGTTGGATAAAAACCTTGGGCAGAAGCACAAAAAACTACAGCTCAGTCCGACATACAGAGATTTTTCACGTATTTTTACAGTGGAGCACAAAATTCTGTTTCGGGATAGCAACTTTCCCAAGTCTTACTTCTCTCTCATTAGAGGTTACACTTGGAACAAAAGCCACAAAAAAAGGATAAGGAGAGGTTATTACTAAAGAAATAACTTCCAAGACTCGAAAGAAAAACGTTCTGAATAAAAAATTTGGGTTATCTCCCAATAAGTGCTTTTCTTTAACGCCTTTGAGCTAGGCATAAGAAGGATTCAAGTATTCTCAAATGAAGAAGCATTAAGACCAAATTTCTTGCCCCTACCTTTTTACCTTTATTCTTATCTTTAGGGAACGTGTGATTGTTTGGTAGAGAAGCAAAATGCATGATGCCTTTTTCCACATCTATTATTGCTCCAAGGAGTTTTAGTAGGGATCTTCCAAGTGTAATTTGTCCTTTTCCTACACATTCAATAACAAGATAATCAGTAGACACCACTTTCCCTAGGATGTTTGTAAACACTCCTTTAGCTATTCCAATGGGTAATATTGTGGCATTATTATTAAGAGATATTTTTCTCCTCCTTCAGAAAGTCCCCAAAGATTTAAAGATTCATAGACATCTTTAGGCATAAAACAGAATTCAGACATGATATAACAGCGAGCATAAAAAGTTTCATTATTTATAACAACTTTTACTGTAGGAAGCCATTTTGAAGATTCAGAATTTATTGGAAAATATTCATGATGCTCTCTAAGCATGTTATAGCATCCTTTTAAACTAGATGTGTTGGTCTCAAGAGTGTTCAATCTAGCAATAATGTTTGTAATGGAGGAATTAGATTTGCTAGGCAAGTCATATGTTGCAACCAACTTTTTTATGGCATTAAAAGCTTCACCCTCATTGCACTAGAGGAAATCTCCTCCTACTATAGCATCCAAAGCATATCTATAGCAAAGAGCAAGTCCAAAGTAGAAACTGCTAAGAAACAAGCTTAGGGTCATTTTAGGTTCTGTTTATTCATGTAAATCATAGATTCTAGACCAAGCTTCTTTGAAACTCTCTTCAATTCCTTGTTTGAAAGTAAAAATCATTTCCTCAGACAACATAGTGACTGGAGCAATCCTAGACATAATAGCAACTTGAGATAGGAACTAATTTTTTTCTATTTTTGATAGAAAGAAACAAGCAAACAAAGAAAAATAAACTAAGCAAAACAAAAAATAAAGTAAATAGATTGGTTATGAAGGACTCCCCTTGTGAAGCTGTCATTGACTCCCCGGAAACGGTGCCAGAAAAAAAGGCTTGATGGCTCAAAATACGATGAGCTCGCTGGGAACCCCAAGAGGAAGGTATGATGAGCACAACAACAAGTTTTGCCTCAGTTATGAAACAAAGGTTGTCAAACCCGTAGGAGCAAGGGAACAACCCCAAGGTGTTGTCTCCAACTTGGAATCCTGCAGAACACAACCACAGAACTTTGCCCCAACTTACAGTGAGGTTGTCAATCTCATCGTTTTTTCTGAAAACAAAGGATTAAACGTATTGTGTGGAAGATAGTAATTGCTTGCAGAAAGTAAACAGTAAACAGTAAATAGTAGATGGTAGATTGATGGTAAAAGAATGGACCGGGGCCATAGTTCACTAGAGGTGATTCTCCTTAAGATAGATGACATGTTGGGTGAACAAATTACATCGGGGCAATTAATAGACATCGACAAAGCATACATGCATATACTAATCATCTTGACTCCTATGAGATTTGATTGGGAATTACAACATTATACATAGACCATAATCCAACAGCATCTATGACTAATAATCCACCTTCAGGTTATCATCCGAACCCCCTCCAGTATTAAGTTGCAAGCAATAGATAATTGCATTAAGCAAAGTGTGTTAAGTAAACAATACGATTGCCCTATGGACAAAGGGTTGTTGTTTTCTCCCTAGTAGCAATAACACATATGTTGGAGATATGCCCAAGAGGCAATAATAAAAGTGGTTATTATTATATCTTTGTGTTTATGATGAATGTTTACATCCCATGCTATAATTGTATTATAAGGAAACACTAATACATGTGTGTTTTGTAAACATAAAAGAGTCCCTAGTAAGCCTCTTGTTGAAGTAGCTTGTTGATTAATAGATGATCATGGTTTCCTGATCATGGACATTGGATGTCATTAATAACAAGGTTATATCATAAGGAGAATGATGTGATGGACACACACCCGTAGTAAGTGTAGCATAAGATCAAGTCTTTAAGTTCGTATTGCTACAAGCTTTCAAATTCATAGTAACCTAATCCTTCGACCATGAGGTAATGTTAATCACCATCACCGGATGGGTACTTTGATGACATCAAACACCGGTTCGGAACTGGGTGGTTATAAAGGTGTCATTGGGTATTCTGAAAGTATGTGTTGAAGCGCATGGACCAAGATTGGGATTTGTCCATCCATATGACGGATAGATATGCTCTGGGCCCTCTCGGTGGAATGTCATCTACTTAGCTTGCAAGCATGTGACTAGGTCACAATGGATGACATATCATGGAACGAGTAAAGAGTGCTTGTCAGTAACGAGGTAGAACTAGGTATGGAGATACCGACGATCAAACCTCGGATAAGTAGAGTATCGCGTGACAAAGGGAATTGGGTTCGTATGTTAATGGCTCTATCGATCATGAAGTCATCGTTGAGTATGTGGGAGCCGTTATGGATCTCCAGATCCCGCTAATGGTTATTGATCGGAGAGGTGTCTCCATCATGTCTGCATATTCATGAACCGTAGGGTGACACACTTAAGGTTCGATGCTGTTTAGGTAGATATGGAATATGCGTTGGAGACCGAATATTGTTCGGAGTCCCGGATTGGATCTGGGACATCACGAGGAGATCCAGCATTGTCCGGAGAATAAGATTCATATAATGGAGATCATTTTCTAGGTTCAGAAATGTTCCGGAGTGTTTATATGGGGATTCTAGAAGGTTTCGGGATGTTCCGGAAAGTTCTAGAAGGTTCCATGGACTTTACTTGAAAACCAAGAAAGGAAAAGGGAAGACTTGGGGGGGAAGGAATCTCCCTCCCCCTCTCCCTTGTGCGCCGGCCCTAGGAGGTGGGCCTAGGGGTGGGAACCCTAGGTCACACCCCACCCTCTATATATAGAGGGGTGGAGGCGCCACCCCCTTGCCCCTCCACTCCTTGCCCTAGCCGCCTCTCTCCTCCTCCTTCGCTCTGCTCAGGCTTAGGCGAAGCCCTGCAGAATTCTCTACTCCACCACCACCACCACGCCATCGTGCTGTTGGGATTCCGTGGAGAGATCTACTACATCCGTTGCTCGCTGGAACAGGGAGAGGAAGGTCTGCATCGACTTCGCACGTGTGACCGACTGCGGAAGCGCTGCTGGAACGCGGTGCCGGAAGGATCGTCTACTCGATCTTGAGATCGGTAAGTGATCGTCTACATCAACCACGAGATCCGATCTTGCACAAGGCTTTCAGATCTACAAGGGTTGGTACAGATCTATCTCGTTGCACATGTCTAATAGATTAGATCTTGGCTTTTATCTAGATTAGATCTGGGTTTTGTTCGTTCTTGTGGTAGAAATTTTTTGTTTTCCATGCTACGAACCCATCAGTGGTATTAGAGCCGTGTCTATGCGTAGATCTGTTGCACGAGTAGAACACAATGGTTTTGTGGGCGTTGGTTCTCGTGCCATCTTTTGCTTTGTGTACTTTGCATCTTGTGGTATGGTGGGATGAAGTGGCTTGGGCTAACCTTACATGTCATCACACATGAGACTTGTTCCACGCTTGACGTGTAACTTGCTTTGCACAAGTGGCTTTGCGTGTGTCTGTCTCTCTCACCATAGTATAGATCCAATTTACACTTTGTACTTGATAGCACTTGTATCAACGTTGTGGTTCAGTTTCGTAGGTAAGATCCGTTCTTATTCGAAAGCTCCAAACCACGTAAAACATGCAAAGAAAATTAGAGGCGTCTAACTTGTTTTTGCAGGGGTTTTGTGATGTGATATGGCCATCATGTGATTGTAATTATATTTGATGTATGCAACGATCCTTGTTGTAATATGGCAACCGGCAGGAGCCTAATGGTTGTCTTTAATTCTGTTAAGACCTGCGTGTCTATTCATCTTGTAATAGCTTTATTCCAAGTAGTTGTAATAGTTGCTAGTGATGATGGACAACCATGAAGCGGTGCCACTGACCTTGATGCAATGCTGGTGATGATGAAGATCATGTCCGTGCTTTGGAGATGGAGATCAAAGGCACAAGAAGAAAGGGCCATATCATATCACACTAATTATGAATTTCCTATGATGTTAATCCTTTATGCATCTTGTATTGCTTAGATCGCGACGGTAGCATTATAAGATGATCCCTCTCACTAAATATCAAGTAATAAAGTGTTCGTCCTTAGTTGGCACCGTTGCTAAGACTCGTCGTTTCGAAGCATCTCGTGATGATCGGATGTGACAGATTCTACGTGTGCATACAACGGGTGCAAGCCAGATTTGCACATGGGGAAACTAAGGTTAATCTTGATGAGCCTAGCATGTACATACATGGTCTCGGAACACGGAATACCGAAAGGTAGAGCATGAGTCATATAAATGATATGATGAACATGAAGATTGTTCGCCGATGAAACTACATCTTCTCTCGTGAAGATCGGACTTGGTGTAGTGGATTTGGTTCGTGTAATCACTAAGACAATGTGAGGGATGTTGTTTTGAGTGGGAGTTCACCTAGTTAATTTAAAGAATTTAGACTGAACTCACTTCATCATAAACTTAGTCTAAACTACTTGCAAATTTGTTGTAGATTATGGCGAACCTCTCCATCAATTTCAATGCGTTCCTAGAGAAAGAAAAGCTTAAGAACAATGGAAGCAACTTCACGAACTGGTTCCATGGACTGAAGATTGTCCTCAGGGCTGGTCAGTTGACCTATGTGCTCGAAGCACCGCTAGGTGACCCACCTGCAGAAGATGTCACCGATGACATAAAGAATGTTTACGCCACTCGGAAAAATCACTACTCCATAGTTCAGTGTGCCATCCTATACGATTTAGAAACGGAGCTTCAGAAGCGCTTTGAGCACCACGACCCGTTTGAGATCATTAAGGAGCTCATTCTGATTTTTGAGACTCACGCGGCCGTGGAGAGCTATGAGGCATACGAAAAGTTCTTTAACTGTAAGATGGAAGAGGGTAGCTCCGTTAGCGAGCACGTGCTCACCATGTCTGGGCACGCAAACAATCTCCAAGAGTTGGGGATAACAATTCCTAATGAGTTAGGGATTCACCGTGTCCTCCAATCACTGCCACCGAGTTATAAGAACTTTGTGATGAACTACAATATGCACCGCATGAACAAGACGTTGCCTGAACTATCGTCCATACTGAAAACTACTGAAGTGGAGATCAAGAAGGAGCACCAAGTGTTTATGGTCAATAAGACCACCAATTTCAAGAAACAGGGCAAGCCTAAGAACAAGGGCAACTTCAATAAGGACGGCAAGAAAGCTGCCGCACTTGCTAAGAAGCCCAAGGCTGGTCCTAAGCCTGAAACTGAATGCTTCTACTGCAAGGGTACTGGTCACTGGAAGCGTAACTGCCCCAAGTACCTAGCGGATCTGAAGAACGGCAACATCAAGAAGAAAGGTATATTCGATATACATGTTATTGATGTGTATCTTACTAGTAATCGCAGTAGTGCCTGGATATTTGATACTGGTTCGGTTGCTCATAGTTGTAACTCGAAACAGGAGCTACGGAATAAGCGAAGACTAGCGAGAGACGAGGTGACGATGCGCGTTGGAAATGGCTCCAAGGTTGATGTGATCGCCGTCGGCACGCTCCCTCTACATCTACCATCGGGATTAGTTTTAAATTTGAATAATTGTTATTTGGTGCCTGTGTTAAGCATGAACATTATATCTAGATCTTGTTTATTGCGAGACGGTTACTCTTTTAAGTCCGAGAATAAAGGTTGTTCGATTTATATGAGTAATATCTTTTATGGTAATGCACCTGAGATGAATGGTTTATTCTTACTGAATCTCGATAGTAGTGATACACATGTTCACAACATAGATGCTAAACGAACAAAATTGAATGATAATTCTACAAAGATGTGGCACTGTCGTCTTGGTCACATTGGAGTGAAGCGTATGAAGGAACTCCATTCTGATGGACTTCTTGAATCACTTGATTTTGAATCACTTGAAAGATGCGAAGCATGTCTAATGGGAAAAATGACTAAGACTCCATTCTCTGGAATAATGGAGCGAGCTACAGACTTATTGGAAGTAATACATACCGATGTGTGCGGTCCAATGAGTGTAGCATCACGTGGTTGATATCGTTATGTTCTTACTTTCACGGATGACTTAAGTAGATATGGGTATGTCTACTTTATGAAACATAAGTCCGAAACTTTCGAGAAGTTTAAGGAATTTCAAAGTGAAGTGGAAAATCATCGTAACAAGAAGATTAAGTTTCTGTGTTCTGACCGCGGAGGTGAATATCTAAGTTATGAGTTTGGCATGCATTTAAAGAAATGTGGAACACTTTCGCAATTGACACCGCCGGGAACACAACAGCGTAATGGTGTGTCCAAACGTCGTAATCGAACTCTCTTAGATATGGTTCGGTGTATGATGTCTCTTACAGATTTACCGCTATCGTTTTGGGGCTATGCATTAGAGACAGCCGCATTCACTTTAAATAGGGCACCATAATCCGTTGAAACGACACTGTACAAATTGTGGTTTGGAAAGAAACCTAAGTTGCCGTTCCTTAAAGTTTGGGGTTGCTAAGCATATGTAAAGAAGTTACAACCTGATAAGCTTGAACCCAAAGCGGAGAAATGCGTCTTCATAGGATACCCTAAAGAAACAATTGGGTATACCTTCTATCATAGATCCGAAGGCAAAGTTTTCGTTGCCAAGAATGGATCCTTTCTTGAGAAGGAGTTTCTCTCGAAGGAAGTGACTGGAAGGAAAGTAGAACTCGACGAGGTTATTGAACCTTCTCTCGGAGTTGAGAGTAGCGTAGCACCGGAAGATGTTTTTGTGCCGCCTACTCCAATTGGAGAGGAAGCTAATGATGGTGATCATGAAACTTCGAACGAAGTTGCTGCTGAACCTCGCAGGTCAACAAGGGTTCGTACCACTCCTTATTGGTATGACCCTGCCTTGAACGTCATGTTGGTGGACAACACTGATGCCCCTGCGACGTATGAAGAAGCTATGGTAAGCGCAGATTCTGACAAATGGCTAGAAGCCATGAAATCCGAAATGGGATCCATGTACGAAAACCAAGTGTGGACTTTGGTGGACTTACTGGATGGCCGTAAGGCTGTCGAGAACAAATGGATTTTCAAGAGAAAAACAGATGCTGATGGTAATGTTACCGTCTATAAAGCTCGACTTGTCGCGAAAGGGTTCTGACAAATTCAAAGAGTTGACTATGATGAGACATTCTCACCAGTAGCGACGCTAAAATCTGTGAGGATTTTGTTAGCAATTGCTGCATATTTCGATTATGAGATTTGGCAGGTGGATGTCAAAATGGTGTTCCTTAATGGGACATTGAGGAAGAGTTGTATATGGTACAACCCAAGGGTTTTGTCGATCCTAAAGATGCTGACAAGGTATGCAAACTTCAGCGCTCCATTTATGGACTGAAGCAAGCATCCTGGAGTTGGAATCAACGTTTTGATAAAGTAATCAAAAACTTTGGATTTATACAAACTTATGGAGAAGCTTGTATTTACAAGAAAGTGAGTGGGAGCTCTGTAGCATTCCTAGTACTATATGTAGATGACATATTGTTGATTGGGAATGATATAGAACTTCTTAATGGTGTCAAAGCCTATTTGAATAATAGTTTTTCAATGAAGGATCTTGGCGAAGCGGCATATATTCTAGGCATCAAGAATTATAGAGATAGATCAAGACGCCTAATAGCGCTTTCACAAAGTACATACTTGGACAAATTCTAAAGAAGTTTAGAATGGAAGAGAGCAAGAAAGGGTTCGTGCCCATGTTGTCAGGTAAGACCTTGAGTAAGACTCAAAGTCCAGCTACGACAGAAGATAAAGAGAAGATGAATAATATTCACTATGCCTCGGCCATAGGTTCTATCATGTATGCCATGCTATGTACAAGACCGGATATAGCACATGCTGTTTGTTTGACTAGCAAATATCAAAGTGATCCTGGAATGGAGCACTGGACAGCGGTCAAGAATATCCTAAAGTACCTAAATAGGACTAAGGATATGGTTCTTTCTTATGGAGGTGATGAACAACTTGTTGTAAACAGTTACACTGATGCTAGTTGGAACACCGATCCAGATGACTCGAAGTCACAGTCTGGATACGTATTTATTTTGAATGGTGCTGCAGTGAGCTGGAGGAGTGCCAAGCAAAGCGTTGTGGCAAAATCTTCAACTGAATCGGAATACATAGCTGCTTCGGAGGCTGCACAAGAAGCCATATGGATGAAGGAGTTCATTACTGAAATTGGCGTGGTTCCTAGTGCGTTGGACCCGATGGCCATCACAGGTGCCATAGCTAATGCACAGGAGCCAAGGTCACATAGCAAGCTGAAGCACATCAAGCTACGTTTCCATGCTATTCGTGAGTATGTCCAAGATGGTGACATAAAGATTTCCAAAGTACACACTGATCTGAATGTGGCAGATCCGTTGACTAAGCCTCTCCCTAGGGCAAAGCATGACCAACACCAGAACGCCATGGGTGTTAGGTATATTACCATGTAATCTAGATTATTTACTCTAGTGCAAGTGGGAGACTGTTGGAGATATGCCCAAGAGGCAATAATAAAAGGGGTTATTATTATATCTTTGTGTTTATGATGAATGTTTACATCCCATGCTATAATTGTATTATAAGGAAACACTAATACATGTGTGTTTTGTAAACGTAAAAGAGTCCCTAGTAAGCCTCTTGTTGAACTAGCTTGTTGATTAGTAGATGATCATGGTTTCCTGATCATGGACATTGGATGTCATTAATAACAAGGTTATGTCATTAGGAGAATGATGTGATGGACACACACCCGTAGTAAGTGTAGCATAAGATCAAGTGTTTAAGTTCGTATTTCTACAAGCTTTCAAATGCATAGTAACCTAATCCTTCGACCCTGAGGTTATGTCGTCGGAGTGAGGACAAGTACGCCATGAGGGGGTCCTCGAGGCGTGCAGAAGAGAGGGGTGTGAGACGTACGGTATTCCGGGATGGTGAGCACACAAGTTTACCCAGGTTTGAATCCGCCAGCTTTGGACGAATCCTACTCCTGCTAGCAATCCAGTAATACGGCAGAGCCGGAATATGGGTTACAAGGGTTTCGCCTGTGCGAGTTGAGATTGTAGACTATTGTGTTGTAAGGTGTTCACCCTAAAGGCTCTCCCTAGGACGGCATATATAGATATACGGCCTAGGGTTTACAGGAGAGATCAATCCAGCTACGACTAAGAGTTGGTTACAGAGTACATCTTGAACTACAAGTAACATTATGGGCCTAAGTCGGTAAGTCTTCTGGGCCTTCCCGTAGCCGGACTGGACTCCGTCTTCTCTCCTGACTGGGCCGCCCGTGAAGCAAAGCTCTAACCCGAAGTGGGCCACCCTGGTCAGTGAGGAACTATGAGGATACCCGGAAAGTATATCCCCAATAGCAGCCCCCGGAGGCCGCCAAGATCCAAAGTCGGATTTTATCATCGTCAAGCTTGATCTTCGGCTTGCAGAATCTTGAAGGGTTCCTGAAACTTCACAAAAAATACGATCCGGGTCTTAAAAATAAGTCGGACCTATCAATTAGTTACTCGGATTTTCCAGCTCGATTTTAAACTAAGCCGGAACTTGGTTTCTACGTCGCCTGACACAATCATGGTCAAGTCACGTCATCTGACAGGCATGCCGTCAGCACGACCGTTGGTGGGTCCGTGGTTCGTGGAATCGAGGCACCGTTTCAATGCGAGCGTGGAGATCGAGGAGACGCAATCATCGCGTGGGTCCTTCCCGGTTCTTTCCACAACGCGTGGCGGTTACACTGTAGCATTTGCACGAATCTTGGCGCAGTTAGGTGGATTAAGGGGTCTGGATTTCTCCTTCTCCTTTCCACCAGTCTTTGCCGTTTCCTTTCCTCCCGATTCTCCTGCGCGCTCAGAACTCTCTCGTCCTTCCCCCACAGGAACTCCCAGCGCCACCACTTTCAGGTCATCTTCTCACCGGAGAAATGGCTTCATCGTCTTCTTCCTCCGGTTTGGCGGCAGCAGCGGCGACGGCGATGGCGGAAGCAGCAGCAGAGAAGGAAAGCTTCCGGGGAATCTGGATCCCCTATGCCCTTGACGAGGATGGCCTCAAGAACGTGGAGAAGGAGGGGCTTCTCGCCGCCGGCGACTGGTGGAGCAGCTCCGGCGAAACCGTCCCCAACCCGCAAGACGGCGAGCGGGTCCACTTCGGCACCCATCTCGACCGAGGTCTGTCTTCTCCTCCCTCGGAGTTCTTCTCCGAGGTTATAGATCATTACGGAGTTCTACTCCACAATCTTTTCCTCTCTTCTAGAAATGAGCGCATATGCTGTGCTTTGGGCTTTCTCGGCATTAGGCCGAGTTTGCTTCTCTTCCGGTATTATTTTCATGTCCGGAGAAATTCCATCACTGCCGGTGTTCCTTACATCACCGGCACTATTAGCTTTTCACTTAGACGTGACCGGACATATCCTAAAATTTCTGCCAGTGACTCGGTCAAACAATGGCCAGCCACTTTCTTCTATCATAGGGATATTCCGGCTCCGGGCAAAGCTACTGCTTTGCCGGCTTTTGTCGACAGAGCTGCCACGGCCCAGCCTTTCTGGGACGAGGCTGCTCCGGCTCTCACCGATGATCTGATCCTCGCTAAGAGGCGGATCGAATATCTGATCAAACACATGGGTCTGAAGGGATCCGACTTGGTCCAGTGCTGGGTCTCACGTCGAATCCAGCCACTTCAGTACCACGGGGATAGACTGATGCACTCCATCACGTCTTCCAAAAAAGACTCCCTCCACATCAGCCCCAAATCCTACACCACTCAAGTCTACATCAGCCAGATCAAGTGGCTGATCAAGGAGCGGATCGAGAGGAGTATTCCGGAGATTTCTCTGGATATGTACACAGCGGAAAACCCCATGGTGCCGGTAGGCTTCCATGAATACACCTTTCATGTGTTCCAATCTCTAAGTTATATACTACAGTGCTGATATGCTTTTTTGTTTTCAGCTTGCTGACCTCCCCGAGTCGTAGCTTGCTCCACTCGAAGGATATCCTCCTGAGTTCTCTCAGGAGACTGAAGTGGTCCCATTGCCGGACCTTGCGCTCAAGAAGCGCAAAGCACCAACAGTGACTGTTGGCACAAAGGAAGTGCCTGTTGTGAAGAGGTAACTTTCATTCACAATTTCCGCCTTTGTACCTTTCTTGAATTTATTTTTGAGATGTAATGTTTCTGACTTTACTATATTCTCAGAGCAAAGCCTCTCATCAAGGGTAAGGGGAAAGGGATTCCTGCGAAGCCCCTACGATAGACGAAGCTCACCATAGCTTCTCCTGCCGTGGCTCCTCCAACTCCTGCCCCTCAACCTTCTGCAACTCTGGTGATCATTCCTTCTCCGGTGGTCGCAGAAGATTCGGCTCCTCCAACGGAGCCTGCGATCCTTGGGTCGCAGACTGACGTCACCGTGGGTGCGTCAGCTCAAGATAAGGGTGAACCCTCTTCGGGAAATGATCCCTCGGCTGAAGTCTTCGCCGAAAACCTCCTCAGCAATCCGGGACTTGCCAAGTTTGGCCTATCTCGGAAATCTGCAGAGGAAATCCAGCGGCTGCCCAGGCAAGTCCTGGACAAAAGCCATCTATCCCTCGAGGAGGAAGAACAAGAAGCAGAGGACGTCAAGTTCTCTGGCCTTCTCGCTCAAGTCCGCCTTCACGACGAGAGGATCAGGACTGGCGAGCTTCCAATAGCCCCAGTAATCCCTCTTACCCTCGCCGAGAAGGTGGCAGCTGAAGTGAACGCGGGTTTAGACAAACTCACCGTCGAGCAATATGTAAGTCGGAATTCCAACTTTTGTTTTTACATTATGTTATATCATATCCTCTAGCCCCCAAGCATGAAGTAGGATATAGAATCCGAGTTTATGCTTCATTAGGATGCCAAAGAATGAACTAGTGTAGCCCCCAAGGCTCGTGCTAATATTTAGCAAAAAATATTAGCACGAGTCTTAAGTAGCTTTCTGACTTTGGGTATTCTGACTTACAGAAAGTATGTTCCTATAACCAGGAATTATTATCCAATGTCTGTGATAAGCGGAGAGAGATCAAAGCTCTCCAGCTTAAAAATGCTGAGCTCAAGGTAGCCAAGGATGAAGCCGAAGGTAAACATTTCGAGATTCAAACCTTGTATTTTTATTTTTCAATGTCGAATTTTTCTGAACTGTTGTTCTTTTTGACTTACAGCGTTGGTGAAACAATCCATCGCTATGATTGAAGAGGCCGAGAACCTTAAAACCCTAGTGGTGGAGAACAAGGGACTCCGCCAAGAGCTGGATAAGCTCAAGGCGGCCATGAAATGAGCATAGCTCAAGTCCTTGAATCCTCCTCCATGGCCACTGAAGAGCGTGATTGCAAGATCGCTGCTCAGGATAAAATTATCTCAGACCTTAAGAGTGAGCTTGGCAGATAGAAAGATCTCTCTGAAGCGCTCCGAGCTGAAATCCAGAGTCTCCGGGAGGAGAAGACCAAGATTGACGATGTCATTCTTGGTACGTTCCATCTGTCTGACTTATCATTTCTTCAACTTTCATCAAGGTCGGATTTTTATTGACTTGTTTTGTGTATAGGTCCTCTGAACTTGATGGACTCTTCCTCCTCCGAGCCCCGCACCCACCGGCTTACTCAAGTCGGTGATCTTCTGCATGACTTCCGCCTGTCTATTGAAGACATTGGCGAGTCTCTCAGGATTCCGGACATGCCAAGCATGTCGGATTTTCAGGTGCGTGACAAGGCCAAGGAGATGCCGTAGCTTGTTCGGGACTGGAACATGTCCTACGCGTGGACTGCTATGCAGAACGCTCTCACCATGGTCATGAGCCACCATGGAAAAATGGAGATATGGCAAGTGCCCAAAGGGTACTGCAAGGTAGACGAAGACGGCCAGGAGTAAGACCTTCAAGCCATCATGCACTCCTGCGCCGGATACGGGTGCCACGTAGCTGATCTGACCAGCTACGAGATCCCCTTCTTCACCCGCGTAGATACTCCGCCGCCTCCTCCAGAAGAAACCGAAGAAGTTTCCGACGATGAACGGACCACCTCGGATCCGGACATCTCGGAACGATATCAAGGCGGAGTAACCAGTGAGCCGACAGCTCCTTCAGCTCCTCCTGCATCATAAACCAGAAAACTATGTATTATTCCGGAGAGACATGATGCGTTTTGTAAATATTAAGTACTATTGACTTTTTCTAGTGCTAAGCTTTTTATCTATTCAGCACTTTTGGCTTTTGAAATTTTTGCGTGCCTGAAATGTTCACATAAGCACTTGAAATTTTCCAGCTCTACTTATCGTTTATCTGGCTTTCCGCCTCATCCCTTTCGTGAGCCGGCTAAACCTTCAGTCGGAAACTTTGCCGAGCAACGAAGCTCAATTGCTAAACCAGTTTAAACTCGGAAACAAAGCCGGCTTCCAGTACCAACAATTCACTACTCGAAAAATACCTGCATCCAGCAATCAGACAAATAACCCAAGTAAAGACTAGAATTTTTCGAGTTATACCTGAAGGTAGCAGTTTTAGAATCGGAAATCTAAACCAGAACGAACATGAGCATAAAGTACTTTCAAGCATTCTGGGATTTTCGACTATGACATGGTCATTAGGAAATAAGATGGTAAAAACTTCTCAGAAAAACTTTGAGGTAACCAAAACTTTTATTTCTCACAGAACATGTACATATGTATGATTACAAAGAAGGATAAACTAAGAATAAAAGGGACGTAGCTGAGCAATATTCCACGGTTTGTCTAACTTATCCAGATTTGTACTGCGTCCAGCTCTCTTTCTCTTCTTAGTAGCGGGTCTTTCTTTGACTGGCCTCATGTCAGTTAAGTAGTACGATCCATTGTGCAATACTCGACTAACTAAAAAGGGCCCTTCCCATACTGGGGAAAGTTTGTGCTTTCTTTGTTGCACAAGACGGAGAACCAAATCACCTTTATTGAAAGATCTAGTTCGGACTCTCTGGCTATGATACTTGCGTAACTTCTGCTGATAGGCTGTAGATCTCATTTCAGCAACGACGCGAACTTCTTTGACTAAGTCGAGATCATTTTGTTGAGAAATCTCGGCATCCTCTTCGATATACGCGGCCACTCTAGGAGAAGTATGAATTAAATCACTAGGAAGAACAGCTTCTGCGCCATAGACCAAGAAGAAAGGTGTGTATCCTATTGACCTGTTCGGAGTTGTTCGTAAACTCCCAATTATAGAGGGTAATTCCTCTGCCCAAGCCCCCGCAGCATGTCGTAGTGGTGCTTCGAGTCTTGGTTTCAAGCCTTGTAGAATTAAACCATTTGCTCTTTTGACTTGTCCGTTAGCCTGTGGATGTGCGACTGACGCAATGTCAAGCCGGATATTTTGCTCATCACAGAATTCAGCCAATTCTCCCATGGAAAAGTTACTCCCGTTGTCCGTCATAATACTATGCAGATAACCATACCGGATTATAACATCCTTGACAAATCTTTTGGCTGTCGCTCCATCACAACTAGTGACAGGTTTAGCCTCGATCCACTTTGTGAATTTGTCCACCATCACTTGGGGCTCGTTTAAAAGGTCCTACCATATCAAGCCCCCAGACCGCAAAGGGCCATGTTATAGGTATTGTTCGCAGCTGATCAGCCGGAACATGAGCTTGCTTGGCATACTTTTGGCAGCATTTGCATGTCTTGACTAATCGTTCGGCATCTGCCTGAGTTGTAACCCAGAAAAATCCATGTCGAAAAGCTTTTGCCACTAAAGATTTGGCTGCAGCGTGGTGACCACACTCGCCTTCATGGATTTCCCTTAAGATTTCCACTCCTTCTTCCGGAGATACACAGGGCGGAAAAACCCTAGAAACACTCCGTTTATGGAGCTCACCTTTAACAATAGTATAGGCTTTTGCTCGTCAGATAATCTGTCGGCTCAGTACCTCGTCTTCGGGTAATTTTCCATCTACCAAATAATCGAGGTAGGGTTGAGTCCAACTGGGGATTACAGCGAGAACTGCTATCAAAGGTGAGTCGGATTTGGTTGGATATTCCTCATCTACTCCCTTTTTCAAGGGAACTTTGAGGTGCTCTAAAAATGCGCCATCCGGGACCTCTTTCCGCGCAGAGCCTATTCGAGATAGTGCATCTGCTTCCTCATTTTCTGCTCGAGGGATGTGTTGAACTTCAAACCCCTCGAATGATTTAGATAGATCATCCACGACAGCTTTATATGCTGCCATGTGCTTATTTGCATTACAAATATCCGAGACTTGCTGAGCAACAAGATCCGAATCTCCGTAACATATCAAATGTCGGATGCCAATATCCTTAGCAATCCGGATTCCATGCAGCAGTGCTTCATACTCGGCAATGTTGTTTGTCGCTGTGAAGTGGATCTGCAACACGTATAAAAGTTTATCTCCTTGGGGTGATTTGAGCACCACGCCAGCCCCCGAGCCCCCTGGAGCCTTAGACCCATCGAAAAAGAGGGTCCAATATTCCGACTCAGGGAGGACCATGTTCTCCTTGGTCTCTGTCCAATCAGCGACAAAGTCAGCAAGGATCTAGGATTTGATTGCTGTCCAGGGTTTGTACTCAATATCGAAAGCTACAAGCTCTATGCCCCATTTGGCGATGCGTCCTGTGGCATCGCTATTGTTGATTATATCTCTCATGGGAGCTTTGCTCACCACGGTAATTGGATGCTCCTGAAAATAGTGTCGTAACTTACGAGATGCTAGAAAAACACCGTAAGCCAACTTTTGATAGTGCGGATACCGCTGTTTTGATTATGTCAGGACCTCGCTGACAAAGTACGTTAGACGCTGCACCAGGTGTTTCTGATTTTCTTCTGGTCTCTGCACTACCATAACGATATTGACAACCTTATTTGTCGCAACAATGGAGAGCAACATCGGTTCCTGAGGTTCCGGTGCTGCAAGGATAGGAGAAGATGAGAGTACTTTCTTCAGGTCTTGTAGTGCAGCTTCAGCTTCGTCAGTCTAGACAAAATCCTTGGTCTTCTTCAGGAGTTTGTATAATGGTGCGGCTCTTTCACCAAGCCGGCTTCCAAATCAACTGACCGCAGCAATGCAACCAGTTAATCTTTGTACGTCCTTCATGCGAGTTGGCCTGGAAATATTGAGAATAGCCTTGATCTTGTCGCGGTTCACCTCTATGCCTCTTTGAGACACGTTGAAACCTAACAATTTTCCGGCTGGTATTCCAAAGAAGCATTTCTTTGGGTTAAGCATGATGTTGTATTTTCGTAGATTGGCGAACGTCTCCTCCAGGTCGGAAATCAACATTTCCTTATTTTTGGACATGACTGCGATATCATCCACGTATGCATGTACATTGAGTCCGAGTTGATCATGGAGGCAATGCTGCATCGTGCGCTGGTACGTAGCTCCTGCGTTCTTCAGCCCAAAGGGCATCATAACAAAACAGAAGGTTCTGAAGGGGGTTATGAATGAAGTATTGACTTTGTCAGATTCCTTCATCCGGATTTGGTGATAACCGGAATATGCATCCGAGCCTGCTGTAGAATCGATAACTTGATCAATTCTAGGCAGAGCGAACGGATCTTTTGGACAAGCCTTGTTCAAGGCAGTATAATCAACACACATCCTTAAATCAGTGGTGTCCTTTTTAGGGACCATTACAGGGTTGGCCGACCAATCAGTATGGATGACCTCTTCTATGAATCCGGCTAGCTCGAGCCGTGCTAGTTCCTTAGCTATTGCCTTATGCTTTTCATCGCCAAACTGTCGTAAGGACTGTTTGACGGGTTTAGCGTTCGGGTTTACATTTAGAGAGTGCTCGGCAAGTTCCCTAGGTACTCCTGTCATGTCAGATGGCTGCCATGCGAAGATATCTTGATTTGCTTGGAGGAACTTGACGAGCGCGCTTTCCTATGCGCTACTTAGGCCTACGCCTATCTGGGTCACCTTGGAGGGGTCATCATCCTTCAACGGCGTCGTCTTCGTCTCTTCTGATGCTTCGAACTCTGGATTTGGCTTTGTGACCTCCTTCTTCGTTGTGGGCATCTCGAACGGATCTATGCTCTTCTTGATCTCCTGGTACTCCTGGGCGTGCAGCACGGCTTCGGCAAAGGCGGCATTTCCATCTTCGCACTCTCGCGCCTTCTTCGGGTCTCCCCTGATGGTGATCACGCCGTTGGGACCTAGAATTTTCATCATATTGTAAATGTAACATGGACAAGCCATAAAAGCCCAGTAAGCCGGACATCCGAATATAGCATGGTATGCGCTCTTGAACGGGACTACTTCGAAGGAAAGTGCCTCTGTCCGATAATTCTTTGGAGTTCCAAAAGTAACATCCAAAGTGATCTCTCCTAGGGAATTAGCTTGTCTTTCTGGGACAACTCCGTGAAAGATCACAAAGCTATGGTTCAACTGTGTTTCCGAGATCTTCATCCGGCGTAGCATTTCGACATAGAGAATATTGATGCTGCTACCACCGTCCATGAGGGTCTTGGAGAAACCATAACCGTCAATAAGTAGATTGACGATTAAGGCGTATTTTCCTCGCCTATGTAGTTTAGGCGGATGATTAGCACGGTCAAACGTGATTGCCACTTCCGACCAGTCCAGATACTGAGGGACAACCAGAACTGTTGCATTGAGCTCGTGGAGAACTGCTTTCTTAACCTTTGCTGGTTGAGATCTGAGGAAGTTGACGTAAGTGTCCTTCTTGGTGGGAAAAGTCTTCTTCCGGCTTGGGATTTGAAGCATCAGCTTCCTCCATGTCGGAATCTTCCTTGGTCTCCTTGTCTTTTTCGGGGTTTTTCTTTCCTTTCTTCCGTTTAGCTTTGTAGCCGGTGGTATCATCTCTCTTGATGTCTTCGGTAAAACGACATACAGCGTTGCTGTGGGACGAGCCCCCATTGGCGTCTAAGTGATGCACACATTGGTTATTGGCAATGTCGGCCCAAGTGTAGGTTTTGCCTGGTTGTTACTCTCCTCTGCCTTGGACCCTTGACGTCCCATGGCCACGCCCGCGGCCTCCGCCACGTCCTCCTCGTCCTATAGACCCGGAAATAGTAGTGACCACTGCTGTCTCCGTGTTGGGTTTTTCTTCCGAGGTATTTTTGCGCTTCTGAGCTTGTTCCTTTGGTTGTTTTTCCGACTGAGGCACAACCAGAACATTGAGTAATCCCTCTACATCGTCGTCAGCATCTGCATACTTGCTCGTTCTTTCTATCATCTCTCCCAGATCAGTAACCTTGTCACACTTCAAGCGATGGTGTAGTAAACCAATTGGGAGACCTGCGATGAAAGCTTCAATCGCAGTTTCATTGTTTACTCCTTCGCAGGAGTTCTTAGTGTCGATCCATCATCCGAGATAATCCTGGCAAGTTTCTCTGGCTTTCTGGGTGGAACGCTGTAGGTCTCCAACCATACAGGGCCTCCGATATATGCCTTCAAAATTCCGAAAGAACGCACTTTGCAAGTCATACCAGTTGTGGATGGTGTTTGCCACAGTTCATTGAGCCATGATCGTGCCGTCTTCCGCAACATAAGTGGGAGATATCGGGTTGCGACCAGGCTGTTTCCGCCTTTAGCGATGTAGCAAGCTTGGAAGAAATCCTGTAACCAGGTTTCTGGCCGAGCAATGCCGTCGTAGGCTTGGATATGTCTTGAGATAGCGAATCCTTCCGGGAATTTTGTAGCTCTGATGCGTGGTCTGAAGCACTTTGGGACCATGTACACGTCATCGTTTTCATAGCGCCGAGCCTCTATGTTGGAGTTGATCCTGTGCGTTGCGTCGTTTGGGGATAGAGATCGTCTCGAATGTCAGCTGCGGCTGCGGTGCCCTGGAGCCGGACTTTGGCTTCTGCCACCACCTCCTCCGCCATGTCGTCCTCCTTGACCTCCTTGGGGCCCGTTGTGATAACTGTGTGGTGGAGAGGGTGGTGCAGTTGGATAGTTTCCGGCTGATCACCGGCCTCCGTCCAGAGCGTCATTATTCCGGTTCCAGGGAGGTTCTTGACTATGACAAGCCCCCTGCCGGCTTGTTCCAGCGTGGTTTCCATCGTTCCTTTGTCCGTCGTTCCCACCATGGTGAGGCTCAGCCGGACGGCTCTCATGTCTAGGAGGTGGCATTCTCTGACGATCCTCCTCCCGACGTTTCTCCTTATCTTCTCCCTTTCGATCGTTGAATTCTCGTCGGGGAGGATTCCTCGGATTCAGTGCAGCGATCGCGTCTTTCTCGGCTGCTAGAGCGACATTGCTTCAGTTATGTGTAGCTCTGCGATGCTGTCCCGACGATCCGGTTCTTGAATAATTGTCTTCCCTGGGTTCGGGGTGATGGTACTGCGCCCGAATTTAATGGGATCTTATGTCAGCCCATGCCAGATCTGTGCGACATTGGTCAGAATCCGAGACCAGTTTTTGACTTTCGGACATGGCGACCTTCTGCTGCTCCAGTCCCTTGTTGAGTAGCTTGATACCCAAGCGTATCTCCTCTGGCCCTGGATTAGCTGATAGAATTTCACGAGCTGCCACGGTATTTTGCACTAGTGTTGGGTATACCCAATCTCCGTTCCTATCCTTCCGTGGCTTCCCCATCTCATCTCCGAAAAGGATGGCACGGACACGTGGGAATTGGTTGTCATCTATGTGACGCTTCCGTGTCTTCTGATGTAGACGGGACATGTACTCCTTGTTTGACATGCGCTTCTTCTCCAACTCGATGTTTTTGGCTTCATCAAGGAGTTGTTGACGATGCACTTCTAGGGCATGGGCCCTTTCGTCCAGCTCATATGCAGTAAGTTATGCAGCTGTAGGGACAGGTGTGGTTAAAGCGGCGTCGATGAGTTTACGCGCACCTTCAGTGATCACGTGTCCATCCACCGATGCTTCTTTTTTTTGGCTCGTCTGGGATACGTGCTCCATCCGAGTCTTCTTCGTATTCCTCGGCGATTACCTCCTCTGTGAGGGGGTCCTTTGCTGGGGTCTTGTTCTTATTGTTCTTCTTCTTTGCCTTCTTGGCAGCGCCGGTAGCAAAGACGGCTTTGGGTCCATTTCCCGGAGTCAAGCTCTGATCGGTACTTTTGGATATCTGGACTTCGGGATTATCTCCGACGTCCATGTCATCCAGTGCTTTGGGAGAGTGTTCCTCGGATCCTTCATCCATGGCTTCTCCCTCTTCTGCAGCTTTGGAGCTGTACTCCTCTTCATATTCCGCGGAGAACTTTCAGAAATCTGCCGACGTCATAGATTCATCCGAGGATGTGGGAACGTCGGCGTTTGTTCCAATTTCCTCGAGCACCGAGTCGGTGTTTTCTCCAGCATCGGTAGAGCCGGATCCGGATCCAACATATCCGACGAAGTGCGGCGCGTGCTTCCTGAGGTACCTGCGGCTTTCACGATTAGCCATGTCAAAACTTTTAATGGTTTCGAGGATTGCATCTGTGCTAGCACCCTGCAGTATCATACGTCTTAGTGTGTACCTGAGGAAAGGCTTGTCTGTCCCGGCATCGTCAGAGCCGGAATCAGTGTCGTTGCTATGCTCCTCCTGGATTTCGACTTCCACGGGTAGGTCGATCTGGGATCCGGCTTCTCCAGGGAGATCCACTCCAGATTCGACTTGGACCGTGAGGTCTTCTTCAGGCTTGGATTTCTTCACTATCTCCGCAACTGGTGCGGGCTGGGTGGGATTAGGGTTTTCTGAGATCCGAAACTCTGCCGCCTCCACGGACAAAGAGGACCCAGAAGATTTTCTGCCTCTATCATCACCGCTGTGGTGGGTTGGGCAGGTTCAGCGAAGCCGATGTAAACATCGATCTCGCCAAAAGACATGATTGTATAGGCAGTCACGGCCTCCCTAGCCAGAATCCAAGTCTCGTCGAGAACAATGAGAGGGACGTCGCTGGCGTAGAGGATGCGACCGACAGCGATGGTCTCGCCGATTCCGATTCTTGTAGATTCCGCTCGGAACGCAGATCCGAAACTCACTTGCCCCACGGTGGGCGCCAACTGTCGTCGGATTGAGGACAAGTACACCATGAGGGGGTCCTCGAGGCGTGCGGAAGAGAGGGGTGTGAGACGTACGGTATTCTGGGATGGTGAGCACACAAGTTTACCCAGGTTCGAATCCGCCAGCTTTGGACGAATCCTACTCCTCCTAGCAATCCAGTAATACGGCAGAGCCGGAATATGGGTTACAGGGGTTTCGCCTGTGCGAGTTGAGATTGTAGACTATTGTGTTGTAAGGTGTTCCCCCTAAAGGCTCTCCCTAGGACGGTTATATAGATATCCGGCCTAGGGTTTACAGGAGAGATGAATCCGGCTACGACTAAGAGTTGGTTACAGAGTACATCTTGAACTACAAGTAACATTATGGGCCTAAGTCGGTAAGTCTTCTGGGCCTTCCCGTAGCCGGATTGGACTCCGTCTTCTCTCCTGACTGGGCCGCCCGTGAAGCAAAGCTCTAACCCGAAGTGGGCCACCCTGGTCAGTGAGGAACTGTGAGGATACCCGGAAAGTATATCCCCAACAGGTTATGTTAATCACCATCACCGAATGGGTACTTTGATGACATCAAACACCGCTTCATAACTGGGTGGTTATAAAGGTGTCATTGGATATTCTGAAAGTATGTGTTGAACTGCATGGACCAAGATTGGGATTTGTCCATCCATATGACGGATAGATATGCTCTGGGCCCTCTCGGTGGAATGTCATCTAGTTAGCTTGCAAGCATGTGACTAGGTCACAAGGCATGGAACGAGTAAAGAGTGCTTATCAGTAACGAGGTAGAACTAGGTATGGAGATACCGACGATCAAACCTCGGATAAGTAGAGTATCGCGTGACAAAGGGAATTGGTTTCGTATGTTAATGGTTCTATCGATCATGAAGTCATCGTTGAGTATGTGGGAGCCGTTATGGATCTCTAGATCCCGCTGATGGTTATTGATCGGAGAGGTGTCTCCATCATGTCTGCATATTCACGAACCGTAGGGTGACACACTTAAGGTTCGATGCTGTTTAGGTAGATATGGAATATGCGTTGGAGACCGAATATTGTTCGTAGTCCCGCATTGGATCTGGGACATCATGAGGAGATCCAGAATTGTCCGGAGAATAAGATTCATATAATGGAGATCATTTTCTAGGTTCGGAAATGTTCCGGAGTGTTTATATGGTGATTCTAGAAGGTTTCGGGATGTTCCGGAAGTTCTAGAAGGTTCCGTTGACTTTACTTGAAAACCAAGAAAGGAAAAGGGAAGACTTGGGGGGGAAGGAATCTCCCTCCCCCCTCTCCCTTGTGCACCGGCCCTAGGAGGTGGGCCTAGGGGTGGGAACCCTAGGTCGCACCCCTCCCTCTATATATAGAGGGGTGGAGGCGCCACCCCCCTTGGCCCTCCACTCCTTGCCCTAGCCGCCTCTCTCATCCTCCTTCGCTCTGCTCAGGCTTAGGCGAAGCCCTGCAGAATTCTCTACTCCACCACCACCACGTCGTCGTGCTGCTGGGATTCCGTGGAGAGATCTACTACCTCCGCTGCTCGCTGGAACGGGGAGAGGAAGGTCTGCATCGACTCCGCACGTGTGACCGACTGCGGAAGCGCTGCCGGAACGCGGCGCCGGAAGGATCATCTACTCGATCTTGAGATCGGCAAGTGATCGTCTACATCAACAACGAGATCCGATCTCGCACAAGGCTTTCGGATCTACAAGGGTTAGTACAGATCTATCTCGTTGCACATGTCTAATAGATTAGATCTTGGCTTTTATCTAGATTAGATCTGGGTTTTGTTCGTTCTTGCCGTAGAATTTTTTTGTTTTCCATGCTACGAACCCATCAACATCTAGTACCTTAGAGATTCATGTCACTTCCCTAGATTACTGGAGGCATGAACCCACTGTCGAGCATAAATACTCCCTCTTGGAGTTGCTAGCATCTACTTGGCCAAGATAGCTACTAACAACGGAAAGCATGCAAGATCACAAATAACATAGTCATGATAGAATCAATGATAAATCTAAAATAACATCTCAATATCCATAGAATCCCCGCAAACACAACATGTAAGATTACAAATAGATGATCTTGATCATGAACGGAGCTCACAAGATCTAAACATGATAACACAAAGGAGGAGAACCAACCATCTAGATACTAAATGGACCCGTAGTCCAAGAATGAACTACTCACGCATCACACCAGAGGCAGTCATGGTGATGAAGAAGGCCTCCAGGGTGATCTCTACCCTCCGACAGGGTGTCAGGAAGAGCTTCAGATCCCTCCCGATCTAGGGATAGAGATGACGGCGACTACAGACTCTTTTGTGGATTTTTGATCGGGTACTTAGGGTTTTCTTCATGAGAGGATTTTATAGGCGAAAGGACAAGGTCAGTGGAGCACTAGGGGCCCACACCTCCTAGTGGCGCGCCCCCAGGCTACGCCGCCACCAGGTGTGGCTGCCCTGGGCTGCCACTTTGTCTCTGCTCTGGACTCCGTGTTGCTTCAGGTAAAATATTGACTTTGGCTTTTGTCCAGTCCAATTCCGAGAATATTTCCTTACAAGCTTTTCTGAAACCAAAAACAACAGAAAATATGCAACTAGCACTATGGCATCTTATTAATAGGTTAGTTCCAGAAAATGTATAAAAATACTCCAAAATGTGGACAAAACATAAGAAAGTAGATATAAAACAAGCATGGAACATCAAAAATTATAGATACGTTTGCGATGCATCACTCGTGTGAATTTTGGAGTTATCTTTTTTGCGACATATTTCGAGTATAGAGATTTATTGTGGTTCCGGAACAATTCGGTCATCTTCGATAGAGCCAACTCCTTGACTTTCGCTCTTCTTTCAAGCCCACCCGGAATTGGGGTGGTACCATTTGCCTCGAATTCTTCATACTCTAGAGGTAGTGTGAAATGTGCTATGACCTTCTGCCAAAGGTCATCTTTCGCATCATCATCGACATAAGTAGTGAATTCTTCACTTGCATTCTTTGCTTAATCCATTTTTGAATGGTGATCAGGAGGTTGTCCCTAACAATCACTCCGCATTGATTTACAAACATCCTCCCCTGCTTTTCTAATGCAATCGGTTCTCCATTATCATCTATTTCATCGATGGTGAACCTTTTATTACCATCCAACTTTTTGTTTGGGCCTCGTTTCGTTCAACTTGTCGATTGCCTTGATCCGGAGGGCTAAAAGAAGAAAGAGTGATTTATATATATATATACAGATCAATTAATGCATCTAGTCACAAGAGGCTTCATATATATATATATATACCTCGCCGATTGTTGTCAAGGCGCCATCATCGTTGTTTGTTTGCCCTTAATCATCGTTGTTTGTTTGCCCTTCATCTACCTATTCTAGCTCATGTCCATCACCGAATGCATTCAGAAATGATGATATCTCATCGTTGTCTACAACATCTTCTCCAACACGAGGTTCAATTCTAGCAATATTAATAGCTATTTCACCATTTATAATACCCATAATAAGATCGTTGACATCAGAGTTGGTGCGCTCCATCACTTATCTATTACAGAAAGAAAGGTAAAACAAGTTATAAAAAGAAAGACTAAGAAATGAGAAATGTACTAAAAAGGTCACCTTTATGTAGATATGAGGAAATAGATGGTAAAAAATATGAGTAAAAAGTAGGGCAAATGCCCATTTTTACTCATTTTTTCCCATTTCCTTGCTCATATCTACATAAAGGTGACCTTTTTTACCACTACCACTACCACTACCACTACCACTACACTACTACTAATACTACTAATAATACTCTACCACTAGCACTATACTACACTACTAATACTGACGTAGGTATGCCCTATAGGCACCTACTATTGGCCTACCTGGTGAGTCCCAACGGAACTTCTACTCGACAACCTGCCAAGGTCCATGAAGCCCATGACACTTTGGGTGGTACAAAGACCATATGGACACAGACTCCAAGCACGCAAGACAAGGACAACTTAAAACTAGAGTTCGAAAATAACTTGTAACCAACTCGTATTGGTACCTGATACCTAGCATCCCCATATATAAATGCTAGGAGGGTCCAACGAGAAAGGCACCCAATAGATAGATCTACGATCTCCCACAATATACAATAGATCTAGATAGATCACCACAATAGACAATAGATCTAGACATCAATCTCTCATACATACACACCCACTAGATCCAATCTGCACATCCACCACCATTGGCGACCTTGTAATCCTTCAGTCATCATCAATCAAGAGCAGAGAAGCAGGAGTTGGGTTTTCCCTCCGGGGCATGAACCTAGGTAAACATCGTGTCCCGTGTTGCTTGTCGGTTAGCCGAACAAGATCTCCAACGCTCCCCAATTCCTCGAACCGAAGTCCATAACAATGGGCATTGATGAGTTTACCCCTCTTCAATTGGCGTTGTCTGTGGGAAATCCGTGCGCTGATGTTGTGAGTTCGACGGCTCCATAACCGGCGATCTATGATTCGTCAACTACTGCAGGCCAGATCTGATTCGGCTCTCGCATCATCAACGGTGATCGGATCCCATCTGGTGGATTCGTCGGTGTTAACAAGCTCAGCTTCTTCATCAGCATCTCCATTGTGGCACACTTCATATACACCATGCATGGGTGATGGCTCCAAAATTAGCCATCTTGCACTATGTTTAAACATTGTTTTTGGTCAAGCAATTGACAAGAAACTCTCAATCCTTTCAACTGATGACTAATAATTGCAAGGATATGAAAAACCTCTCTTTCAATTATGTTGTGCAGGAAATCATGGTTTTTAATGCGAAATCAGGAGTCATAATGAAGGTTTTTGAGGAAGTCCACACGGCCAAGTAATTGGGAAGCCATTCCAGGGCGTCAGCATGCTTAACGACCATTGGTACGGGTAGGGTCCACCCGTACCAGGTGGCATTGGCCTCGTCTCGACAAACCCTACAACTTACGTGAATATGCCTATATATTTTGAGGCTCTAGCCGCCGACCAGAGAGCCATCATTCTTAGATTACATCACAACACCAACAAAGGAGATCCACATCATTGTTCATCACTTCCACCATCCATCCCATCCACTAGCCATATACATTGTTTTGTACTTTAGATCTCCATGAGATTTGGCGACCATTGTAAGCATATTTCATTTCAATCTAAGTATTTGTATGATGTTTTCTATCTCCGATCTATTTGTTATGAGTGAGTAGTCCTCACGGGCTGCGGGTTGGGGAGAAATCTCGCAGCGATTATGTGCATCTAATTCATGGGAGTATTGTATTTTGTTTGCAATTGAGATTTGTATCTTTTGTTTCTTTTTCTCTTGTCTCGATCTGTGGACTTGTAGGTACCCAAGATCCCATAGATTGATAAAGGCTTGAGGTGAGATACTTGGCTAGCGGCGATCTCATAGGAACCCCATTGACAGAAAGGGTAGTACGATCTTCGCTTAGCGACCCATTCGGGATCACAACAAAATCACCACTTAAAGTTTTGATCTATGTTTTACACTTGATAATCATTTGTAGCCCGTTTCTTCGGTGTTCACTCGGTTGGATTAAAAGACTATTGATTCACGGTGTTGGGAATATGCCCTAGTGGCATTCATGTATGATGTTATTTCCAATGTATTCATAAATTTATTGTCCATGTATGAACTACTGATATGTATCATTGAATATGTGATTCGATTGTGGAACTATATATTCATGTTGGTTATACTAATTGTCCTTGATCGTTGAGGTTGTGCTGGACACACAACTTAGACTAATGTGAATGTCAGCTGATGACTTGGTTCCACTTGTCATGGGCATAGAGATGCTATTCCGACTTACACGGATTCGGCTAAAGAGTTTAGCGAGTCAGACTAACCCATATTGAGGTACAACGAACAAGTTGTCATTTGTATATCTCAATCAATATAATCCTTAGACCTGAGGTTATTGCACAATCTGAGTTGAGGATCACCGACATAGGTTCTGTCAAATGATGTTCCGTCACTGGGCAGTTATAAAGGTAGAGTTCAGGTCGACTGAGAATCAAGATGCGTGATGTGAATAACTAAGATGGGATTTCCCCCTCCAACTAGAGAGATATTCTGTGGGCCCTCTCGGAAGATATG
Source organism: Avena eriantha (assembly GCA_910589775.1). Taxonomy (NCBI): domain Eukaryota; kingdom Viridiplantae; phylum Streptophyta; class Magnoliopsida; order Poales; family Poaceae; genus Avena; species Avena eriantha. Next base: position 428,803,599 of record OU342741.1, on the reverse strand, counting down.
ATTTGGAAAGCATGGCCATGCTCGACTCAATTAACTGTTAACTGAGGCGACCGACTATGAGTTAGTCGGATGGATCACTTATCTCAGATAGACAAAGAGAGTTGAACTATTTAAGGGGTGACGATTATTCGCATATAGTTCGACAAGGTATATCGTGAGGCAAAAGGGACTCAGGCGAAAGTCGCATTGGAAGGTATGCCGTCATGACTCTTTGGTACTTGGAAGTCGGCACGTTCTGCTAGGAGCCGCTACTGACAGATCGGTCATGAGTGAGACTCAGATCGTGTCCAGGTCACCATGAGCCTGTCGGGTCACACACTTAAGAGCGGGAGAAAATTTGGGTTGGATCCAAATAGGAAACGGAATGAGTCATTGAGTTGGACTCGCAGAAAAAGTCTGAAATTTACGACTTGTTTGATGAATGATTGTCTTGAGAGTATACCCTTGAAGATACTTAACCCCATAGATATTTTGATAGTCTTGACGACACTCATGAAAGGAGTTGTTTGATTGAAATAAAGTCTAGTGGTAATTGTGAGGCATGCCTAATCTAACCTTGTGGATCAAACCGCGGTACTAGATCAAAAAAAGAGAAGGAAGTGAGACAATTTTGTTTTATGTCTCTAATGCACACCTTTGGGATATCAACAACTCCGCTAGCTTTTGAACGATATATGGTATAACCCTGGATTTCGGCTATGAGTTGATGACATGAGTGGCATACTTGTCAATATATGGGCAAAATTATAGGTACTCTCAAAGGTTGTTCAAACACTTGCAAAAGAAACATTCACCGATCCTTGAAACAATAAAAAAAGATATCTATGAGGATCCACATAACAAGTCCTTGGCATGGTCTCATTACTATTTTACGAGTTTTACTTGAAAACAATGATTGGATTAGAAGTGTTTTTGATAGACTTGATTTATTGATGTGGGTGTAAATAAGGGGCTTGTTCGTTTGCGGCCCCAAAGTTCCTGGGCGAGTGCATCCTAGGGCCCGACTTGCCTGTAATTGCCGCGTTTCGCAAAATTGAGCTGCCAACTACCGAGAGGGGCCATTTTGAGGCAAACTCATCTCACCCCTACCAAATTCAAGCATTCAGTAAACTGCCCCGTGAAGCAGATGGTCGGGACCCACATGTCAGTAATCTGTCCATGATGCGAGCGCCAACGTGGCAACCTCTTAGGAAAATCAAGGAACTAAGGGGCTTGGTGCGTTGACCAATTTCACAAATCCAATCCCTCCTTTCCCATAGCACCGGTGGCATCGAAATCCACCCTCCAAGCAGAATGATCCCTTCGGACATTTGACTTCTGGCGCCAAGTTACTACGCCCATTCGCTGATCTCGAGCTCGAATGCCGCATGCCGTAGCCGCCATTGCGAGGCTCTAGCCCGCCTCCGCTACCGACGAGATGAGCAGCACACAGGATGCCATATCCTACTACCAAGGGAGAAGAAGTTCTGGCTACATGCGGGTGAGCTATTCTTCTCATTTCTATTCGCACTAACTATAACTGCTAGCTAGCTATTGAACCTAGAATTGTTTGCTAGCCCAATGCTGACAAAAAAAAAATTTCCACAGTTTTCTATCAAATGGGATCTCCACGGACCACCCTTACCTGGTTACGGTAGCCCTCTCCAGCTACAACTCTAAATCAGTAGGGGTGAAGGGAAAGTGTTGGGGGGATACCCCCGGGTAGGGTCACGCCGGGGTATAAAGGCCAAGTTAGCCGAGGTTCGGCAAGGTCAAAGCGAACGCCAGCCGGGTCACCTCAAGCTAGGCCGAATCACGGGGTAACCCGGACCTAGGGGCGTTCGCCTAAATAAGTCTCATCCGACTTAAGTAGTAAGTCAGAAGTGCATGTTTTACTTGTATGCAGGAACAGGTGTGGCCGGATCAACCATGATCCGGGTCACGTCTAGCTTCTAGGAGAAGGAAGGAATCTCGCTGGTCAAAAGATGCCCCAGTACGCACTACCTGAGCGAAGTAGGCAAGGATAGGACCACCGGGGCATGGCCGACAAGGGTGACGATGCCCATGTCGGCTGACACGGGCGCCGCAGAGGCTCACGTAGCTAAAGCATGAGTGACGCGGGGGAAAGCACCCCGGTCGGCTTTCTACTTTGGGGGGAAGCATATTCTTAGGAATATGCTTCCACGTGTGCCCTAGGCAGAGCCCGAGCTCCCTCCATAAAAGAGGGGCTAGGGTTTCAGTAGGAGGGGTTGGTCTTTCTACTATTCTGTTTTGGCCAGGGTTTCAGGTGTGATCTGTGGGTGAGAGTAAGAGAGCTCCTTCTTCCTCCTCTCGCCAATACAGCTCTAGGAGCACTTGTAATCTTGGAAGGAAATCAATACAAACTTCTGTGTGGAGAATCACTCCACTATCCCTCCCTGGATTCCCCTAGCGTGTATTAGTCCCCACCTTTAGCCTATCCATGGCATCTGCCGTGACACCACCACGACAGTTGGCGCCCACCATGGGGCTACCGGCGCTAGTAGGGGTCAAGATCCGGACGGGAAACACCATCGGCACCGGCGAACGCATCGTCTCCAGGCTCGTTCAACGCTTTGGAGCGCTGGACTTCGTCAGCGACAACGTTGGCTGCTTCAGCACACGCCCTCTTCCGCGCAATGGCCTCTTCGTCAAGCTCGGCACGCACAAGGTCTACGTTGATGTTGACGTGTCAGGTGTTCATCCGCGTCACGTCGTCGACGCGGGGGAGCCTCTCCTCACCGTGGTTCCCGGGACGCGTATCGCTCGCTCCCCGGACCATGCGGAGGTGATGATGACTGCGCCAGGTGCGGGCGCGAGCAAGGATCTGGCGCAAGATCCAGAGGTAACGCCTAAGGCACCGAGGAAAGGTAGAGGTCCTCCACTAGGGAGTCTAGAGAACGTGTTGAGGGAAGCAATGGATAGCTTGGCAAACCCTGTTGTAGCAGCGATAGATCTGACTCGAGCGTAGGCCGAGCTGGAAGAAACTAGGCAGAAAATACTAGAGGGCGCAAAGAAAATAGCCGCGGCTCAGCAGTCGTTGAATATGACGCTGCGTGAGTACGCAAAGGCGAACAAAGTTGATACTGTAAAAGTGAAGGGAAGAAATCTCATGAGCGAGATGAACAGAGAGGGTGATACTGGAATTGAGGTATCAGAAAACTATTTGTCCGTGGGGCTGCCGAGGTATAGTACCCTGACAAAGAACCTCAGAGCAGCGGATGCAGCTGCATCTGAGTTGCAGGGTCTAACGGGTGAAGCCCGGCAAAGACAACAAGATAGGGTTAACGAGCTGGTTCGGATTGCGAACAGGCAAAACGAGAAACTGCTTAGGGCTAACCCGGAGAGAGCTGGAGCCTCCAAGATCGTCCATTTGGCGGTGGGTAACCCAGAGAAATCCGCTGAAGCCGCATCGTCTCCTCATGGTGGTCCAAGGAGAGAAGAGGTGGTAACCTCGGCCAGACGGAACAAACAGATCGTCCCGTATGACCCAACGCGGGCAGGGAAAGGAAAAGAAGCTCAGAAAAAATGATGATCGATGGAGTTTGAGCCGAGGTGAAGCTGGCCGAGGTAACCGCGACCAAGGCAATGCTGGTCAAGGGAACGTTGTCGACGGCAATGCCGGACAGCAAAAGTCGGCTGGAGCAGGACAACCGCAGCAGCGGAATATACCAAGGCAAGAGCAAAGTGTCGGCCGAGGTATGCAACAGAAAGGCGCTCCAAGAGAACAAGACAGGTATAGTGATGGAGACTCGGAAATGGCAAACGCAGGATACCCAAGGACGGACTATCATGTGATAGGGTCAAGATTGGGGAGCAGGGATTTGATGCTGGATGATGCCAGGTTGAAACTGGATCGACTGTATAGGTCGGAACAAATTGAATGTCAAGGTCCACCGGGCCCAGCATGTTTTGGACCCCGGATCATGAAGGAGCCACCGGTACCGAACTTTCAGGTACCCAGGGGCACGAAGACGTATGACGGCAGTACAAAGCCGGAGGATTGGCTGATAAATTATGCTACGGCTATGAAAATTGCCACTGGCAACCTGAGATGGGCTGTACGATATGTACCCCAGATGTTGGAAGGCCCGGCAAGGGTATGGCTAAACAATTTGCCACCAGGAAGCATCAACTGCTGGATAGATTTCGAGGAGATGTTCATTAGCAATTTTTTGAGTACGTATCAGAGGCCAAATAGGCCACAGACCCTAGCTATGTGCAAGCAAAGGCCAAATGAGACGGATTGGGAGTTTTTAACCCGGTGGTGCACTGTGAGAAATTCGTGTGAGGGCGTGATTGAATCATATGCCATAGCATGGTTTGCACAAGGGTAAAGGTATGGAAGCGAGTTGTGGATGAAGTTGCAAAGGAAAATGCCAACTACATTGGCACAGATGATCCGGATTGCAGATTCGTATGCCCTGGGTGATCTGACTCAACCTAGGCTCGTATCAAACGAGTCAAACGATGAGTACTATCAGAGAGATGGGGCCTGATCATCCCGAAGGAATGACTACAGAGGAAAAAGGAGAGATGATAGACCGGATCATCGGTATGGTTCGCACCAAGTTGCAGCTGTGAATCAAGATCAGCCCGGAGCAGGGGGTAACGCCAAAAAACTGGAGGGCAGTGGACTCCGAGAAATGATGGCAAGAAAACTTGGACACCAGAGCAAAAGAAGCAGTGGCAAGAAAGGAAAGACCATCCGAGGTATACTTATGAGTCGATGTTGGACCAGCCGTGTAAGTTTCACACGCCAAATCCGAATAACCCAGCGGGTCATACGACGAGGCAATGTGAGTGGATGCGCAAGATTGAACAAGGTGGTTTGGGGAATGCACAGGCACCCCGGAATGATCAGCCTCGGCAGGAGTTACCCCGGCAGCAATTGCTCTCCGGAGCGAACACGCAACAGCTAATGTTGCCTCCCCCTCCGCCGAGGTATGATAGCAATGACAGAAGGGATGCAGTGCACCAAGTGGAAAATCAGCATCAGCCGGATCAGAGGTACCCCGGAAATGAGGGGAGAAACGAGTACAGGGAGCACCATCAGAGCTATTGTGTGTTCACCACTAAGGAAACCGATAGAAAAAGCTTGCAGCGTAGGCATATGGAGGTGAATGTAGTGATGCCTGCAGTGACGAGGTACATGCCTTGGTCTGATCAGGAAATCACCTGGAGCATCAGGGATCATCCCAAGCTCATGCCAAGCCCAGGTTCGTATGCGTTGGTGCTGGATCCGACATTCATTGGACCTAGCATTAACGTAAGATTCTCAAAGGTGTTGATCGACAACGGCAGTAGCATTAACATCATGTATGAGGACACAATGCACAAGTTGGGTATCTCGGAGAACATGCTCCAGGCCACGAGGACAACTTTCCATGGCATTGTGCCCGGCATTTCTTGTGAGCCCATAGGCAAGGTCCGGGTTGACGTCTTGTTCGACACGAGGTATAACTGCCAAACCGAAAATTTGGAGTTCGAGGTGGTGAACTTGGAAAGTGCTTACCATGCATTACTCGGAAGGCCAGCCCTGAGCAAGTTCATGGCAAGCTGTCACGTTAGCTACTTGAAGATGAAGTTGCCCGGACCGAACAGAGTGATTACCATTGCTGGGGATTTCCGACGTTCCATGGAGTGTGCGTCGGCCGGGTCAAACTTAGCCGAGTCACTTGTGATTGCGTAGGAAAAAAGGAAAATTCAAGAGGTGGCGGCATTGGCTCAGTCCGCGCAGCAGTATATGCCGGCGCTGAGTAACCCGCATGGAAGTGTCTCTTTCTAGGCCACGGAAGATACCAAGAAGGTTCCTGTTGATGACATGTTCCTAGAGCGCACCGTAACAATTGGTGCCGGGTTAAGTGATAAATAGGAAAGCGAGCTCGTCAGCTTCCTCTGTGAGAATCGGGACATTTTTGCTTGATCCACACAGGACTTGTAAGGTGTTCCGAGGGAGTTGGCCGAGCACTCTTTGAATGTGAGACCCGGAGCTAAGCCGGTGAAGCAACCTCTCCGCCGCTTCGCTGAAGATAGGAGGAAAGTCATTGGGGATGAGATAGCTCGGTTGCTAGCTGCAGGATTTATCATGGAAGTACTTTACCCGGATTGGTTGTCTAATCCGGTGCTGGTGGAGAAGAAGAAGGATGACCCGAACGTAGCAGTGGTTTGGCGCATGTGTATTGATTACACGAACCTGAACAAGGCGTGTCCAAAGGATCCATTTCCGCTGCCAAGAATAGATCAGGTCATAGACTCAACTGCTGGATGTGAATTGTTGTCATTCATTGATGCATATTCAGGTTTCCACCATATACCTCTAAATCCAGATGATCAAATAAAGACTGCGTTTATTACCCCGTATGGGGCTTATTGCTATCGCACCATGCCGTTTGGTTTACGAAATGCAGGGGCAACGTACCAAAGATGTATGCAAAAATGTTTGCACGACCAAATAGGTCAAAATGTACAGGTGTACGTGGATGATGTGGTTATCAAGACCAAGGAAAGCAAAACGCTCCTTGATGATATCAGGCAAACGTTTGCGAACCTACGGAGGTTCCGGATGAAGCTTAACCCAGAAAAATGCACCTTCGGTGTCCCGGCTAGAAAATTGCTTGGTTTTCTTGTTTCCAGCCGAGGTATCGAGGTTAACCCAACCAAAATCCGGGCCATCGAACGAATGGAACTGCCGAAGTGTCTTAACGATGTCCAGAAGTTCACAGGTTGCCTGGCCTCGTTAAGTCGGTTTGTATGTCGATTGGGAGAAAAGGCGTTGCCTCTTTACCAACTCATGAAAAAGTCGGATAAGTTTGTTTGGACGCCATAGGCCGATGAAGCCTTTACCCACCTGAAGAAAATGTTAGCCACGGCACCAGTGCTAGCCCCACCACTATAAAAGGAGCCAATGCTGCTCTATATAGCCGCAACCAACCGAGTTGTAAGTGTAGTGATAGTGGTGGAGCGCGACGAGGAAGGTAAGTCGGTCCAAAGGCGAGTGTATTACTTGAGCGAGGTGTTGTCAGCCTCAAAGCAGAACTATCCACATTAGCAAAAGGTGGCATATGGCGTGTACATGGCCACCAAGAAACTGAAGCACTACTTTGAGGAGCATCCCATCCGGGTCATATGTGAGGCCCCCATATCCGAGATAATGAGTAACAAGGATGCGAGCTGCAGAATTGCAAAATGGGCAATTGAGCTAGCTCCTTATGCGCCGCAATATGACAGAAGAGAGGCCATCAAATCTCAAGCTGTGGCGAAATTTTTTGTGGATTGGGCCGAGGTAAAATACGAACCGCCACTCCCAGATCCGAACTATTGGCGAATGCACTTTGACGGATCAAAAACCAAAACCGGGCTAGGTGCCGGAGTTGTACTCACGTCGCCAAAAAAGGACCAGTTGAAATATGTGCTGCAAATCCATTTCACAGCATCGAACAATGTCGCTGAGTATGAAGCACCTGTGCATGGGCTCAAGGTAGCAAAAGAGATTGGGATACGTCGGATCATATGCTTTGGCGACTCAGATTTGGTGGTGCAGCAAGTATCAGGAGTGTGGGACGCCCTGGATCCGAACATGGCACTATACAGATTTCATGTGCAGAAGATATCTGGTTACTTTGAGGGATGCGAATTTCACCATGTACCCCGGGTGGAAAATAAGGCTGCCGACATGCTGTCGAAGCTCGGGTCAACCCGACAAGCAATTCCACCAGGCGTAGCATTAGAGCACCTCAGGAAACCATCCATCAGGCCATCCCCAGAATCCGAGTCAATCTATGTCCCGGAGGACATAGAATCCAGAGTTGTGCCCATGGACATTGACACAGGAAGTGGTGTGCTGAACCCGGGGACTGCCTCGGCAGACCCGGGGACTGCTTCGCAAGACCCGGGGACTGCACAGCATGATCCGGTTGAAGTTATGCCAGTGGATGAGATGGAGATAGACGAGGATGTATTCCCTGTGCGAACAATACCATCTTGGGCACTACCTATATTTCAATTCCTGAAAGATGGAATGTTACCCATGGAGGAACTGCTATCCAGGCAAACACAGAGGAGGGCAAAGGCTTACACGATCATCAATTCTGAACTATACAAAAGGAGTGTGACCAATGTACTCCAGAGATGTGTTGACCCGGAAGAAGGGCATGACATCCTCCGAGATATACATCAGGGGGAATGCGGGCATCATGCCTCCTCGCGAGCCTTGGTAGCAAAAGCTTTCCGGCACGGATTCTACTGGACAAATTCCTTAGAGCAAGCGGAAGATCTGGTGAGAAAATGTAATGGTTGTCAGAGGTATGCTACCAAGACACATATGCCAATGTCGGAACTCAAGACCATACCAATCACTTGGCCCTTTGCCGTATGGTGCTTGGATATGGTTGGCCCGTTCAAACCAGCAAGGGGAAATATGACTCACATTCTGGTAATGGTGGACAAGTTTACCAAGTGGATTGAGGTAAAGCCTATAAGAAAATGTGATGGAGCTATGGCCGTAACATTTCTCAAGGATATCATCTTGAGGTACGGTTATCCTCACAGTATCATAACTGATAACAGCACAAATTTTGCGGAAGGAGCATTTGCGTGTTTCTGCCGGGATAAGAAGATCCGGCTGGACGTAGCCTCTGTAGCTCACCCCGCATCGAACGGACAAGTGGAAAGATCCAACGGATTAGTATTATCCGGGATAAAACCCCGGCTCATTGAGCCGCCGCAAAGATCAGCGGGGTGCTGGATAGAAGAACTACCAGCAGTACTGTGGAGTTTAAGAACAACTCCGAATCGATCAACAGGCTATACGCCGTTTTTCTGGTATATGGGGCAGAAGCTTTATTACCAGCCTACATAGAGCATGATTCGCCTAGGGTCACCCAATACACAGAAGCCGAAGTGCAGGAAGCCCGGCAAAATGATGTTGATCTGCTGGAAGAAGCGAGAGAACTAGCATTGTCTAGATCCGCCATATATCAGCAAAATCTCTGACGCTATCATAGCCGGAAAGTGTGCCTCGAGTCTTTCGGGAAGGCGATCTAGTGCTCCGGTTGGTACAACATACTACTGGCATGCATAAGTTATCCCCCCCATGTGAAGGGCCGTTCATTGTGAGCAAGGCATTGCACAATGATTCTTATTATCTTATAGATGCAAAGCCACAAGAAAAGAACAAGGCGGACAGGTCCGGAGAGGAATCCAAGCGACCATGGAATATAGCTCTACTCCGTCCTTTCTACACTTAGCTAAGAAGTGTATGTATCCGAGTCATCTCATATGTTGGTATCTATGTCGGCAATGAGTTTATCAATGAAATGTTGGCACCTTGAGCAGTAACTCAGGGACTGCCTTAATAATATTTGTTGTCTCTTGTGCGTTAGTTGGAATAAGTTATTCTACTTAACTCGGATTAGTAATGTGTGAGAACCAAGAACCCAACTCTTCGACTTGCTGCTGTCCAACAAGAATTGGCTTCATGGCCAGCAAGAGAACAAGTTTGGAATTGCGTTGCACATGAAAAACGACTAAGGAGAAGAATTTATTCGAGCCGACATTTGTTTTTCGGACTAACCCTGTATTTCGTTTCAAGTTATTATGCAGTTTTATTTTGGGGCTAAGTCTAAAAGTTTCCCAGTATTGTTAAGACAATTTTTGAAGCTCGGATTCGTAAGTCGTAAAACCGAATCAAGGTAGACACGAACCGAGCCAAAAGATTGAACGAACAACAAAAAGAAACTCGGGGACTACGCCCAAATTAATCCGGCATAAGAGCTTAGTAGCAAAATATCACATGTGTTTAGAATACAACTCCACCCGGCATACCGGGGATCTGATAAATTTTCAAGTTTTTTCGCTCAAGGAGCAGCAGGAGGAACTTCGGCATCATCTTCACCGCCTTCAATATCCGAGGCGTCATCTTCTCCTTCACCGTCCGAGCTACCCTCATCATCCTCGACCTCTTCATCCGCGGCGGATTCCAAGAAGCTCGGTCCATCAACCCATTCATGAATGGGAGCGTATTCGATGAGGCTATGGGTGCAAGCCTGGCGCCGAGCTACCCACTCCGGGTCATTGGTCCATCTGGATCCTGTGCGCAGACGTGTCAAGAGGTTGAGATCGATTTTTTCATACCACGTGAGTATGTGGTGAAGAATGGCATCAGCTGCGGCACGTCCAGCGGACTCTCTCCAGAGGTCAAGCGGAGTCTCGGTTTCCATTAACTTCTCAATGATAAGTGCGGTGGTTTCCAGGGCTTCTTCACCGGGCCAGAAGGTGTCGAAGATGCGAGCTGCAACGCCGAGGATGTCCTTGCCGTAGTTTTTGATGAGCTCCACGCGAGCTGACAAGCTGACCAATAGGTCCTCCAGGTCATAAGGAATCCCGTCACCATCAGAAGTGGCCGGAGTACCCCTCTGTCGACGGAAGTTGGCAACTGTTGCGCTCGCAATAGGAGTGCCCTCTAGAAATTTGCCTGGAAGCAAGGAAAAGGAGTAAGGTCAAGGAAAGACATATGAAGTAACCTGGAGAAGTAGGTCGGAAAAGGGAAAGGAACTTACGTGATATATGGCTGAGGACCCGGGTCAGCTCCTTAGTGCAGTCATCGCGTCTCTTCCGAAGCTGCTCAAGCTCAGCGTTCGCCGACTCAAGCTGGATGCTGGATTCCTTGAGAAGATCCCGGTCCTTGGCGATCTAGAGGTTGAGGCGTTCGCGCTCTTCGGTGTAGTTCTGACCAGCCTTTTGAAGTTCGGATTGGTGCTAGGCCTTCATCTTCTCCATCTCTGCCTTGAGCTTGGCAATCTCAACGTCCTTGCTTTGGAGGAGGGCGAGCTCGTCATCTTTCTTCTTTAGCTCGGCTTGGTGCTGCCCTGCTTGTTCGAGAAAATGCAGCATCATATCAGGCACGGGCACATTATCTTCAAGCGATGCTGAAATAGTGTGTTGGCCCGGAAGAGCCGAGGTATGAATGTAGGCCGAGCCAAGGAGAAAAGGGAATGGAAAGCACGGCAAAGTCAGACATAAATGACTTACCCTTGACCTGCTCCAGATTTTTGCGCATAATGATGTTCTCAGCTTCCACCCCAGCTGCGGAAACCGAATGACGAGGTTAGTCCGGCAAAGGAAAATGAAGCAAAACAAAGAAGCGCTAAGGAAGAAATTTACCCCTCTTCTCGTATTCCGCAATAAGTGCAGCCTGCTTTGCGCGTAGTAGCTTGTGGGTATCCAGCAAGCGTTGGAATTCAGCGCACCGGCGATTGGTGGTCACCTGAAAGGGACAAACACAAGTTAGCTCGACGCATATTCGAAGTGTACTAAAATCCGGGCCGAGTGGAACTCAACCCGGCTCTAGGTGTGTGCATATTCGAAGTGTACTAAAATCCGGGCCAAGTGGAACTTAACCCGGCTCTAGGTGTGTGCATATTTGAAGTGTACTAGAATCCGAGCCAAGTGGAACTTAACCCGGCTCTAGGTGTGTGCATATTCGAAGTGTACTGAAATCCGGGCCAAGTGGAACTTAACCCGGCTCTAGGTGTGTGCATATTCAAAGTGTACTAAAATCCGGGCCAAGTGGAACTTAACCCGGCTCTAGGTGTGTGCATATTTGAAGTTCTCATGGAGCTACGTTAGTTTTCTAAAGAGCATCCTGCCGAGTAACAAGTTACTCCCCCGGAGGCTCGGGGACTAATGGTTATTATCTAGAGCATCTAAAGGGGAAGCGACGTATCTCCATCATACGCCCGACGAGGTTAATTGCCTTTGCAGCTGTGTTCATCTGAGCGGAAAACTCGGCGGGGCCGAACTTCTCCAGGAGATAAGCATCTCGAACGACCTCCGCCTTATTCCAGTTCGTGACGAATTCTATCAGGCTCGGAGGGTACCGTTCACCACTGGGCATATGGGGCACCACCAAGCCCTTCGCGTGCGCTTCTTTCCTTTCAATCAAGGCAAGGGCTGGGCTGGTGTGCAGAATCATCTGCTGTGCGTCAGTTGGCTCGGCAGGGGCGTCCTTCGCTGCCGGAGCTTTCTTGGGAAGCATTGATACGAGGGTACGCTGCCCAGCCTCGACGGATGTTGTCTTGGTAGCGTCCGGAGCATTCTTGTCCTTGGCTTGCTGGGAAGGGGAAGCCGTCGCAATGGATTTCCCCTTAGGTGCGGCCGGGGTAGTTCCTCGCTGAGGTTGAGAAGACTCGGACGAGGCAGAGGAGCTGGGCGCTGGTGCTCTTGTTGCGGGACTTGGTGCCGGTGCTGATGTTTTTGCAGCCGGAGTTGGTGCTGATGCCGGAGTAGCTGTTGGTGTTGGTCTGGTTGTTGGTACTGGGGCTGGAGCCGAGGTAGCCTCAGTGGCTGCTGGTTGCGGCATTGCCGAAGTGGTGGATGCCGTTGCTTCGGCATGGCCGGTCTCCCCCGCTCCAAGGTTACCCTCCTCTTGCCGAGGTGGAGCTGAACCCGGAGCGGCCGTAGAACCCTCTAGAATAGGGCTTAGCGGACGTGACTCGTCGTCGCGATGGGGAGAAGGGCTAGGCCGGAGAGGTGAAGAGATGCTAGCCACTTTGAGGGGCCTCCACCAGAGCCCTGCAAAATCAAACAATGTCAGAAGAAAAATTACAACAAAGTAAGGAAGAGCAAGTTACAGAAGAAAGAATGACTTACGCATCCGAGGTTTCGGCCTCCTTGGGTTTCCGAGCCCTTCGTGCTGGGGCCTTGCCTGCTGGCTTGGAGGCAATCTTGTCCCCGGACTTCTTTCGCCTTTTAGCGGGCTAGGAAGGTCCGGAGGAAGAACTTGAGGAAGCCCCGCGCTTCTTCTTCGATGCCACCGGAACAGGTTCGCCCGTAGCGAGGGGACGATCCTCGTGGATATGACCACCGGGGTGAGCTGATGGCGGAAAACCAAAAGAAAGGGGGACAGCCACAACAGGTTCAATCACCTCGATATTCGAGTCATACTCATCGTCGGGCCAATCTCTAGTAGAAGAGGGTTTACCCGTGGGTCGTTTCGTGGCGTCGGTCATCGGGAGGAACATCTTCTGGTCCGGCTCTTCCTCATCCGGAGTCTCCCAGTCCGGCGCCCACTTAAGGGTCGGATCGGTGCCATCCTCGAGGGTTTGCTGAAGAAATTGCTGAGAAAAGGAATGAACAAAATAAGTCAAAAACGCAACAATGACCGACGTATAATTAATCCGGAGTAAATTTGCGCCACGAAACTTACCAAGGGAGGAAGCTTGTCCCGGCAAAAATGCTCAATTCCCCACATCCACTCAGAGGAGAAGTCCTTGTGGGTGGTGAAGAGAGCCTTAACCCGGCGATAAATCTCCGTGTTGCTTAGCTCGAAGGAGGAGGTCCGGTTGGGGTCGCGGCCTAAGCTCATGTGGCACACCTTGTGGGTGCGCTTCTGGAGGGGGGAGATTCGGTTACGCACGAAAGTGATCATGGCGTCCTCGTTGCGTAGCCCGAGCTCCTTCAGCTCCACGAACCTTTTAGTGACCTGGTTGGCCAAGGCCGTGGGCTTCTAGGGGACGGCGTCCCACAGATCCGGGTTAGGTGGACCCGGGGTATATGGGAGCAGCCGGATTAAGTCTTCGGTGCCTGTGTTCCGGACGTAAAAGAACGTCCGGGCCCACCCTTTGCAGGACTCTAACCCGGTGACCCTGGGAAAATAGAAAACCTCTGGGGTGAGATGGAAGCCGCCCCAAACTGAGTGAGCCGCTTGTCCTCCGAATCAGTGTGGATGTCGGGGATGACGTTGCGACGAAGGCCGAAAAACCGGATCCACAGCTCCTTCGTGGGCCACAGTCCGGTGTAGCCTTCGATCGTAGAAGCAAAGGCAGAGAGAGAAGTAATGGCATTGGCTGGAAGATGGTGCGGCTGGAGCTGGTAGGTACTGAGCCAATCTCGGAAGAAATTGCTCACCGGCAGCCCGAAGCCCCGTAGAAAGTGAGACAAGAACACAACATATTCCCCCGGATTGGGTGAGGGAGCCAGTTCGGCGGAGGCGAGACGAGCGGAGATGCCGGCGGGGATGCGTCTGGTCCGGTAGAGCCAGTCCAGGTCGTCCTGGCAGACCCAGGAGCCGGCCCACGCACCGTGGTCCGCCGCCGTGGTGTCCTCCTCCATCTCCTGTTCAGCAACGATGAGTTCTTCTTCCGTCATCTGGTCCTCGAGGCCCTCGCTGGCGCTAGAGGTGGCGGGGGACAGTGGCCGGGATTGACGAGGACCCGTGGCGAGAGATTCGCGTCGTGGTGGCGGCGACGCAGAGGTGCGACGGAGAAGCGCGGCGGCGATGCTGCTATTTGGTATCACTGGCGGCGGCGCGGTCGCGACGAAGATGAAGAAAAAGGGAAACGGGCAGAGGGGCGTGGATGGAGAAAGATCCTAAGGGAATCACCCCACCGCTATGTAACCACTCCTACCAGCGGAGAGTGGGATCGTATCCTGTGGACCTGCCACACGCAGTGGCCATGTATCACCTGTCCGGACCAATCAGCGGGGAGCCACACGGAGGGCCACAGAGCGGAGAGAATCCTATGACGTGACACAGTGAAGCGAGAAACGAGGAGGCAGGCATGATGTGACCCGCGCACTGACAATTACTACGGCGGTTACTGTGCAGGCCCTTAAAATAAGACGACACAATGATTACCCTTCACATGGGTTGGCGTACAAGAGAAGGAAACAAGACCCGGATGGAACTATGGTAACTCGGCCGGCAAGTGAAAACTTGGCATGTGCGAAGGGAATGTAAAACCATGAGGTCCGAGTTAAAGTGGTAACCCGGCCGACAAGTGAAAACTTGGAATGTGCGAAGGGAACCTAAATCCATAAAATCCGAGCTAAAGAGGTAACTCGGAAATAATGGCTGGAGCTTGAAATTGAACCTGATGTGGCCTTAGCTGCCAAGGCAGCTAAGACCGCACCAGCTTCAGGGACTAATGTTGGGGGGATACCCCCGGGTAGGGTCACGCCGGGGTATAAAGGCCAAGTTCGCCGAGGTTCGGCAAGGTCAAAGCGAATGCCGGCCGGGTCACCTCAAGGTAGGCCGAATCACGGGGTAACCTGGACCTGGGGGCATTCGCCTAAATAAGTCTCATCCGACTTAAGCAGTAAGTTGGAAGTGCATGTTTTACTTGTATGCAGGAACAGGTGTGGCCGGATCAACCATGATCCGGGTCACGTCTAGCTTTCAGGAGAAGGAAGGAATCTCGCTGGTCAAAAGATGCCCCGGTACGCACTACCTGAGTGAAGCAGGCAAGGACAGGACCACCGGGGCGTGGCTGACAAGGGTGACGATGCCCATGTCGGCTGACACGGGCGCCGCAGAGGCTCACGTAGCTAAAGCATGAGTGACGCGGGGGAAAAGCACCCCGGTCGGCTTGCTACTTTGGGGGGAAGCATATTCTTAGGAATATGTTTCCACGTATGCCCTAGGCAGAGCCCGAGCTCCCTCTATAAAAGAGGGGCTAGCGTTTCAGGTGTGATCTGTGGGTGAGAGTAAGAGAGCTCCTTCTTCCTCCTCTCGCCAATACAACTCTAGGAGCACTTGTAATCTTGGAAGGAAATCAATACAAACTTCTGTGTGGAGAATCACTCCACTATCCCTCCCTGGATTCCCCTAGCGTGTATTAGTACCCACCTTTAGCCTATCCATGGCATCTGCCGTGATACCACCCCGACAGAAAGTGGTATGGACACGATTATCTCACGATGGAAGAAGCGCCTGTGCAGGTCTGCACTATCCCTGGTGATGACCCACAAGTACAGGGGGTGTATCATAGTATTTTTGATAAGTAAGAGTGTCGAACCCAACGAGGAGCAGAAGGTGTTGACAAGTGGTTTCGATCAGGAATTCTCTGTAAATACTTAGCAAACGGATTTTTAGGGGTTCTTGATAATGCAGGTAAATAAAGTGCGAGTAAATAAACAACAATAATAATAATTGCATCAAGTGGCCCAATCCTTTCTTTAGGAAAGGACAAGCCGGTTGTATTACTTAAGATGACCAAATGTTCTCGAGGACACATTGGAATATTGTCAAGTGCTTTCGCTTCATATAGTTGATTAATCCTCTCTGGTTGGATAAGTGTTGTGTGATGAACCTATGATAATGTACTGACCATCCTAGGACTAATACATACTTGTGATTATACCTCTTGCAAGCATTCGCAACTACAAGAAATTAATTAAGATAAAACCTAACCACAGCCTTAAACTTTGAGATCCTACACTCCCTTATGCAAAGGTTTCCTAACGGGGGTTCAGGTTTCTATCACTCCGGCAACCCCACAATTAGTAGCCAAATACACAATGCATTCCCCTAGGACCATAAAGGTGAAGTATCATGTAGTCGACGTTCACATGACACCACTAGATGAATAACACCACAACTTAAATATCAAACCATTAAATATTTCTCAACACAATTCCAGTACTAACAACATGACTTCTCCCATGTCCTCAAGAACTAAACAAACTACTCACAAGACATCATATGGATCAAGATCAGAGATGAAATAATGATAAGTAATAATCTGAACATGAATAATAATTCAATGGTTCCACTCAATAGCATCAACTACAAGAAGTAATCAACGCCAGGAAAGTTTCCCCTAAGAACTATGCAAGATTCCACCCAATTGTTACAGCGGTACAGAGTGGTGGTGATGGTGCTGGTGGAGATGATGGTGGAGATGATGATGATGATCCCGATGAAGTCTAGCTTGATGATGGTGTTGATGGCGACGATCTCCCCTCTCCGGGAAGGAATTTCCCCGGCAGATTTCTGCCTGCCAGAGAGCTCTTTCTCTCTCTGTAGTTTCTCCCCCACAGAGGCGGTGGAAACTTTTTGTGGTCGCCCCCCCCCAAGTCTTAGGGTTTCGAGGGGATTATATATGCCAAAGGGCGATGCTAGAGGTGGCCAGGGTGGCGACACCACCTGGTGGCGCGACCAGGGGTGGCCCACGCCAGGGGGTGGTGTGGGCCCCCTGTGGTCCATCTCCACTCCTCCTTCTGGCTTCCTTCGTCTTCTAGAAAATAGAAATTTCCGTATATTTTCTAGGATTTTCTGATCTTCGCCAATATTGCATCTGGACAGTGCCTTTTCCATCAGAATCCTGACTTCAGTGGTTCATCCTCCAAAAGTCATCAACCATGCAAAAATAGATGAAATAACATAAATATCATTTCTTAATATGAAATATATCAATGAATAACAGTAAATTATGATATATATAATAGTGATGCAAAATGGACGTATCAACTCCCCCAAGCCTAGACCTCGCTTGTCGCCAAGCTAAAATTAAGCTCAATAAACATGACCACAGGTTTATGGAGTGAAGTGTCGATAAAAAGAATACCGACAAGAAGCATCACATTCACCAATACACAAATCATAATAGATAACAACTCACTATTATATAACTTAACTTGCAATGAGTAAAGGAAACACAATAAAGATACACAAAGTATATCATAATTGGTAATAGCAAACTTCGTTCTTGGTTAGAGAATGGTTAACAAATTACAGGAGTCAAACATAATGGGGGTTTTAATGATAGCTTTCAAAGCAATAATCATGTAGATAAGAGCAATGTGCAAAACAAGGAACATAAGAAACATGATTGAATATATCAACATATGAATGATTGAATCAGAACAACTCAAATGCTTGCTTGAGATAGAAAGGAATAGGGTTACTAACTCAACAACAAGGTAAAAGATAGGCCCTTCGTAGAGGAAGCAGGGATTTCAAGTTTCATAAAGAGCTTCCAAAAATTATGGTACTTATTAGCTTTTTGCTCTCATTGCCCCTATCATAAGCATCTTGAGGTGATTAAGGTTAAAGTGACACAAATATGAGGATATGCTTGACAAGTTATAAGTTGAAAATCTCATGCCCTTGCTTATGAGTACCGAACCTCATGCTACTCAACTTTAGTCACAAGTAAGTTCTTGTCATTGTAAGTACATGTGTATCATGGAGAGCTGCCAACGGGGTACGCCTTGCCCCATGACACAGGAGCTATCCCATATCAAAATGACAAGGCAACATACAATGACCATCTCAGTGATCTTTTTATTTGCTATTTGCATAGGTTTTCATTGAGGATGCTTCACAGAATGCTCACTATGGTTATGCTGCAAGTTTCCACCATGATTAGGCATGGCTTAGGCTAGCCGCCTAGGTATTTCGATAACACACATACAAACTCCATGAGCTTAAAAGCTCCCCTTTTATTTCACAATACCGGGATCCATAAACAAAAGAATCATGATATC
Organism: Avena eriantha; assembly: GCA_910589775.1. Classification (NCBI taxonomy): domain Eukaryota; kingdom Viridiplantae; phylum Streptophyta; class Magnoliopsida; order Poales; family Poaceae; genus Avena; species Avena eriantha. Next base: position 428,785,332 of record OU342741.1, on the reverse strand, counting down.
AACTGAATAATAAGTGCAATTTGCAAAGCGTTCCCCATGGTACATGGTTCTGCTAACTCACAACTTATAAAGCGCAAGCATATAAGCAACATAGATGGACACAATGGTTCAAGTTTAGTAAGTGCAAGAAAATAAAGTGTGCCATCAAGTTTGTGAGAGCTTTAATCACTAGTTTTCACATAACAAGTTTAATTTGGAAGATAGATAAAAACATAAATTTACTTGGATTAGCAACAATGCTAACGGGTAGATATGGTGGACACAAATGGCACAGGTTTTAGTTCAAGGATTGGATGCATGAGAAGTATTCCCTCTCAGTACAGGTTTTTGGCTAGCAAGGCTGGGTAGCAAGCATAAAAATTGAAGGAAACAAAAAATCATACAAGTGATAGAAACAATCATGCAATCTTCCTTGGAAACACAAAATATATTAACTAGAGAATACTAAGCTTATGAGCTAAACAAGAAAGAAAGATAACGAAATTATATTTCTAAAAGTACTTTTCCATTCAATCCTCAAATAGTGTTGCTACTGACCAGAGCTAGGTTTTGCCAAAACCAATTAAATTTACTTAATGATCCCAAAGTGATACCAATAATAACAACAAGATCAATCATATAAGAGAAATTTCAAATTAAAATAAGATGTGCAAAAAGTAAATGATAGAACTTCTCATTAATATTCCATAAGGGCAGCTCACACTAAGGGATACATAGATAACTAGCTAGAGATGCAGCACGGGATTACCGCTAGACGCGCAGGTGCGGAACTCGATGAAGCACGTTGCGGCAGTGTAGATGTTCTACGTGTCCTCCTCGTCCTCGTCCCACGAGCAGCTCCCCTTTGCGCGGCTCGTCCAAGTGCTACAGATGCAGCACCTCCGAGGTATCCACACGTCCGGAGTGGAAGTCGTCACACGCCAGACTGCTAGGTCTACGCGTGCAACACAGGCGGAAGAGGAGTGGCGGCTGGGTGGAATGCTCTCTCCTTTTTAGCTCGCCACACTCCCTCTTATATAGGCATCCCTGGTGGGCTTCTACATTAGCAGCCCATTAGCAGCCTAAGCCTGGTCTAATTCGGATCCAATCCTCATTAGGCTTCCAGCCCCTAAAGTGTGTGACCCTATAGGTTCATACACGTATAGACATGACGCGAGTACACTTACTCCGTCAATAGTTGGTAGCGGCCTCTAGCAAGACGTGCCAACTCCTAAACGCATATAAAGATCATTCGGACGAACCATCACAAGGTTGAGTACATGTCTTTCCCTTTGCCTCACGATATTTGGTCTAGCTCTAAGCTGACCTCTCTTTCTCGATACTGTGATTCAGAATCCCTTTACTAGGTTAACTCTTAACCATATGTAGCACGGCCATGCATTTCTGGATCCGATCACTCGAGGGGCCCAGAGATATCTCTCTCAAGTAGAGAGGGGCAAATCCCATCTTGATTGACCGATGCCTTGCAGCATGTATCAGGACAAACCCGAAAGCTACCTTTATAACTACCCAGTTACGGAGTAGTGTTTGATAGCCCCAAAGTAGGTCGATCCACATCTCAAGTACATGCGACAATCTCAGGTCTAAGGACAAAACGTACACGATGTGTAGAGAGAGCTGTAAGTATTATTGCTAGTCTCATGTTGGGTCAGTCCAACCCCATGTTCATAACATGTGTCCACATCATTGGTTTGACATCTCCATGTCAATGACTTGCGAAACATAGTCATTAACCAATCGATGTGCTAGTCTAATATTCATGTGTGTCCTCGCATGAACTCCGACTAGGGACAATTATTAGATAACCATACAAGTAAAGAGTTTCACAAACAATTCACATAATTGCCAATCAATACAAGTTGCCTGGTATATGGATATTCAAGGAACATTATAATAACTCATGGATACACATGAAATACAATCATCTCTATGATTGCCTCTAGGGCATATTTCCTTCAGTCTCCCACTTGCACTAGAGTCAATCTAGATAGTATCTAATACCTATTGCTCTTGTGTGCGCTTCATGCGCAGGCTGCGGGAGTGGCTTAGTCAAGGGATCAGCAACATTTGAGTCCGTATGTATTTTGCATAACATGACACTACCTTCATCAATGAACTCACGAATCAGATGGTAGCACATGCGAATATGTTTGTTCTTCTGGTGCTGTCTAGGTTCTTTGGCTTGTGCAATAGCACCATTGTTGTCACAATAAACGTCCAAGGGATTGGACGAGCCCTGAACCACACCAAGAGCGATCAGGAAATTCCTAATCCAAACAGCTTCCTTTGCAGCCTTCGAGGCAGCAATATATTCAGCTTCTGTTGAAGAGGAGGCCACTGTATCTTGCTTGGAACTTTTCCAGCTCACAGCACCACCATTCATGACAAACACATAACCTGATTGCGATTTCAAGTCGTCTGAGTCATTAAGGTAACTCGCATCTGTGTAACCCTTTACACTGAGTTCAACCTCACCTCCATAAACTAGGAACATATCCTTAGTCCTTCTCAAGTACTTAAGGATATTCTTTACCGCTGTCCAGTGAATCTCACCTGGATCAGCCTGGTATCTGCTCGTAACACTTAGAGCATAGGAAACATCTAGGCGAGTACATGTCATTGCATACATGATGGATCCAATAGCCGAAGCATATGGAACCCTACTCATGCGTTCTCGCTCATCAGTGGTCGAAGGACACTGAGTCTTGCTGAGTTTAATGCCGTGAGACATGGGCAAGAACCCCTTCTTAGCCTCTTCCATGCTGAACCGTTTCAACACTTTGTCAATGTACGTACTCTGGCTTAATCCAATTAGCCTCCTTGATCTATCTCTATAGATCTTGATACCCAGAATACATGCCGCTTCTCCCAAGTCCTTCATAGAAAAACTATTTTTCAATGAGGTCTTAATAGACTCGAGCATAGGAATGTCATTTCCAATCAATAATATGTCATCCACATATAAGATTAGAAACACAAGTGATTTCCCATTTTCTTTCTTATACACACAAGGTTCTTGTTCGTTTTTGGTGAAGCCAAAGTCCTTTACAACTTCATCAAATCGAATGTTCCAACTCCGAGATGCTTGCTTCAGCCCATAAATAGACTTTTGAAGTTTGCATACCTTTCCAGCATTGTTTGGATCGACAAAACCTTCGGGCTGTATCATATACACGTCCTCAGAAAGGATTCCATTTAAGAAAGCCGTCTTGACGTCCATCTGCCATATCTCATAATCGAAATGTGCAGCAATGGCTAGAATGATCCGTATAGATTTAAGCATCGCTACGGGCGAGAAAGTCTCGTCGTAGTCAACTCCTTGAACTTGTCGAAAACCTTTTGCAACAAGTCGAGCTTTATGGATGTGAACATTTCCATCCATATCAATCTTCTTCTTATAGATCCACTTGCACTCGATGGCTTTAAAACCATCAGGCAGGTCAACCAAGTTCCAAACTTGATTGTCTCCCATGGACTCTATCTCGGATCTCATGGCAATCAGCCATTTCTCAGAGTCTGGGTCCACCATCGCTTCTCCATAGGTCGCAGGCTCATCATTGTCTAACAATAATAACTCTCGCGCTTCGCGGAGCCTCGCCGACCTTCGTGGTTGTGGTGCTTCTATTGCCACGGGTTCCTCAACTTGTTCTGCTACAATAGCATCACTCGTAGAAGCATCCCCGACTGGCTCATCTTGAACTTCTTCAAGTCGCACCGACCTTCCACTCGTTCCCTTTGTGAGAAACTCTTTCTTTAGGAAAACACCGCTACGAGCGACAAACACTTTGCCCTCTTCTCGGTTGTAGAAGTAATACCCTAAGGTTTCCCTTGGGTATCCCACAAAAATGCACTTATCCGATTTGGGTGTTAGCTTGTCCGACTGAAGTCGCTTTACAAATGCATCACAACCCCAAATCTTTAGAAAAGACAAACTGGGATTCTTTCCAGTCCACATCTCATATGGTGTCTTAACTACGGATTTAGATGGTACCCTATTTAGTGTGAAAGCTGCTGTTTCTAGCGCGTAACCCCAAAATGATAATGGTAAATCCGACTGGCTCATCATCGATCGAACCATGTCCAACAAAGTTCGATTACGCCGTTCAGAGACCCCGTTTCTTTGAGGCGTTCCGGGCGGCGTGAGCTGTGGAACAATTCCGCAACTCTTAAGATGATTGCTAAACTCGTGACTCAAATATTCGCCTCCGCGATCAGATCGCAAGGCCTTTATTTTCTTGCCACGTTGATTCTCTACCTTATTTTGAAACTCTGTGAACTTTTCAAAAGTTTCAGACTTATGCTTCATCAAGTAGACATAGCCATATCTACTGAAATCATCAGTGAAAGTAATGAAGTAGTGATATCCTCCTCTGGCTATCGTGCTCATTGGTCCACATACATCAGTATGTATGAGTTCCAACAAGTCTGTCGCTCTCTCGGGAAACCCCGTAAAAGGCGTCTTGGTCATCTTTCCAAGTAAACAAGCTTGACATGTCTCGTATGATTCAAAATCAAACGAAGTTAGAAGACCATCACCATGGAGCTTCTTCATGCGCTTTTCACTTATATGCCCCAAACGACAATGCCATAGATAGGTAGGAATCAAATCATTTGGCCGAAGCCTTTTAGCACTAACATTGTAAACACATGCATTATCAAGATTTAAAATAAATAACCCATTCACAATGGGAGCATCAGCCACAAACATAGCATTCTTAGAGATTACACAACCATTGTTTGTACTCGCGAATAAATAACCATCCCTCATCAAACATGAAGGTGATAAAATGTTTCGACCCATACTAGGAATGTAATAACAATTATTCAACTCCATGATAAATCCTGACGGAAGGTGAAGTTGCATGACGCCGACGAACAATGCAGCAACCCTTGCTTTATTTCCGACGCGAAAATCCACTTCGCCTTTTTGCACTTCTCTAGTCCTTATTAGCCCCTGCATTGAATTGCAAATATGAGCAACCGATCCGGTATCAAATACCCAAGAGTTAACATAAGAATCTGCGAGAAAAATGTCCACAACATTTACAACAAGTGTACCTGAGTGGGAAGTACTCTTACTTCCACTTTTCTTCAAAGAAGCCTGGTACTTGCTGCAGTTTCTCTTCCAGTGGCCATATTCGTGACAAAAGAAACACTCAGTGTCTCCTGCAGGACCAGCCTTTTGCTTGGGTGCAGGGTTTGGCTTAGGGATCGTATCCTTAGCCTTGCCCTTCTTCTTCTGCCAAGAAGTGCCCTTTTTCTTGAAGCTAGGCTTGTTCTGCACAGCCATCACATGGCTATGCCCTACACACTTCTTAATGTCACATTCTGCTGTTTTCAGCATCCCACATAATTCATTAAGGCCCCTCTCCACCCCATGCATATGGTAGTTCGAAATGAAATGCCCATAGCTAGATGGAAGAGATGCCAAAATGAAGTCAGTGGCCAACTCTTGGCCTAATGGAAAACCAAGCTTTTCCAAAGTCTGACTGTAACCAACCATTTTGATCACATGGGGGCCTACAGCTGCTCCCTCTGCCAGCTTGCATTCCACAAAGGACTTAGCGACATTGTACCTCTCAGTCCTAGCCTGAGTCTGGAACATGTCCTTAAGCGCAACGATCATATCGTACGCTTCCTGATCCTCAAACTGTTTTTGAAGATCAGGTTCCATGCATGCAAGCATAAGACAACTGACCTCAAGAGATTCATCACATGCTTTCTTGTAGGCATTCTTAAGGGTAGCAGTTGCATTATCAGCAGGTTCATCCGGGATTGGGGTATCCAGAACAGTTTCCTTTTTCTCAGCCCTGAGAACAATTCTCAGGTTACGGACCCAGTCCGAATAGTTTGTTCCATTTAGTTTATCCTTTTCAAGAATCGAACGCAAAGCAAAAGGTGATGAATTGTTCGGTGCCATTGATCTACAACAAAAAAATATGCAAAATACTAAGCCATGTAACCATGAAAGAGTAAAACATATTAAACAATTTAATAGCATATACTCCCACTTAAATCAACATCCCTCTATTGATACTAAGTGATTCAAGATCCACAATTAACAAGTCGACTAGTGAGCTTTAGCATCACTGCTAGAAGACAAGGTAAATCGGTAAGCAACCTTTGCTAATCATATCACATATGACTCTTGTTGTTGGGTGACATCTCTATGTCAAACCTAGGCGCCCAACCTTTATGCCCCAAGGTCCTTAACTGTTAACATGACCTTGTTAAGCTCACCAACCCTTATGCGTGTAGGTATCCGATACAAACCCATCCAGCCAAGGAAAACCGTGGCACCCTAATTTCATAGACCCACCAACGATTATACAGGGCATAGGATGGTGCAAGGTTTGGTTGGGAGGGCATGGTTTAACTTAAACTTTGTGAGGGATCGTTCTACTTCTATCATCTAAGCATGCATAGTAGTAAAACGTATAAGAATAGCATTCACATAGATGTGATACAGTATGGCCCATTTTCTCATGGTGATCTCCATCGCCATAGAACCTGTCCACCATGATGATCTCCATCTTCATGCTCTATGCGAGCCATCCTCCAAGTGATGAGTTCTCCAAGAACTAATACAAGCTATTACTCCTAACATCTAGTAATCAAAATTACATGGTATTGGGATCATCACAAGTTGGCACGCAGGCCATTACAATAATTGACAACACATATGGCTCCAGCCGTGTTGCCCAACTCACGACACGCAGGTCATGAAAAAATACATACATGCATCACATACATTTTTGGGCCATACTGATCACATAAATCCTGCCAAAAAAAGTTGTGAAATCGTACCACCTATGAACCTTAACGAGATACAAAAAGGGGGCTACGACTAAGGGGGGTCTAGGGGGTCTCCCCCTGCGGGGTTCGAAGGGGCAGCGCCCCTCGCGGTACCTTTAAGGATTTTGATCGGCAAATCCAATTTACAATTTTCGTGAAAAATGAGAGATCAAATCTATACAATTTTCTTTAAGGATTTTGATCGGCAAATCCAATTTACCATAAACCGACCATAGTTCCGATTTGACCAAATTCCTTTGATCACGGTACGTCGATTCAGATCTAATTCCCGATTCGATCAATCATATTGATCTTCGCGTGATTCAGAAGGATTTATGTGTCACTGTCTACCCCGATGGCGGAAACCGACCGGTAGGGGTAAGTCGTTCGACGACCTTAGAATCACGATCACGGAAATTAAGATCATAGATCAATCCAGAAACACCGCCATACAAACGATCATATCATTCATATCAATCTACATATCACCATATGCAAACTTCCCGAACCTATGACTGAATAGCATCGGCTCTGATACCACTGAAGGGTAACGGGTAGGCTACACTAGCGTAAAATCAAAAATTTCTACCGCGTCAACCAGGAATACTATTTTCATAGATCACGGGATTACCGCTAGATGCGCAGGTGCGGAACTCGATGAAGCACGTTGCGGCAGTGTAGATGTTCTACGTCTCCTCCTCGTCCTCGTCCCACGAGCAGCTCCCCTTTGTGCGGCTCGTCCAAGTGCTACAGATGCAGTACCTCCGAGGTATCCACACGTCCGGAGTGGAAGTCGTCACACGCCAGATTGCTAGGTCTGCGCGTGCAACACAGGCGGAAGAGGAGTGGCGGCTGGGTGGAATGCTCTCTCCTTTTCAGCTCGCCACACTCCCTCTTATATAGGCATCCCTGGTGGGCTTCTACATTAGCAGCCTAAGCCTGGTCTAATTCGGATCCAATCCTCATTAAGCTTCCAGCCCCTAAAGTGTGTGACCCTATAGGTTCATACACGTATAGACATGACGCGAGTACACTTACTCCGTGAATAGTTGGTAGCGGCCTCTAGCAAGACGTGCCAACTCCTAAACACATATAAAGATCATTCGGACGAACCATCACAAGGTTGAGTACATGTCTTTCCCTTTGCCTCACGATATTTGTTCTAGCTCTAAGCTGACCTCTCTTTCTCGATACTGTGATTCAGAATCCCTTTACTAGTTTAACTCTTAACCATATGTAGCACGGCCATGCATTTCTGGATCCGATTACTCGAGGGGCCCAGAGATATCTCTCTCAAGTAGAGAGGGGCAAATCCCATCTTGATTGACCGATCCCTTGCAGCATGTATCAGGACAAACCCGAAAGCTACCTTTATAACTACCCAGTTACGGAGTAGTGTTTGATAGCCCCAAAGTAGGTCGATCCACATCTCAAGTACATGCGACAATCTCAGGTCTAAGGACAAAACGTACACGATGTGTAGAGAGAGCTGTAAGTATTATTGCTAGTCTCATGTTGGGTCAGTCCAACCCCATGTTCATAACATGTGTCCACATCATTGGTTTGACATCTCCATGTCAATGACTTGCGAAACATAGTCATTAACCAATCGATGTGCTAGTCTAATATTCACGTGTGTCCTCGCATGAACTCCGACTAGGGACAATTATTAGATAACCATACAAGTAAAGAGTTTCACAAACAATTCACATAATTACCAATCAATACAAGTTGCCTGGTATATGGATATTCAAGGAACATTATAATAACTCATGGATACACATGAAATACAATCATCTCTATGATTGCCTCTAGGGCATATTTCCTTCATAGATGTGATCCTTTCTTCTTCCACCCATCCCACGAAAGTCCTCTGCTCAAGATTGCGATGCAGCTGACGCTGGTGTCGCAGCTCATAGTCCTCTGAAGACGAATCCTGGAACGACATCTGAACAGAACAGATCGAAACGAAAACACGACGAGAACACGATGTATGGACCTCGGCGGATCCAGGGGATTATATATTACAAAGTTTAACAACAAAAGGAAGGTACTGGGAGAAAACGGGTCGGAGACGGACTTCAGGGTGGCCACACCCTTGGTGGCGCGGCCAGGTGGGCCCGTGCCACGGGGTGGTGTGAGCCCCCCGGGCTCTGTTTCCGTCCGTTTTTCGACTCATTATCTTCCATGTTAGATAAAAACTAAAAAAATAAAATTTAAAGGTTTTTCGCGGACCTTTTTTTACCAGAACTGTTACCTATTTGAAAACGAACTCTGCAGGTTTCTGAATTTGGTCTTTAATAAATTCTTCCGGACTCGCCACTTGAATAACATCAATATCTTTATTTTAAGAATCTTTGAAAATATAGTGCTTGAGTGTTTGACCATTGTTCATCTTATTACATCATTCCCTCCTAACACTTGAAAATTTCTTTCATACAAAACTTCACACAATCTTCATTAGCAACATTAGTGCATGCAAGATAATAAACCTTTGGGTTCAATTTCAACTGAATTCCATCAAAACATAAGCTACTGTAGCAACTCCTTTTGAAAGCCCAAAAATAATTCAAAAGGAAATCGATTTAAGAGGCCAATGCAAAAATGGCAGACATCTGTCAAAACAGACCAGCAGGTAAAGATCAATTTTTTCAAAAATCTTCTATTGCTCAAATCAAAAAGTGTAAAACTAATGAAAGTTAAATAATAACCCGGGGCATTCACATAAAAGATTACAGATCAGTACGACGTTCTAGGATTTTTCATGATTTTTTACAGTGAAGCACAAAAATCTGTTTCAGGACAGCAAATTCCCCAAATTTTACTTCACTCTCATTAGAGGCTGATCTTGACACAAAAACCAAACAAATAGGATAAGGAGGGGTTATTACAGAATCAATAACTTCCAAGACTCAAATAAACAAAAATGAACTAAAAGCAAAAATATAATGGGTTGTCTCCTAGAAAGCTCTTTCTTTATAGCCATTAAGATAGGCATGATAAATTCAATGATGCTCACATAAGAATATGAATTGAAGTAAAAGAGAGCATCAAGAAGCAAATATACACATATTTAAGTCTAACCCACTTCCTATGCAAGGGAATTTTGTAAGAAAATAAATTATTGAAACCAGAGGCCACTAGCATAGGAAGGCAAAACAAGTGCAACATAAAGACTTTCAGCATAAAGCAAGGAAACTTAATATTATTGAGATACATAAAAACATTTTTCCCTCTCTCATAATAACTTTCAGTATCATGAATAAATTTAATGATGTAACTATCACATGAACCATAGTAGCAATGATCACTTATTCTGACAGAAAACACAGGGACACTAGATTTCCTAGTTCTACTAGGATGTGAGGCAATATTAGATGTATCCTTACAAAGGATAATGTGTCCGTCTTCTACATTTTTAGTGACAAGGTCTTTCACATTTGCTATTACACGTTCAACATCTATTTGTTCATCAGGTTCCACATCTTTCGTTGTACTTTTGTTAACCATACTAGCTATCATAGAGTGCTCCATTACCCTAACAGGGAAATGTATTTTCTCGATGTAAGGTTCAGGTAAAATACGATCAGTAGTATAAACTTCAGTATTTCCAGCAGGAACACAATTAACACTATCTTTATATGGCTCATGATACTTGTTCCATTTATTTTTAGGAATTTCAATATAAGAGGCAAAGGCCTTAAAACAATTTGCAATACTTTGAGAATCAAGACCATAAGAAACACCAATATTATGAAACTCATCAGTGCCCATAAAAGATTTAATGCATTCATAATCATAATTTATACCTGACATTCTTCCTTTATCATTCTCCCATGCTTCAGCATTGTCTTGAATAGGGTCTAGAAGATCGCATTTAGCTTCTTCTTTCATACGTGTAAATGATCTAGCATAAGAAGCATCCAATAAATCCTTATCATGAAGAGAAAGCCTTGCATAAAAGTGATTGATAATAATATTACTAGGGAGCTCATGAATAGGACATTTGAGCATCAGTAACTTCAATCTCCCCCAAGCTTGGGCGATACTCTCTCCATCTTGAGGCTAAAAGTTATATATTTGATTCCGATCTTTATGAATCTCACTAGAAGGATAAATTTTGGAATAAAAGAGAGGTACAATTTCCTCCCATTCAAGAGATTGGCCATTCTTTAGCAGCTTATACCATTCCTCAGCTCTACCTTTCAATGATAACAAGAATCACTTTTTCTTAAATTGATCTGTTGTAATACGTGCACACTTGAACAATCCGCATAATTCATGTATAAAAAGCATATGATCACCAGGATGGACAGTTCCATCTCCAAAATAGTAGTTATCCATAACACGATCAACAATTTTTGTAGGTATTTTAAAAGGATCAATTTTAGAAGGTGGTGGTTCATCTACTACCTTAGCAGTGGTAGTAGCATTCCGAAATAAGAAACTAAGTGAATTTTCCATATTGAAATAAAGTAACTAAAGAAATAAAAATACTCACAGTAGAAGTTTCCTTTACAAGTTCCACTCTTCAATAGCGCCAATGAGGAAATAGTCTTGATGACCCACAAGTATAGGGGGTGTACCGCAATATTTTAGATAAGTAAGTGTGTCGAACCCAACGAGGAGAAGAAGGTGTTGACAAGTGGTTTGGATCAGGAATTCTCCATAAATACTTAGCAAATAGATTTTTAGGGGGTTTTGATAATGTAGATAAATAATGTGTGAGTAAATAAAAGACAATAATAATAATTGCAGCAAGTGGCCTAATCCTTTCTTTAGCAAAGGACAAGCCGGTAGTATTACTTAAGATGACCAAACATTCTCGAGGACACATGAGAATATTGTCAAGTGCTTTCGCTTCATATAGTTGATTAATCTTCTCTGGTTGGATAAGTGTTGTGTGGGTGAACCTATGCTAATGTATGATACATTGCAAATGTATCTATAATTTTTTATGTTCCTTGCTTAGTTTTATCTACTTTCTTGTGTTTTGTCCACACTTTGGAGTACTTTTCATATGATTTCTTGGACTAACCTATTAACAAGAGCCACAATGCCAGCTGCCTGTTTTCTGCTGTTTTTGGTTCCAGGAAAGTCAGAAAATGAATATTCTCGGAATTGGACGGGACAAAAGCCAAAGTGCCTATTTTTCCGGAAGACATCTGATGCCAGAGTACGAGACGGAGAAGGGCTGGGGGCCGGCCACAACACCTGGCCGCGTGGCCAGGCGTGGCCCGCGCCAGGGGGTGGTCTGGCCAACCCCAGCACCCCCTCGGCCTCTCCTTCCGCCTATATATTTCCCTCGGGACCAAAACCCTAAGTACCTGATCAAAAATTCACGAAAGAGTCTGTAGCCGCTGTCATCTCCATCCCTAGATCGGGAGGGATATGAAGCTCTTCCCGGCACCCTGCCGGAGATGGGAATTCACCCTAGAGGCCTTCTTCATCATCATGCAAGCCTCAGGTGTGATGCGTGAATAGTTCATCTCTGGACTACGGGTCCATGTAGTAGCTAGATGGCTGGTTCTCCTCCTTTGTGCTTTCATGTTTAGATCTTGTGAGCTCCGTTCATGATCAAGATCATCTATTTGCAATTCTGCATGTTGTGTTTGCGGGGATTCGATGGATATTGAGATGCTATTTCAGATTGATTATTGATTCTATCATGTCTTTGTTATTTGTGATCTTGCATGCTTTCCGTTGTTAGTAGCTATCTTGGCCAAGTAGATGCTAGCAACTCCAAGAGTTAGTATTTATGCTCGATAGTGGGTTCATGCCTCTAGTAATCTGGGGAAGTGCTAGTAATCTCTAAGGTACTAGATGTGATGTTGCTACTAGGGAAAAAACAACAATCCTTTGTTCATAGAACAATCGTATTGTTTACATTACACGCAATTCGTAAAGCAATAATCTGTTGCTTGCAACTTAATACTGGAGGGGGTTCGGATGATAACCTGAAGGTGGATTATTAGTCATAGATGTAGTTGGATGGCAGTCTATGTATAATGTTGTAATGCCCAATCAAGTTCCAAAGGAGTCAAGATGATTAGTATATGCGTGTATGCTTTCTCGATGTTTGTCAATTGCCCCGCTGTAATTTGTTCACCCAGCATGTTATCTATCTTAAGGAGAGCCACCTCTAGTGAGCTATGGACCCTGGCCCTTTCTTTTACATACTATCTACAAATTGTTTAATGCTTTGTGTTTACTTTCTGCAAACTATTACTTTCTTCCATTCGATACGTTTAATCCTTTGTTTTCAGCAAAACCGGTGAGATTGACAACCTCATCACAAGTTGGGGGCAAAGTTCTGTTGTTGTGTTGTGCAGGTCTCCACATTACTGCTGGCACCGGTAGTGCGCCCTGCCAACGTTCAGCTAGCTACACCTTTGGGGTGTTTCCTTGCTCCTACTGGATTGATAACCTTGGTTTCTTACTGAGGGAAAACTTGATGTTGTGCTCATCGTACCCTCCTCTTGGGATTCCCCAATGAGCTCGATATATTTGGGCCATCAACAACATTTTCTGGCACCGTTGCCGGGGAGTCAAGGACATCTTCACAAGCGGAGTCCCTCATAACCAATCTCTTTACTTTGTTATTTTTGTTTTGCTTAGTTTCTTTTTTGCTTTGTTTGCTTGTTTTGTTATCAAAAACACACAAAAAATAGTTTTACTAGTTTGATTTCTTTATCAAAAATACAAAAAAATGACTACTCTTGAAAACACTAAATTGTGTGACTTCACTAGCACCAACAACGATGATTTTATGAGCACACCTATTGCTCCACCTGTGCATGAAGCTACTTTCTTTGAGATAAAACCTTATTTACTCAATCTTGTTATGAGAGAACAATTTTCTGGTATTAGTAATGAAGATGTTGCTGCCCATCTAAATAACTTTGTTGAACTTTGTGAGATGCAAAATCATAGGGATATAGATGGTGATATTATTAAGCTGAAATTGTTTCCTTTCTCTTTGAGAGGAAGAGCTAAAGAATGGTTGAATTCCTTAATTAGGAATAGTATTGATTCTTGGACTAAATGCAAAGATGCTTTCATTGGAAAATACTATCCTCCTGCTAAGATTATATCTATGAGAAGTGAAATAATGAAGTTTAAACAATCTGATAATGAACATGTTGCTCAAGCTTGGGAAAGAATGAAATTATTGGTTAAGAATTGACCCACTCATGGACTGACTGCTTGGATGATCATCCAAACTTTTTATGCAGGAATGAACTATTCTTCAAGGAACCTATTGGATTCTGCTGCTGGAGGTACCTTTATGACCATTACTTGGGGTGCTGCAACAAAGCTTCTTGATAATATGATGGTTAATTACTCTGAATGGCATACTAAAAGAGCTCCACAAGGTAAGAAGGTAAATTCTGTTGAGGAAACCTCCTCCTTGGGTGATAAGATTAATGTTATTATGTCTATGCTAGTGAATGGGAGAGCCCATATTGATCCAAATAATTTTCCTTTAGCCTCTTTGGTTGCTCAAGAAGAGCAAGTTGATGTGAACTTCATAAGAAATAACAATTTTGGCAATAATGCTTATGGTAATAACAATTATAGGCCCTACCCTCCTAATAATACTTATGGTTATAATGGTAAAACTGGATTACCTAGTGAAGGAAGAATTTTAGAAGTTTAAAGAGCCATTAAAAACTTCATGCAAATGCAATATGAGCAAAATAAAATATTTACTAAAACTATGGAGGAACAATCTACCATATTGAAGAGCATTAGCCATCAACTTGAAAGTCTAAATAGGGAAATTCCTAGTTTACAATTGAAACTCTCTAATGCTGAAAGGAATATATCATCTTTGTCTGAAGCTCAATCTTCATTGATTAATAAAATGGCTGCTAAACCTGAAACTAATGATAATCCCTTTGCAGCTACTAATGTTATACAAGTAAGAATTGATGAAAATGTTAGACTATTAGCTGAATTACATGCTAAGTGGGAAAGAGAAGATGAAATTTCTAGAAACATTAGTGTTTCTACTATCACCACCACTAGTGTTGCGGCTAGTAATAGTTCTACTACTTTAGATGATAATTTTGATTTTGATCTTGATGGTTGCAATATCTCTGAAGTTATTAAGTTCCTACAAAATCTTGCTAAAAGTCCTAATGCTAGTGCTATGAACATGGCCTTTACAAAACACATTACTAATGCTCTCATAAAGATTAAAGAAGAAAATATGAAATATAAAGATTCTATTCCTATAAAACAAGAAGATGGTTGGGAACCCATCATTAATATGAAAGTGAATGACTTTGATTTCAAAGCTTTATGTGATCTTGATAGTAGTGTTTCTATTATGCCTAGAAGGATTTATGATATGCTTGATTTGCCTCCACTTGAAGATTGTTATTTGAATATCCCACTTGATGATAATGCTAAAAAGAAACTCATAGGGAGTCTTAATGATGTTCTTATTATGGTTAAAAATGCCTATGTCCCCATTGATTTCTATGTTTTGGATGTTGAATGCAATGCTTCTTGTCCTATTACTTTGGAAAGACCTTTTCTTAGAATTGTTGGTGCCATCATTGATATGAAAGAAGGCACCATTAAATATCAAATCCCACTCAAGAAAGGTATAGAACACTTCCATAAGAAGAGAGAGAATATTTCTTTTGCCTCTCCTATGAAAACAAAATTTGGTCTTAATGATTCTTCATTTGAGAACACTTGATTCTTTCTTGCTTCTTATGCCTAACTTAAAGGCGTTAAAGAAAAGTACTTATTGGGAGATAACCCAAAAGTTTTAGATGAGTCTTGGAAGTTATTACTTCAGTAATAACCTCTCCTTATCCTTTTTATTTCTTTTTGTGCCAAGAGTAACCTCTAATGAGAGAGAAGTAATGATTGGGAAAGTTGTTGTCCCGAAACAGATTTCTGTTCTTTACCGTAAAAATTCGTGTAAAATTTCTGAACGTCCTTTTGAGGCGTGAATTTTTGTGTTTCTGCCCCAGGTTGTTATCTAACTTTAGTTAGCTCAACACTTTTTGATTTGAGCAACAGAAGGTCTTCGAAAAAAATCATCTTTACCTGCTGGTCTGTTTTGACAGATTTCTGCCATTTTCTGCATTTGCTTCTTATTGGTTCCTTTTTGAGTTCTTTTGGGGAATTGAGATTTTTGAGGGAAGTGCTACATTAGCTAGTGTTTTAATGGAAGTTTATTGGTGTTAGAACTGAACCTTAAGACTTATTATCTTGAGTACACTAATGTTGCTAATAAAGATTGTGTGAAGTTTTGTATGAAGGAAAAATTCTAGGTGTATGGAAGGAATGAGTAATGAGATGAAGGATGGACTAAAGCTCAATCTTGGGGATGCCACGCATGTCACCCCAAGAAATATCCAAGAAGTACAAGCGTCAAAGCTTGGGGATGCCCAAGGCATCCCCTTCTTAATCAATAAAAATCCCAGGTTTCTTCCAAACGCTTCATTTTTATTGTTTCATGCATAGTTGTGTTGTTCTTGGAGCGTCTTCTTTTTTGTTTTCATTTTGGTTTTTCATTTGCTTTGTTTGCTTAGTTTGCTGAATAAATTGGTTGGACCCCCTCTTTCGTACATTGGTTTTCAAATAGTTTGGTTTGGTTTGGAAAAGAGTAGGAAAGTTCATGCTTAAGTGGTAAAAAGAGCTTGTTTTTGACTGTGTCCTATGCTTTGTCATGCCATGCTTGATATTGTTTTGGCTTTATGCTTAGTATTCTTTGCTGTAGCATGACTTGTTATAAATAATTGAGATTTCTTAATGTGCCTTGGATTAATCATGTGTTGTTTTAGCATATTAAGGCATAGTGTAGTGGTATTCTCCTTTGATGCTTTATTTGGGTTGACTTGGCGCATGCTCACACCATGTTATGACTATCTCAAGTCACCATAAGCCTTTATGATCCTTTAGTTTTCAACTTGTAGTATCACTTTATGCTTTGATCAATGATGTTTTGTCGCTCTGCATGATTATGGCTATTATTGCTCTATTAGTTTGTCGCTCCTAGTCTTTTGCTAGCCTCCACAACCAAGTATGAGTTCCACTCGCGCATCCAACTCCTAAACCAAGTTATTCCAAAGAGTCCACCATACCTACCTACTAGCTTATGCTATTCCAAGTATATTCATGCTTTTGTTTACCTTCCAAATTAAACTTGTTATGAGAAAACTAGTGATTAAAGCTCTCACGAACTTGATGGCACACTTTACTTTTCTTGCCCTTAATAAACTTGAACCATTGTGTCGTCTATGTTGTATATGCTTGCACTTATTTGTTGGGAATTAGCAGAACCATGATGTCATGGGGAACGCTTTCAACATTGCACGGGTACTTTGTACCTAGTTGATATCATGCTCTTTTGTCTATGGATGTCGTCTGTGTGAAATGAAAGGGGAGCTTGTAAGTCCATGGAGTTATGTATATGTGTTAGAGAAACGCCTGGGTCGCTGGTCTAATCCATGCTGACATGGTGGAAACTTATAGCGTAACCATAATGAGCTGTCTATGAAGCATTCTTCTTATATAAAAAAGATTCCTATATTGAGAAAAAAAGAGAAAAAAGAAAAAAAAGATTATGAAAAGAGGAAAGAGAGAAAAAAGCACCATATTCCCATGGTAAATAAGAAGATTGCTGAGATGCTCGTTGTCTGCTTGCCTTGTCATTTTGATATGGGGATTCTTTCATATCATCGGGCAAGGGGTACCTCGTTGGCGGTTCTCTATGATACACATGTACTTACGATGACAAGAACTTACTGGTGACTAAACTTGAGTAGCATGAGGAGCGGCCCTCGTATTCAAGGGACATGAGATTTCTAACTTATACTTCGTCAAGCATGTACACCATTGTTTGTTCACTTTAACCTTAATCACATTCAATATGCTTATGATAGGGGCAATGAGAGCTGAAAACTATAAGTACCATAATTTTTGGAAGCTCTTTATGAAACTTGAATCTCTGCTTCCTTCTATGAAGGCCTTTCTTCCACCATTATATTGAGTCTCCACCTTCTACCTTTATGCACCTACTTTGAGAGCATAGTGGCCATTCTTAGTTCTATGTGCATTGTCCCAAGACTAGTTGATTGATGCATAACTTGATATTGCTTGTTCTAAACTATTTGTATCTAGTCACTCTTATGAACTTTGATGTAGCCCGTCCTACGGACGCTACTACATCTACACCAACAAGTCCCCCAAGTGGACCCATGACTCGTGCTCGAGCCAAACTCCTTCAAGCTAAGGTGAACTCGCTCCTCTCCTCGTGCCAATTTGATACCTCCTTGGATGGTGTGCTACTTCATGCAACTACCCTATGCATCATCAGGTATGAAGCTTCGATACATCACCAAGCACCCAAGGATGGAGAACAGGGAGCAGAAAGTGAAGCACAAGCCGCTGGAGCTGCTCAGACCGGAGTCTCCGGTCTGCGCACACTGGAGTCTCCAGCCTGCCAAAGTCTCCGGCCTGAAGACACCGGAGAATCCGGCCCTCTCTCCGGTCTAACCCCCTGCACCAGGCCCTGGGACAATCTGAAGACCCCTCCGGAGGCTGGTCTGGAGACTAGACCAGAGTCTCCGGTCCACCACACCGGAGTCTCCGGTCCAACCGTCACCAGGCATGAAAAGGCCTTTGGGCCTTCGGCCCATGTACCCCTTAGTTCGTCAAGAACTTATCTTTTATTCCTAAAGTACCCCTGTTTAAGTGGCTGGCCTATATATAGACCCACACCTCCATTTTAAACCCTAGGCATGATATTGGAATTAGTGGAAACCCCTTTGTTGATCTATCTAATTCTTGCCTCATGCTCCTTGACTAAGGAGCACCAATATCCCCAAACCTCGTTGGAGTTTGCATCGTGCCTCCGCGTTGTACAAGGCCTAGGCATCGGTGTCCCTTTGCCTAGCCGTCAAGATCTCACCGAGTCTCCCATCTCGACGTGCCGGTTCGAGAGAGAGTCCTCCACCCGACGCCGATCCTAGGGATTGCGCTGGACCGGTCACCGCCGGCGTGAGCTATTGGTGTTTATCGTGGTTTTGCGTGTGTGTGTTCATCGTGTTCTTCGTGCGTGTGTTCGTCGTGTTCATCCTTCCCTCCTCCCCTCGCACTCCACCCTCGATTTGAAAGGGAATCGTGAAAGATCAGGCCACCCTAGAGGTTTGCCCTCAACATATTGGTATCAAGAGCTTCGTTGCTCATGATTTCCCCCACAAATTTTTCTTCTATCCACCCAAAATTCGAAAATCCCCAAAAAAAAGAGCCCCAAATTTGCCTTTGGATCGATCTATTGATTTGGAGTGTTATTTGTGGTTTTGATCCGACCAAACCTTGTCTTAGGTGTTGGTCCAGCTTTATCCTGCGTTTTCCCAGCCCAATTTGGCCAATTTTTCGCGGATATGAGGACCCAAGGCGTGGATTTTCGCTCAAGAACACGAGAAGTTCGCGATCTGACTCCAGACCGGAGTCTCCGGCCTGCACACCGGAGTCTCCGGCCTACACTAGAGTCTCCGGTCTACCCACACCGGAGTCTCCGGCCTGGACCGGAGTTTCTGGACTGAAACCCTGGAGTCTCCGGCCTGACGCCTGATTTTGACAGTTTTGCCTCTAATATTGCATTGGCTAATTTCCTCCTGTTTGTTTGTGCCAGTCTGCGTGTCGCCAACTAACAGCAAGCTTCCGCATCAACAACCCCCGTGCTCATCGACACCACGACCCACGAACATCATCCCACACCACCGACACCAAGTTCATCATCACCAACGAAGGTATAACTTGCGTCACCTTGTTTACCCCTATCTTCCTTTGTGTGTACCTATCCCATGAGAGTGGCTCATCTTGTGTTTTCTTGAGCATTGTGCATTTGTTCTTGGATAGTGAGAGTGCAAGAGAAATATCAAGTGTGACTAGGTAGCATCAAGGGAGAGAAAAAAAATAAAGAAAAAGATACAATGAAAAAGCAAAAGAAAAATAGTCTCCCCTTGCAAAAGAGAGTCTCAAAGCTTGTAAGCAAAAGAGAAAGAAGAGCGCCCAAGGAAAGTGCACAAATCCGTTGCTCATTTTTCCTCTTTGCAAACGAGCCACGGTCTCTCCTTGCATTGGCACGACAATGAGCTTAGTCTTCGTTAGGACATTTTTTTTGCTCATTTTCATAGTCGTGTCAATCCCAACTTTCTCCACATGTGTGTACATAGTCGTAGGTTCCCGTCACCCCTTTGAATTGTTGACCTTCGCCTTTGACTTGAGTTTTGTTTTATTTTACCCACTTTTGACTATCCCTTTTCTTTTGGTTGGTTCTTTGGCTTTCCACAATCCTAACCTACCAGAAACAAGCTTTTGAGAGTTAGTTCTTTCTTTAGTGTGAGTTTTCTTTGCAATTCCACTTTGCACGCTAATAGTTCTCACTTGTGGTTTCTAGTTTGGTGCAATCCCCAAGGTGAGGTATAAGGCTAACACCACCATATTCCACTTCCATATACAAGACTTGTGTGTTTTGCATGATGGATAGGCATCGTGAGGCGAGCTAACCACCTCCCCACGAAGAAGATCAAGGACCGTTCATGACGCGCGCAAGTCACTTCATCGTTCGGCAAGAGTTCCGTGAATGTTGCCAAGCCCTTGAGATGCGACAAGATGAACAATTTGGCGAGACGCAAGCCGAGTTCAAGAACATCGACAACCGCTTCGACAGCCTCGAACGACAAATGCATGCAATGCATCACAACTTGGGCCACCAAAATGAAGCGCTTCAATGCTCCGTCGCCGAAACAAATGACAATCTTCGACGCCTCATCGATGGCATGGCAAGACCACGTTCATGCACATCAAGCTCTTCAAGTTCTTCGCATCGTCATGCACCTCTTCCACAAGATCTCCATCAAAGTGCTCAAAGACACAATGATGCCCCCGTGGTTGAAGATGGAATCTCTTCGAACTATGTACCTTCCCCATGGCATGCCGCAACGTCAAGCTATGATGGTGACCTCTCTTCAAGGCCACGAGGAAGGCAAGAAGCAAACCGTCATCATGCAAGGGCACTAGTGATCCAACAAGAACAACCACGAGAAGAACCACAAGTGCAACCGCAAGTCTACCACCATCGACCGCGACACATACTTGACACAACAAGTGATGACTCTAATTTGGAGAATCAAGCTCGTCATCGACATGAAGCTCTCCAAGATCCTCCTCCTCGTCATCAACGTCATGAACGTCAACAACGACACCATGGTCATCACGAGGCGCCTCCCCCACATCAACAAAACTTGGAGCGTCAAGTGATACAAATTGAGCGACGCCTACCACGTCAAGAGGCTCATGACCATGTTCTTCGCCGTGATGCCCATGTGCCTAACCAACATCACCAACGGAGGAACGAGCCTCCTCTTTGTCATCAACCACGTCAAGAGGCTCCACACCCTCGCCACCATGAGGCCCAAGCGCCTCAACCACATCAACAACTGTGCCAAGAGCAAGAGCAAGCTCCTCAACAACAATATCAAGAGCAAGCTCCGCAACAAGGACACGAGAACCAAGTTCCACCTCCCAAATACAAGATCATCAACAAGGTCACCAAGCTCGTCGCAATGACCGCAATGAGGAAGAAACTTTTGGCAAGCTCAAGTTCACAATGCCCAAGTTCACCGGATCCAATGACCCCGAAGAATACCTCTCATGGGCACTCAAAGTCGACAAGATCTTCCGCATGCACAACTATAGCAACGAGAAGATGGTCACCATGGGTTCGCTTGAGTTTGATGATTACGCCAACCTTTGGTGGGAACAAGTTCAAGTTGCTCGTGATGCAAGACAAGAACCGCCAATCACAACTTGGCATGACATGAAGGCTCACATGAGATTGTGGTTTGTCCCCGCGTACTACACGCGTGACCTCTTCAACAATCTTCAAGCGCTTCGCCAAGGGACAAAGACCGTGGAAGAGTACTTCAAGGAAATGGAACTAAACTTGATTCGCGCCAATATTGATGAACGCATGGAGAAAACAATGGCACATTTCCTTATTGGCTTGAATCACCAAATCAAGTGCATCGTCGAGTTCCAAACATACAACACCATGGTTGACCTTGTGCACATCGCAATAAAGGCTGAACGTCAAGTGCAAGAGGACATCAAGTACAACAAGCCCAAGACATATTTCACCTACAAGCAAGCTTCAACCGCTACGCCAACAACATTCAATGGAAGCTCCTCAAGTACCTCCAAGCCTTCCTTCAAGCCCACACTTCCTCAAGGAAAACTGCCCCCAAGTGGCAAGCAAGCAAAGAGTGATACACCTTTCAATGGTAAATGCTACAAGTGTGGAGGCAAAGGACACAAGTCACCCGAATCTGGAAACAAGAAAGTATTGTTCATCCATGACAATGGCGACGAAGAGTACTTGAGTGAAGATGAGTTTGATGCCCATGTCAAGGAAGCAATGGCAAGACAACGAGTGGAAGATGATCAAGAACTCCTCATGTGTGAACATGACGCAAGTCCATCGCTTGTCGTCACAAGGATCTTGACCACTCAAGCACAAGAGCACGAAGACCAATGCTCAAATATCTTCCAAACACGAGCTGGCATCAATGGCAAATCTATCAAGGTGATTATTGACGGAGGGAGTTGTCACAACCTTGCTAGCACCGAGTTGTGCGAGAAGCTCAACCTCACCCTCCATCCACACAAGCACCCCTACCACGTGCAATGGCTAAGTGACCAAGGGTCCGTGAAGATCAAGCATACCGTATCGGTCTCCTTTGCGATTGGTCCTTACAAAGATACGGAGGAGTGTGATGTGGTTCCTATGACAGTTTGCCACATGCTTCTTGGTCGACCATGGCAATTTGACAAGGCTGCTCAACATGATGGTCGCACCAATGTATACACCTTCAAATGGCTCAACAAAACATGTGTTTTGCAACCGATTACTCCTAGCCAAATAATTGCGGATAATGCAAAGGCTTTAGCGAGGACGCAAAGCACAACACCTACTTGTGAGAAGAGCGGTGAGAGAAAGAACCACCTCATAGTGAGTGAGAGCCACAAGACAAATTCGAGTGGAAAAACTAAGAGTGTTCTCCTTGCCACCAAAAGTGAGATGAGAGATGTTCGGAACAACCCATCCATCTTTCACTATGTCCTCCTTTGCAAGGGACTACCGCAAGGAACTAATGAATTAACCAATGTTCCTCCATCTTTGATGAATGTTTTGCAAGAATTCAAGGATGTGTTCCCCGAAGAGCTTCCACATGGACTACCCCCTCTTTGCAGCATCGAACATCGCATTGACCTCATCCCCGGTGCACCTCTTCCCAATCGCGCCGCTTACCGCACGAACCTGGAGGAGACAAAGGAGATCAAACGTCAAATCAACCAACTCGTCTCCAAAGGTTTGATCCAAGTTAGCACTAGTCCAAGTGCCATACCCGTGATTCTTGTCCCAAAGACGGATGATACGTTACGGTTATGCATGGACTGCCATCCAATCAATGCTATCATCATGCGTTATCGACATCCCATACCACGTCTTGTGACATGCTGGATGAGTTCTGTGGAGCCACTATTTTTTCGAAAATTGATCTTCGTAGTGGTTACCATCAAATACGCATGGCTGAAGGTGATGAGTGGAAAACCACATTTAAGACCAAACTTGGTCTCTATGAATGGTTGGTTATTCCCTTTGGTTTATCAAATGCCCCATCCACCTTCATGCGGCTTATGAATCACATCTTATGTTCTCTCATTGGAAAAAGTGTTGTTGTCTATTTCGATGATATTCTTGTTTATAGCAAATCACTTGAGGACCATATAACACATGTCAAGGAAGTTTTGCAAATCCTTCAACATGAAAAGCTTTATGTTAATCTTCCCAATTGCACTTTTGCTAAAGACAAGTTGATTTTTCTTGGATTTGTCGTTTCTTCCAAGGGAATTGAAGTTGATGTTTCCAAGGTAAAGGACATACGAGATTGGCCCATACCAACAAACGGGAGTGAACTCCAAAGTTTTCATGGGTTGGCCGGTTTCTATCGTTGCTTTGTGAAAGACTTTTCTACCATTGCTTGTCCCCTTAATGAATTGACCAAAAAGAATGTCACCTTCGTGTGGGGCAAAGCACAACAAAAAGCTTTTGATGAACTTAAAAAGAGGCTCATCGAAGCACCTCTCCTTGCGTTACCGGATTTAACAAAAACTTTTGAGATAGAGTGTGATGCTAGTGGTATTGGCATTGGAGGAGTCCTTATGCAAAACGAACGTCCTATAGCCTACCATAGCGAGAAACTCTATGGTGCTCACCTTAATTATCCAATTTATGACAAAGAGCTTTTTGCCTTAGTTCGTGTGCTTCAAGTTTGGCAACACTACCTTTGGCCCAAAGAATTTATCATACATTCCGACCACGAGTCGTTGAAATATCTCAAAGGCCAGGCCAACTTGAGTAAGAGACACGCTAAGTGGGTTGAGTTCATGGAGTCTTTTCCGTACATTGTCAAGTATAAGAAGGGCAAAGATAATGTAGTTGCGGACGCATTGTCTCGCAAACATACAAGCCTTCTTACGAGACTTGAAATCAACGTGTTGGGTCTTGAGGAAATAAAATCTTTGTATGCTTCCGACCCATTCTTTGAACCAATTTTCACAAAGTGCTCCAATGACAAAGGAGTGGATGATTTCTATTTGCATAAGGGCTTTCTATTTAAACAAAACAAGCTATGCATCCTGAAGTCGTCACTTCAACTTTTTCTTCTCCAAGAATCTCATGGTGGAGGCCTCATGGGTCACTTTGGCCATGACAAGACATTGGACATGCTCTCCAATCACTACTTTTGGCCTAAGATTAAGCGTGACGTGGAGCGCTACGTTCAACGATGCACGACATGTGTTCAAGCTAAGTCGCAAGCTAACCCTTATGGTCTTTATATGCCATTTCCTATCCCTCATACCCCTTGGTCCGACATTAGCATGGATTTCATGTTAGGATTTCCTAGATCTAAGCATGGTCATGATTCTATATTTGTTGTTGTGGAACGTTTTTCCAAAATGGCACACTTCATACCGTGCCATAAGACCGACGATGCTTCACATGTTGCAAATCTGTTTTTCAGGGAAATTGTCCGTCTTCACGGTGTGCCAAGGACAATCGTCTCTGACCGCGACGTCAAATTCATGAGCTACTTATGGAAGACCCTCATGGCCAAGCTCGGCGTCAAGCTCCTCTTTTCATCCGCATCGCATCCTCAAACTGATGGCCAAACCGAAGTTGTCAACCGAAGCCTCAGAACTCTCCTTCGTGTGTTGATCAAGAAAAACCTGACGGATTGGGAGGAATGCATTCCACATGCCGAGTTCGCCTACAACCGTGCCAAGCACTCAACAACCAAGATGAGTCCATTCATGGTCGTCTATGGTTCCGAGCCCCTCACCGCGCTCGACATCCTACCAGTATCTCTCCATGAGCGCACAAACATAGACGTCGAGAAACGCCAAGTCCTTCGCCAAGCTTCATGAAGAAACTTCATGAAGAAACAAGAGCTACTATCGAACAACAAGTCCTTCGCCAAGCTTCAAGGTTAAACAAGGACAAGAAGGAGATGATCTTTGAAGAAGGTGACCTTGTGTGGATACACCTAAGCAAGGACAGCTTCCCCAAGGAACGTGACTCCAAGCTCAAGCCAAGAGGAGATGGCCCCTTCAAGGTCCTCAAAAGAATCAACAACAACGCCTACATCATTGACATACCGACCTCCAAGTACCTTGCTAGCAATACATTCAATGTCAAGGATCTCGCACCCTACCATGGAGATGTTCAAGATGATATCCATGAAGAGTCGAGGACGACTCTTTCCCAAGGGGGGGAGCTGATGCAGCCCGTCCTATGGACGCTACTACATCTACACCAACAAGTCCCCCAAGTGTACCCATGACTCGTGCTCGAGCCAAACTCCTTCAAGCTAAGGTGAACTCGCTCCTCTCCTCGTGCCAATTTGATACCTCCTTGGATGGTGTGCTACTTGATGCAACTACCCTATGCATCATCAGGTACGAAGCTTCGATACATCACCAAGCACCCAAGGATGGAGAACAAGGAGCAGAAAGTGAAGCACAAGCCGCTGGAGCTTCTCAGACTGGAGTCTCCGGTCTGCGCACACCGGAGTCTCCGGCCTGCCAAAGTCTCCGGCCTGAAGACACCGGAGACTCCACCCCTCTCTCCAGTCTGACCCCCTGCACCGGGCCCTGGTACAATCTGAAGACCCCTCCGGAGGCTGGTCCGGAGACTACACCGGATTCTCCGGCCTAGACCGGAGTCTCCGTTCCACCACACCGGAGTCTCCGGTCCAACCGTCGCCAGGCATGAAAAGGCCTTTGGGCCTTCGGC
Source organism: Avena eriantha (assembly GCA_910589775.1). Taxonomy (NCBI): domain Eukaryota; kingdom Viridiplantae; phylum Streptophyta; class Magnoliopsida; order Poales; family Poaceae; genus Avena; species Avena eriantha. Next base: position 428,759,144 of record OU342741.1, on the reverse strand, counting down.
CCATGTACCACTTAGTCCGTCCAGAACTTATCTTTTATTCCTAAAGTAGCCCTGTTTAAGTGGCTGGCCTATATATAGAACCCCACCTCCATTGTAAACCCTAGGAATGATATTGGAATTAGTGGAAACCCCTTTGTGGATCTATCTAATTCTTGCCTCATGCTCCTTGACTAAGGAGCACCAATATCCCCAAACCTCGTTCGAGTTTGCATCGTGCCTCCGCGTTGTACAAGTCCTAGGCATCGGTGTCCCTTTGCCTAGACGTCAAGATCTCACCGAGTCTCCCATCTCGTCGTGCCAGTTCGAGAGAGAGTCCTCCGCCCGACGCCGATCCTAGGTGTCGTGGTGGTGTCATGGCAGATGCCATGTATAGGCTAAAGGTGGGGACTAATACTCGCTAGGGGAATCTAGGGAGGGATAGTGAAGTGATTCTCCACGCAAGAGTTTGTATTGATTTACTTCCAAGGTTACAAGTGCTCCTAGAGCTGTATTGACGAGAGGAGGAAGAAGGAGCTCTCGTACTCTCACCCACAGATCACACCTGAAACCCTAGCCCAAAACAGGATCGCCGAGAGATCAACCCCTTCTACAGAAGCCCTAGCTCCCATTTTATAGGGGAGGCTTGGTTTCTGCCTAGGGCATACGTGGAGGCATATTCCTAAGAATATGCCTCCTCCCAAAGTGGTAAGCCGACCGGGGTGCTTTTTGCCCCGCGTCACACATGCTTTAGCTACGTGAGCCTCTGCGGCGCCCTCGTCAGCCGACACGGGTGTCGTCACGCTTGTCGGCCACCCCCCGGTAGTCCTGTCCTGGCTCGCTTCGCTCAGGCAGTGCGTACCGGGGCTCCTGTTGACCAGCGAGATTCCTTCCTTCTCCTAGAAGCTGGCTGTGACCCGGATGATGGTTCATCCGGCCACACCCGTTCCTGCATACATGTAAAACATGCACTTCCGACTTACTGCTTAACTCGGATGAGACCTAGTTAGGCGAACGCCCCCAGGTCCGGATTACCCCGTGATTCGGCCTGCCTTGAGGTGACCCGGCCAGCATCTTGTTTGGCCTTGCCGAACCTTGGCTAACTCAGCCTTTATACCCCGGCGTGACCCTACCCGGGGGTATCCCCCCAACATTAGTCCCCGAAGCTGGTGCGGTCTTAGCTGCCTTGGTCGCTAAGGCCACAGCAGGTTCAATCTTGTGCCCCGGTCGTTATTGCCGAGTTACCTCTGTACCTCGGACTGCTTGGATTTACGTTCCCTTCACACATTTCAAGTTTTCACTTGCCGGCCAGGTTACCATAGTTCCATCTGGGTCTTGCTTCCTTCTCTCGTACGCTAACCCATGTGAAGGGTAATCATTATGTCGTCTTATTTTAAGGGACGGTACAGTAAGCGCCGCAGTAATTGTCAGTTATCACTATGCACGGGTCACGTCACGCCTGCCTCCTCGTTTACCGCATCAGCGCGTCGCGTCACAGGACTCTCTCCGCCCTGTGGCCCTCCGTGTGGCTCCTCACTGATTGGTCCGGACGGGTGATACACGGCCACAGGGCGCGATCCCACTCACCCCTGACGGGAGTGGTTAAATAGCGGAGGGGTGCGTCCCTTAGGATTTTTCCCCCTCCGCACCCCTCTGCCCGCTGCTATTCTTCTTCCTCTTCCTCGCGACCGCGCCGCCGCCAGCATCGCCAAATAGCAGCGTCCTCGCCGCGCTTCTCCGTCGCACCTCCGCGTCGCCGCCACCATGACGCAAATTTCTCGCCACGGGTCCGCGCTAGTCCCGGCCACTGTCCCCCGCCGCCTCCAGTGCCAGCGAGGGCCTCGAGGACCAGATGACTGAAGAGGAACTCATTGTTGCTGAGCAGGAGATGGAAGAGGATGCCACGGCGGCGGACCGCGGCGCGTGCGCCGGCTCCTGGGTCTGCCAGGATGACCTGGACTGGCTCTACCGGACCAGACGCATCCCTGCCGGTGTCGCCGCGCGCCTTCCTTCTAATGAACTGGCCCCCTCACCCAATCCGGGCGAGTTCATCGTGTTCTTGTCCCATTTCCAACGGGGCTTCGGCTTGCCGGTGAGTGATTTTTTCCGGGACTGGCTCGATACGTACCAACTCCAGCCACACCACCTTCCAGCCAACGCCATCACCTCTCTTTCTTCCTTTGCTTCTACGATCGAAGGCTACGCCGGACTATGGCCCATGAAAGAGCTATGGATCCGGTTCTTCGGCCTTCGTCGCAACGTCATTCCCAACATCCACGCTGATCCGGAGGACAAGCGGCTCACTCAATTTGGAGCGGCCTCCATTTCACCCCGGCGATTATCTGTTTTTCCCCGGGTCACCGGGCTAGAGTCCTGCAAAGGATGGGCCCGGACCTTCTTCTATGTCCGGAATACGGGCACCGAAGACTTGATCCGATTGCTTCCCTACACTCCGGGTCCACCTAACCCGGACCTGTGGGACGTGATCCCCAAGAAGCCCACAGCCTTGGCCAACCAAGTGAGCAAAAGGTTCGCGGAACTGAAGGAGCTCGGGCTATGCAACGAGGATGCCATGATCACCTTTGTGCATAACCGAATCTCACCCCTCCAGAAGCGCACCCACAAGGTGTGCCACATGAGCTACGGCCGCGATCCTAACTGGACCTCATCCTTCGAGCTGACCCACACGGAGATTTATCGCCGGGTTAAGGCTCTCTTCACCACTCACAAGGACTTTTCCACTGATTGGACTTGGGGGATTGAGCATTTCTGCCGTGACCGGCTTCCTCCCACGGTAAGTTTCATGCTGCAAACTTAACCCGGACTAATTACATGTCAGTTATTGTTGCAATTTTTGACTCTTTTGTTCGCTCTTTTCCTCAGCAATTCCTTCAGCAGACCCTTGAGGACGGCACCGATCCGTCCCTTAAGTGGGCGCTGGACCGGGAGACTCCGGATGAGGAAGAGCCGGACCAGGAGATGTTCCTCCCTATGACCGACGCCATGAAACGACCCACGGGTAAATCCTCTTCTATTAGAGATTGGCCCGATGATGAAGATGACTCGGAAATCGAGGTGATTGAACCTTTTGAGGCTGTCCCCCTTTCTTTTGCTTTTCCGGCATCAGCTCACCCCGGCGGTCATATTCACGAGGATCCCCCTCTCGCTACGGGCGAGTCTATTCCGGTGGCAACGAAGAAGAAACGTGGGGCTTCTTCGAGTTCTTCCTCCGGACCCTCTTAGCCCGTTAAAAGGCGAAAGAAGTCCAGGGACAAGACTGCCCCCAAACCAGCAGGCAAGGCCCCAGCACGAAGGGCTCGGAAACCCAAAGCGGCCAAAACCTCGGATGCGTAAGTCCTTCTTTCTTATGTAACTCGTTCTTCCTTACTTCGTCGTAATTTTTCTTCTGACGTTATTTGATTTCGCAGGGCTCCGGTGGAGGTCCCTCAAAGTGGATCTAGCATCTCTTCCCCTCTCCGACCTAGCCCTTCTCCCCGTCGTGACGACGAGTCACGCCCGCTGAGCCCTATCCCCGAGGGTTCTGCGGCCGCTCCGGGTTCAGCTCCACCTCGGCAAGAGAAGGGTACCCTTGGAGCGGGGAAGACCGGCCCAGCCGGAGCAACAGCATCCACCGCCTCGACAACGCCTCAACCAGCAGCCTCTAAGGCTACTTCGGCCCTAGCACCATTTCCAGTACCAGCAACCAAACCAACAACCAGACCAGCACCAACTCCAACCTCGGCATCAGCACCAACTCCGGCAGAGAAAACTTCGGCGCCGGCCCCAAGCCCAGCAGCGAGAGTACCAGCGCCTAGTTCCTCTGCATCCTCCGAGTCCTCTCAACCTCGGCAAGGAACTACCTCAGCAATTTCTAAGGGGAAATCCACTGCTACAGCTTCCTCTACCCAGCAAGCCAAAGGCAAGAAGGCTCCAGACGCTACCAAGCCCACTGCCGTCGAGTCTGGGCAGCGCACCCTTGTGTCAATGCTCCCCAAGAAGACATCAGCGGCAAAGGACGCGCCTGCCGAGCCAACCGAAGCCCAGCAGTTGGTTCTGCACACCAGCCCCGCCCTTGCCCTGGTGGAGAGGAAAGAAGCGCATGCAAAGGGCTTGGTGATGCCCCATATGCCCACGGGTGAACGGTACCCTCCGAGCCTGATGGAATTTGTTATGAATTGGAACAAGGCCGAGATTGTCCAGGAATCTGATCTCCCGGAAAAGTTCGGTCCTGCCGAGTTTTCTGCTCAGATGAACACGGCCGCAAAAGCTATTAACCTCGCTGGGCGAATGATGGAGGTATGTTGCTCCTCCTTGACAAGTTGTAGATAATAACCATTAGTCCCCGAGCCTCCGGGGGAGTGACTTGTTACTCGGCCGGATGCTCTTTTAGAACACTAACGTAGCTCCGTGAGAACTTCGAACATGCACACACCTAGAGTCGGGTTAAGTTCCACTTGGCCCGGATTTTAGTACACTTCGAACATGCACACACCTAGAGCCGGGTTAAGTTCCACTTGGCCCGGATTTTAGTACACTTCGAACATGCACACACCTAGAGCCGGGTTAAGTTCCACTTGGCCCGGATTTTAGTACACTTCGAACATGCACACACCTAGAGCCGGGTTAAGTTCCACTTGGCCCGGATTTTAGTACACTTCGAACATGCACACACCTAGAGCCGGGCTAAGTTCCACTTGGCCCAGATTTTAGTACGCTTCGAATATGCACTAGGCTGACTTAAGTTTCTGTATCTCTTTTAGGTGACCACCAACCACCGGAGTGCTGAATTCCAACGCTTGCTGGATACGCACAAGAATCTTCGCACCAAACAGGCTGCACTCATCGCGGAGTACGAGAAAAGGGGTAAATTTCTTCCTTATCCTTTCCTCAATTTTCTTTAACTTCGCTTGCCGAACTAATATGATTGTTCGGTTTCTGCAGCTGGGGTGGAAGCTGAAAACAAGATAATGCGGAAGAACTTGGAGCAGATCAAGGGTACGTCCTTCTTGTCTGTCTTTACCGTGGTTTCCATCGGCTTTCCTCCTTGGCTCGGCAAACATTCATTCCTCGGCACTGCCGGGCCAACGCACTATTTCAGCATCGCTTGAAGATAGTGTGCCTGTGCCTAACGTGATGCTACATTTTCTCGAACAAGCAGGGCAGCACCAAGCCGAACTAAAGAAGAAAGATGATGAGCTCGCCCTCCTCCGGACCAAAGACGATGAGATAGCCAAGCTCAAGGCTGAGATAGCTAAAATGAAGGCGCAGCACCAAACCGAGCTAAAAAAGGCTGGCCAGGACTACACCGAAGAACGCGAGCGCCTCAAGCTCCAAAATGCTAAGGACCGTGAGCTTCTTCATGAAGCTGAGGTCAAACTTGAGTCGGCAAATGCTGAGTTCGAGCAGCTTCGGAAGAGGCATGATGCTTGCACCAAGGAATTGACCCGGATTCACAGTCACATCTCACGTAATTTCTTTTCCTTTATCCGCCTTATTTCTCTGGGTTACTTCATATGTCTTGTTTTCTCAGCTTTGTCCTTTGCCTTGTTTCCTAGGCCACTTTCCAGAGGGTACTGCTATTGCAAGTGCTGCTGTCGCCAATTTCCGCCGAGAAAGGGGTACTCCGGTCGCTCCTGAGGGTGAGAGCATTCCCTTTGACATGGAGGACCTGTTGGTCAGCCTGTCGTCTCGTGTGGAAATCATTAAGAACTACGGCAGGGATCTCCTCGATGTTTCAGTCCGAGTCTTCAACGCCTTTTGGCTCGCCGATGATGCTCCGGAGAGAGTCACACAGCTTGCTGAAAAGCTTTCGGAAATCGAGACCCAACTCGACCTCTGGCGAGAGTCCGTTGGACGTGCTGCAGCCGATACCATCCTTCACCACATTCTGACGTGGTATGAGAAGATAGATCTCAGCCTCCTCACACGCCTGCGCACCGGATCCAAATGGACAGATGACCCGGAGTGGGTAGCTCGGCGCCAGGCTTGCACCCACAGCCTCATCGAATATGCCCCCATTCACGAATGGAATGAGGGTCCGAGCTTCCTAGAAGTCGCTGGCGAAGAAGAAGTTGAGAACGTTGAAGATGATTCGGGTGAGGATGAAGAGGACACTGCCTCGGATATCGAAGAGGGCGACGGTGATGCCGAACTTCCTCCTGCTGCTCCTTAAGTAAAAACACTTGAAAATTTATGAGATCCCTGGTATGCCGGGTGGAATTGTATTCCAAACACATGTGATATTTTGCTACTGAGTGCTTATGCCGGATTAATTTGGGCGTAGTCCCCGAGTTTCTTTTTCTTGTTCGTTCAATCTTTTGGCTCGGATCATGTCTACCTGGATTCGGTTTTACAACTTACGTATCCGAGCTTGAAAAATTGTCTTAATAATACTGGGAAACTTTTAGACTTAGCTCAAAAATAAAATTGTATAACAATTTGAAAATGAATACGGGCTTAGTCCAAAACACAAACGTCAGCTCGAATAAATTCTTTTCCAAACTTGTTCTCTTGCTTGCCATGAAGCCAATTCTTGTTGACAGCAACAAGTCGAAGAGTTGGGTTTTTGGTGCTCACACACTACTAATGCGAGTTAAGTAGAATAACTTACTCCAACTGACGCGCAGAAAATAACAAACATTATTAAGGCAGTCCCCGAGTTACTGCTCGAGGTGCCAACATTTCATTGATAAGCTCATTGCCGACATACATACCGACATATGCGATAACCCGGATACATACACTTCTTAGCTAGGTGTAGAAAAGCCGAAGTAGAGCTATGTTCCATGGTCGCTTGGATTCCTCTCCAGACCTGTCCACCTTGTTCTTTTCCTGTGGCTTTGCATCTATAAGATAGTAAGAATCGTTGTGCAATGCTTTGCTCACGATGAATGGCCCTTCCCATGGGGGGGCTAATTTATGCATTCCAGTAGTACGCTGTACCAACCGGAGCACCAGATCACCTTCCCGAAAGACTCGGGGGCACACTTTCCGGCTATGATAGCGTCGGAGATTTTGCTGATATATGGCGGATCTGGACAGTGCCAGTTCTCTCGCTTCTTCCAGCAGATCAACATCATTTTGCCGGGCTTCTTGCACTTCGGCTTCTGTGTATTGCGTGACCCTAGGCGAATCATGCTCTATGTCGGCTGGTACTACAGCTTCTGCCCCATATACCAGAAAGAACGGCGTATAACCTGTTGATCGATTCCGAGTTGTTCTTGAACTCCACAGTACAGCTGGTAGTTCCTCTATCCAGCACCCCGCTGATCTTTGCAGCGGCTCAATGAGCCGGGGTTTTATCCCGGGTAATACTAATCTGTTGGATCATTCAACTTGTGCGTTTGATGCGGGGTGGGCTACCGAAGCTATGTCCAGCCGGATCCTCTTATCCCGGCAAAAATGAGCAAATGCTCCTTCCGCAAAATTTGTGCCATTATCAGTTATGATACTGTGTGGATAACCGTACCTCAGGATGATATCTTTGAGAAACGTTAAGGCCGTAGCTCCATCACATTTTCTTATAGGCTTCACCTCAATCCACTTCGTAAACTTGTCCACCATTACCAGAATGTGAGTCATATTTCCCCTTGCTGGTTTGAATGGGCCAACCATATCCAGGCACCATACGGCAAATGGCCAAGTGATTGGGATGGTCTTGAGTTCCGACATTGGCATATGTGTCTTTGTAGCATACCTTTGACAACCATTACATTTTCTCACCAGATCTTCAGCTTGCTCTAAGGCATTTGGCCAGTAGAATCCATGTCGGAAAGCTTTTGCTACCAAGGCTCGGGATGAGGCATTATGCCCGCATTCCCCCTGATGTATATCTTGGATGATTTCAAGCCCTTCTTCCGGGTCAACACACCGCTAGAGGACATTGGTCACACTTCTTTTGTATAACTCGGAATTGATGATCGTGTAGGCCTTTGCCCTCCTCTGTGTTTGCCTGGACAACACCTTCTCAGTGGGTAACGTTCCATCCTTCAGGAATTGAAATATAGGCAGTGCCCAAGCCGGTATTGGCCGCACGGGGAACACATCCTAGTCTATCTCCATCTGATCCACCGGCATAACTTCAACCGGACCATGCAGTCCCCGGGTCTTGCGAAGGAGTCCTCGGGTTTGCCGAAGTAGTCCCCGGGTTTTGCGCACCACTTCCTGTGTCAACGTCCATGGGCACAACTCCGGATTCGGTGCCATCCGGGACATAGATTGACTCGGATTCCGGGGATGGCCTGATGGATGGTTTCCTGAGGTGCTCTAATGCTACGCCCGGTGGAATTGCTTGTCTGGTTGACCCGAGCTTCGACAGCATGTCGGCAGCCTCATTTTCCACCTGGGGTACATGATGAAATTCGCATCCCTCAAAGTAACTAGAAATCTTCTGCACATGAAATTTGTATAGTGCCATGTTTGGATCAAGGGCATCCCACACTCTGGACACTTGCTGCACCACCAAATCCGAGTCGCCAAAGCATATGATCCGACGTATACCAATTTCTTTTGCTACCTTGAGCCCATGCACAAGTGCTTCATACTCAGCGACATTGTTTGATGCCGTGAAGTGGATCTGCAGCACATATCTCAATTGGTCCTTCTTCGGCGACGTGAGTACAACTCCGGCACCTAGCCCGGTTTTGGTTTTTGATCCGTAAAAGTGCATTCGCCAATAGTTCGGATCAGGAAGCGGTGGTTCGTACTGCGCCTCGGCCCAGTCCACGAAAAAGTCCGCCACAGCTTGAGATTTGATGGCTTCTCATCTGTCATATTGCGGAGCATAGGGAGCTAGCTCAATTGCCCATTTTGCAATTATGCCGCTTGCATCCTTGTTACTCATTATCTCGGATATGGGGGCCTCACATATGACCCGGATGGGATGCTCCTCAAAGTAGTGCTTCAGTTTCTTGGCGGCCATGTACATGCCATATGCCACTTTCTGATAATGTGGATAGTTCTGCTTTGAGGCTGACAACACTTCACTCAAGTAATACACCGGCCTTTGCACCGACTTGCCTTCCTCATCGCGCTCCACCACTATCACTGCACTTACCACTCGGTTGGTTGCGGCTATATAGAGCAACATTGGCTCCTTTGATAGTGGTGAGGCTAGCACTGGTGCCGTGGCTAACATCTTCTTCAGGTGGGGAAAGGCTTCATTGGCCTGCGGTGTCCAAATGAACTTATCCGACTTTTTCATGAGTTGGTAAAGGGGCAATGCCATCTCTCCCAACCGGCATACAAACCGACTTAATGAGGCCAAGCAACCTGTGAACTTCTGGACCTCGTTAAGACACTTCGGCAGTTCCATTTGTCCGATGGCCCGGATTTTGGTTGCATTAACCTCGATACCTCGGCTGGAAACAAGAAAGCCGAGCAATTTTCCAGCCGGGACACCAAAGGTGCATTTTTCTGTGTTAAGTTTCATCCGAAACCTTCTTAGGTTTGCAAACGTTTGCCTGATATCGTCAAGGAGCGTTTTGCTTTCCTTGGTCTTGATAACCACATCATCCACGCACACCTGTACATTTTGACCTATTTGATCGTGCAAACATTTTTGCATACATCTCTGGTACGTTGCCCCTGCATTACGTAAACCAAACGACATGGTGCGATAGCAATAAGCCCCATACGGGGTAATAAACGCAGTCTTTATTTGATCATCCGGATTCAGAGGTATCTGGTGGAAACCAGAATAAGCATCAATGAATGACATCAATTCACATCGAGCAGTCGAGTCTATGACCTGATCTATTCTTGGTAGCGGAAATGGGTCTTTTGGACACGCCTTGTTCAGGTTCGTGTAATCGATACACATACGCCAAACCACTGCCACGTTCGGGTCTTCCTTCTTCTTTTCCACCAGCACCGGATTAGACAACCAATCCGGGTAAAGAACCTCCATGATAAATCCTGCAGCTAGCAACCGAACTATCTCATCTCCAATGACTTTCCTCCTATCTTCGGCGAAGCGGTGGAGAGGTTGCTTCACCGGCTTGGCTCCGGGTCTCACATTCAAAGAGTGCTCGACCAACTCCCTCAGAACACCTTGCAAGTCCTGTGTGGACCAAGCCAAAATGTCCCGATTCTCACGGAGGAAGCTAACGAGCTCGCTTTCCTATTTATCACTTAGCCCGGCACCAATTGTTATGGTGCGCTCTGGGAACATGTCCTCAACGGGAACCTTCTTGGTATCTTTCGTGGCCTGGAAAGAGACAGTTCCATGCGGGTTACTCAGCGCCAGCATATACTGCTGCGCGGACTGAGCCAATGCCGACACCTCTTGAATTTTTCTTTTTTCCTGCGCGATCACAAGTGACTCGGCTAAGTTTGATCCGGCCGACACACACTCCATGGAACGTCGGAAGCCCCTAGCAATGGTAATCACTCCGTTTGGTCCGGGCAATTTCATCTTCAAGTAGCTAACGTGACAGCTTGCCATGAATTTTCTCAGGGCTGGCCTTCCGAGTAATGCATGGTAAGCACTTTCCAAGTTCACCACCTCGAACTCCAGATTTTCAGTTCGGCAGTTATCCCTCGTGCCGAACAAGACATCAACACGGACCTTGCCTATGGGCTCGCAAGAAATGCCAGGCACAATGCCATGGAAGTTGTCCTTGTTGCCTGGAGCATGTTCTTCGAGATACCAAACTTGCGCATTGTGTCCGTATACATGATATTTATGCTACTGCCGTTGTCAATCAGTACCTTTGAGAACCTTACGTTAATGCTAGGTCCAATGAACGTAGGATCCAGCTCCAACGCATATGAACCAGGGCTCGGCATGAGCTTGGGATGATCCCTAATGCTCCAGGTGATTTCCTGATCGGGCCAAGGCATGTACCTCGTCACTGTAGGCATTACTGCATTCACCTCCATATGCCTACGCTGCAAGCTTTTTCTATCAGTTTCTTCTGTGGTGAATACACAGTAGCTCTGGTGATGCTCCCTGTACTCATTTCTCCCCTCATTTCCGGGGTGCCTCTGATCCGGCTGATGCTGATTTTCTACCTGATGCACTGCATCCCTTCTTTCATTGTTATCATACCTCGGCGGAGGGGGAGGCAACATTAGCTGTTGCGTGTTCGCTCTGGAGAGCAATTGCTGCCGGGGTAACTCCTGCCGAGGCTGTTCATTCCGGGGTGCCTGAGCATTCCCTGAACCACCTTGCTCGATCTTGCGCATCCACTCGCATTGCCTCGTCGTATGACCCGCTGGGTTATTCGGATTTGGCGTGTGAAACTTACACGGCTGGTCCAACATCGACTCGTAAGTATACCTCGGACGGTCTTTCCTTTCTTGCCACTGCTTATTTTGTTCCGGTGTCCAAGTTTTCTTCCCATCGTTCCTTGGAGTCCATTGACCTCCAGTTTTCTGGCGCTGGTTACCCCCTGCTCCGTGTTGATCTTGATTCATAGCTGCAACTTGGTGCGAACCGTACCGGTGGTCCAGTCTATCATCTCTCCTTTTTCCTATGTAATCATTCCTCCGGGATGATCCGGATCCATCCCTCTGATAGTACTCATCGCTTGACTCGTTTGACGCGAGCCTTGGTTGGGTCGGGTCACCCAGCGCATACGAATCTGCAATCCGGATCATTTCTGCCAACGTAGCTGGCATTTTCCGTTGCAACTTCATCCACAGCTCGCTTCCATATCTACACCCCTGTGCAAACCATGCTATGGCCTGTGATTCTATCACGCCCTCACATGAGTTTCTCATGGTACACCACCGGGTCAAGAACTCCCGGTCTGTCTCATTGGGTCTTTGCTTGCACATAGCTAGGGTCTGTGGCCCATTTGGCCTTTGATATGTACTCAAAAAATTGCTGATGAACATCTCCTCGAAATCTATCCAGCAGTTGATGCTTCCTGGTGGAAAATTGTTCAACCACACCCTTGTTGGGCCTTCCAACATCTAGGGTACATACCGTACAGCCCATCTCAGGTTGTCTGTGGCAATTTTTACAGCTGTAGCATAGTTTATCAGCCAATCCTCTGGCTTGGTACTACCGTCATAGGTCTTGGTGCCCCTGGGCAGCTGAAAGTTCGGTCCTCGTGGCTCTTTCATGATCCGGGGTCCAAAACACGCTGGACCCGGTGGATGTTGACATTCAATCTGTTCCGACCTATACAGTCGATCCAGTTTCAACCTTGCATCGTCCGGCATCAAATCCCTACTTCCCAACCTCGACCCTATAACATGATAGTCCGGTCTTGGATATCCCACATTTGCCATCTCCGAATCACCGTCGTTGTACCGGTTTTGCTCTTGCGGCGCACCTTTCTATTGCACACCTCGGCCGGCACTGTGCTCTTGCCTTGGTATGTTCCGCTGCTGCGGTTGTCTTGCTCCAGCTGAGTTTTGCTGCCCGGCATTGCCATTGACAACGTTCCCTTGACCGGCATTGCCTTGGTCGCGGTTACCTCGGCTAGCTTCGCCTCGGCTGACACTCTGTCGATCATCATTTTTCTGCAATTCTTTTTCTTTCCCTGCCCGTGTCGGGTCATACGAGACAATCTGTTTGTTCCGTCTGGCCGATGTTACCACCTCCTCTCTCCTTGGACCACCATGAGGGGACGATGCGGCTCCAGCGAATTTTTCCGGGTTACCCACCGCCGAATGGACGATCTTGGAGGCTCCAGCTCCTTCCGAGTTTGCCCTGAGTAGTTCCTCGTTTTGCCTATTTGCAATCCGAACCAGCTCGTTTACCCGATCTTGCTGCCTTTGCCGGGCTTCACCCGTTAGTCCCTCTAACTCGGACGCAGCTGCATCCGCTGCTCTGAGGTTCTTGGCCGGGGTACTATACCTCGGCAGCCCCACGGACAAACAGTTTTCTGATTCCTCGATTCCAGCATAACCTTCTCTGTTCATCTCGCTCATGAGATTTCTCCGTTTGACTTTTACATTATCAACGTTGTTCGCCTTAGCGTACTCACGCAGCGTCATGTTCAACGACTGCTGGGCCGCGGCTATTTTCTTTGCGCCCTCTAGTATTTTCTGCCTAGTTTCTTCCAGGTCGGCCTGTGCACGAGCCGGATCTACCGCTGCTACTACAGGGTTTGCCAAGCTATCCATTGCCTCTCTCAACATGTTTTCTGGCCTCTCTAGCGGAGGACCTCTACCTTTCCTTGGTGCCTTGGGCGTTACCTCCGGATCTGGCGCCGGATCTTTGCTCGCACCCACACCTGGCGCTGTCATCATTACCTCTGCATGGTTCGGGGAACGAGCAATACGCTCCCCGCGAGCCATAGTGAGGGGCGGTTCGCCTGCTTCGACGACGTGGCGCGGATGAACGCTAGACACGTACACCGCAACGTAGACCTTGTGCGCGCCGAGCTTGACGAAGATGCCGTTGCGCGGGAGAGGGCGCGTGCCGAAGCAGCCTGCGTTGTCCCTGACGAAGTCCCACGCTCCAAAGCGCTGAACGAGCCCGGAGACGATGCGTTCGCCGGTGGCGATGATGTTTCCCGTCTGGATCTTGACCCCTGCTAGCGCCGCCAGCCCCACGGTGGGCGCCAACTGTCGTGGTGGTGTCACGGCAGATGCCATGTATAGGCTAAAGGTGGGGACTAATACTCGCTAGGGGAATCTAGGGAGGGATAGTGAAGTGATTCTCCACGCAAGAGTTTGTATTGATTTACTTCCAAGGTTACAAGTGCTCCTAGAGCTATATTGACGAGAGGAGGAAGAAGGAGCTCTCCTACTCTCACCCACAGATCACACCTGAAACCCTAGCCCAAAACAGGATCGCCGAGAGATCAACCCCTTCTACAGAAGCCCTAGCCCCCCTTTTATAGGGGAGGCTCGGTTTCTTCCTTGGGCATACGTGGAGGCACATTCTTAGGAATATGCCTCCTCCCAAAGTGGTAAGCTGACCAGGGTGCTTTTTCCCCCGCGTCACACATGCTTTAGCTACGTTAGCCTCTGCGGCGCCCTCGTCAGCCGACACGGGCGTCGTCACGCTTGTCGGCCACGCCCCAGTGGTCCTGTCCTGGCTCGCTTCACTCAGGCAATGCGTATCGGGGCTCCTTTTGACCAGCGAGATTCCTTCCTTCTCCTAGAAGCTTGCTGTGACCCGCATGATGGTTCATCCGGCCACACCCGTTCCTGCATACAGGTAAAACATGCACTTCCGACTTACTGCTTAAGTTGGATGAGACCTAGTTAGGCGAACGCCCCCAGGTCCGGATTACCCCGTGATTCGGCCTGCCTTGAGGTGACCCGGCCAGCATCTGCTTTGGCCTTGCCGAACCTCGGGAAACTCGGCGTTTATACCCCGGCGTGACCCTACCCGGGGGTATCCCCCCAACACTAGGGATTGCGCCGGACCGGTCACCGCCGGCGTGAGATATTGGTGTTTATCGTGGTTTTGCGTGTGTGTGTTCATCGCGTTCTTCGTGTGTGTGTTCGTCGTGTTCATCCTTCCCTCCTCCCCCCGCACTCCACCCTCGATTTGAAAGGGAATCGTGAAAGATCGGGCCACCCTAGAGGTTTGCCCTCAACATTTGAAGGTGTCCTATGCATTTACATTTGCTACTCTATGAGGGACAAGCTGAATACTATTATGCTATGTTTTATTTATGTGAAACAAACAAACGTCTTGTAAAGCATTGTTATTCATGAATCTTTTGTTTGTGCCTTTTTCATGTAGCATCATAGTTTCTTTGTCTTATTGATAGAAATTTGTCTTTCATGTTATAACTGAAGTACTACGATCCCAGCTTTGAATGTTTTACAAATACTTTGATCAAGTCTTTGATGGTGCATGTCACCTCAAAATTTATTCTTTCTTTTTATCACTTACCTACTCGAGGACGAGCAGGAGTTAAGCTTGGGGATGTTGATACATTACAAATGTATCTATAATTTTTGATGTTCCATGCTTGGTTTTATCTACTTTTTTGTGTTTTGTCCACACTTTGGAGTAATTTTTGTATGATTTCTTGGACTAACCTATTAACAACAGCCACAGTGCCAGCTACCTATTTTCTGCTGTTTTTGGTTCTAGGAAAGTCAGAAAATGAATATTCTCGGAATTGGACGGGACAAATGCCAAAATGCCTATTTTTCCGGAAGACAACTGATGCCAGAATACGAGACAGAGAAGGGTTGGGGGCCGGCCACACCACCTGGCCACGTGGCCAGGCTTGGCCCGCGCCAGGGGGTGGTCTGGCCGACCCCAGCACCCCCTCGGCCTCTCCTTCCGCCTATATATTGCCCTCAGGACCAAAACCCTAAGTACCCGATCAAAAATCCACGAAAGAGTCTGTAGCCGCCATCATCTCCATCCCTAGATCGGGAGGGATCTGAAGCTCTTCCCGGCAACCTGCTGGAGAGGGGAATTCACCCTCGAGGCCTTCTTCATCATCATGCAAGCCTCTGGTGTGATGCGTGAGTAGTTCATCTCTGGACTACGGGTCCATGTAGTAGCTAGATGGCTGATTCTCCTCCTTTGTGCTTTCATGGTTAGATCTTGTGAGCTCTGTTCATGATCAAGATCATCTATTTGTAATTCTGCATGTTGTGTTTGCTGGGATCCGATGGATATTGAGATGCATTTTAGATTGATTATTGATTCTATCATGTCTTTGTTATTTGTGATCTTGCATGCTTTCCGTTGATAGTAGCTATCTTGGCCAAGTAGATGCTAGCAACTCCAAGAGTTAGTATTTATGCTCGATAGTGGGTTCATGACTCTGGTAATCTGGGGAAGTAACAGAAATCTCTAAGGTATTAGATGTGTTGTTGCTACTAGGGAGAAAACAACAATCCATTGTTCATAGAATAATCGTATTGTTTACATTACACGCAATTCGTAAAGCAATAATCTGTTGCTTGCAACTTAATACTGTAGGGGGTTCGGATGATAACCTAAAGGTGGATTATTAGTCATAGATGCAGTTGGATGGCGGTCTATGTATAATGTTGCAATGCCCAATCAAGTTCCAAAGGATTCAAGATGATTAGTATATGCTTGTATGCTTTCTCGATGTTTATCAATTGTCCCGCTGTAATTTGTTCACCCAGCATGTTATCTATCTTAAGGAGAGCCACCTCTAGTGAACTATGGACCCCGGTCCTTTCTTTTACATACAATCTACAAACTGTTTACTGCTTTGTGTTTACTTTCTGCAAACTATTACTTTCTTCCATTCGATATGTTTAATCCTTTGTTTTTAGCAAAACCGGTGAGATTGACAACCACATCGCAAGTTGGGGGCAAAGTTCTGTGGTTGTGTTGTGCAGGTCTCCACATTGCTGCTGGCACCGGTAGTGCGCCGTGCCAACATTCAACTAGCTACACCTTTGGGGTGTTTCCTTGCTCCTACTGGATTGATAACCTTGGTTTCTTACTAAGGGAAAACTTGCTGATGTTCTCATCATACCTTCCTCTTGGGGTTCCCCAACGAGCTCGATATATTTGGTCCATCAATGTACTGACCTTCCTAGGACTAATACATACTTGTGATTATACCCCTTGCAAGCATCCGCAACTACAAGAAAGTAATTAAGATAAAAATCTAACCACAGCCTTTAACTTTGAGATCCTACACTCCCTTATGCAAAGGTTTCCTAACGGGGGTTCAGGTTTCTGTCACTCCGGCAACCCCATGATTAGTAGCCAAATACACAATGCATTCCCCTAGTCCCATAAAGGTGAAGTATCATGTAGTCGACGTTCACATGACACCACTAGAAGAATAACACCACAACTTAAATATCAAACCATTAAATATTTCTCAACACAATTCCACTACTAACAACATGACTTCTCCCATGTCCTCAAGAACTAAACGAACTACTCATGAGACATCATATGGATCAAGATTAGAGATGAAATAATGATAAGTAACAATCTGAACATGAACAATAATTCAATGGTTCCACTCAATAACATCAACTACAACAAGTAATCAACACCGGGAAAGTTTCCCCTAAAAACTATGCAAGATTCAACCCAATTGTTACATCGGTACAAAGTGGTGGTGATGGTGCTGGTGGAGATGATGATGATCCCGATGAATTCTAGCTTGATGATGGTGTTGATGGCGACGATCTCCCCTCTTCGGGAAGGAATTTCCCCGACATATTTTTGCCTGCCGTAGAGCTCTTTCTCTCTCTGTAGTTTACGCCCAGGAGAGGCGACGGAAACTTTCTGTGGTTGCCCCCTGAGTACTAGGGTTTCGAGGGGATTATATGCACCAAAGGGCAATGCGAGAGGTGGGCCAGGGTGGCCACACCACCTGGTGGCGTGACCAGGGGTGGCCCGCGCTAGGGGTGGTGTGGGCCCCCTGTGGCCCATCTCCACTCCTCCTTCTGGCCTCATTCGTCTTCTGGAAAAATTAGGAATTTCCATATATTTTCTGGGATTTTCTGACCTTTGCCAATATTGCATCTGGACAATGCCTTTTCCATCAGAATCCTGACTTCGGTGGTTCATCCTCCAAAAGTCATCAACCATGCAAAAATAGATGAAATAACATAAGTATCATCTCTTAATATGAAATATATCAATGAATAACAGTAAATTATGATATAGAATAGTGATGCAAAATGGACGTATCACCTGGTATGGTTGATGCTCTACGTAAATATGCTGAAATAGGGCCAAAGCAGACTACGAAGTTTCGCTTCATGGATGAATGAGGTATCATGGTTCTCCTAACGTGTGACAATCAACTAATTGGGTTGATGAAAAGGTATGCTTCGGTTTGCATGTTTACGCTGAATTGTGATGTATTGGATGTGGAAGCTGCTGCAACTCGGAGTTGCCCTGCTATTCTTGGACAGGGTGGTCACTCGAATCCTTACTCCTGGTAAGCAAAACTCTCTTGGGGTTCGCATGTTCATGCTGAATTGTAATTTTTGTTTTTGTTTACTCTGTAGATATTAGGAAGTTATGCAACAGTCCTATTTCTTTGGCAGGAAGCGCCGCAAGGTTAGAAACATGGCTTCCGTGTCCGTCATTTTTCTACCGGAAGAAAACCAAAACGAGTGGAGTGATGATGCTAGACACGATTTTGGTGTTGATTGTCCCGGTGATGCAGAGTACGTGAAGCTAAGAAAATTGGCACCGAGGAAGAGGAAGAAGGCAGGAAATAAAGAAGCCAGTGGACGTGAAGGCTTGGCACCCAGGCAGCAGAAGAAGGCTACTGGCAATTAATATGCATAATAATGTGTTGAACTTGAACCTATATATGTAATTCAGTTAAATTATGGAGCTCTGTGCATGGAACTTGTTGAGGGTTAACCTCGAGGATGGCCCGATCTTTCATGAATCCCTTGAAATCAAGGAGGGTGAGGGGGAGGATGAAATCCGCGAACTCACGCACGAAGAACACGATGAACACACACACACACGAAGACACAATACACACCAATAGCTCACGTGGGCGGTGACCGGTCGGGCGCAATCCCTAGGATCGACATAGAGTGAAGGTCTCTCTTGAATCAGCATGGCGAGTAGGGAGTCTTGGTGAGATCTTGACGTCTAAGCAAAGGGACTCTGATGCCTAGGCCTTGTACAACGATAGAGGTACGATGCAAACTCCAACGCGGTTGGGGGATAATTGGTAATCCTTCTTCAAGGAGCATGATAATAGGAATTAGGGAGATCTATAAGGGTGTCTTCTAATTCCAATTATCCAAGTCTGAGTAATACAAGGAGGTGTGGTGGCTATATATAGGCCAGCCCCTAAAACAGGGGTTGTTTGGTCACAAAAGGGTAAAAATTGGACGAAATAGTAATATTGTCAGGCATCAAACGGACGTTGACTTGAGACTAGAGGTGTTCAGACAATAAGTCCAGTCACGCCGGATTGTGCGTCGGAATTTCTTGTTAGCACCGGTAATTCCGATCGGCGACCAGAACATCGTACAGATAGGCGTTTTGGTCGGCGCTGGTTGCATTAGGTGCCCGTCGGGAATTCTGGTCGGTGGTCCGGTCCGCCGGAGCATGCGCCAGAAATTCCGGCGAGATTTGCGGTCCACCGGTTCTGGTGCTGGTTTGATTTGGAGCTCCGTCTTGTGATGGCTTGGCTGCTTCTCTTGGCATTTCTTCATGGGGTTCATACCTGATGATGCATAAAGTGTTGGCATGAAGTAGCAAGCCGTCCAAGGATGTATCGAAATCACATGAGACAAGGAGTGAATTAACTTTAGCTTGAAGGATCTTGTCTCGTGCACGAGTCATTGATCCACTTGGGGGACTTGGTGGTGTAGATGTAGGCTCGTCCGTAGGACGGGTTGCATCAGCCCCTCTTGGGAAAGAGTCATCCTGGACTCTTCATGGTCATCATCTTGAGCATCTCCATAGAAGGGCGAAAGGTCATTGACGTTGAATGTATTGCTTACAAGGTACTTGTAGGTCAGAATGTCGATGATGTAGGCATTGTTGTTGATTCTCTTGAGGAACTTGAAGGGACCATCTCCTCGGGGCTTGAGCTTGGAGTCGCGTTTTTTTGGGGAAGCGGTCCTTGCTTTGGTGTATCCACATGAGGTCACCTTCCTCGAAGATCAACTCTTTATTGTCCTTGTTTAACCTTGAAGCTTGACGAAGGACTTGTTGTTCGATAGTAGCTCTTATTTCTTCATGAACATTCTTCATAGCTTGGGCGCACTTGTCAAAGTCCATGTTGGAGCGCTCATGGAGAGGTAGTGGTAGGATGTCCAGCGTGGTGAGGGGCTCGAAACCGTAGACGATCATGAAGGGACTCATCTTGGTTATAGAGTGCTTGGCTCGATTGTAGGCGAACTCGGCATGGGGAATGCATTCCTCCCAATCCTTCAAGTGCTCTTGATCAACACACGAAGGAGGGTACCGAGGCTTCGGTTGACGACCTCGGTTTATCCATCGGTTTGTAGGAGCAATGCGGAAGACAAGAGTAGCTTGACACCAAGCTTGGCCATGAGAGTCTTCCACAAGTAGCTCATGAATTTGACATCGCGGTCAGAGATGATTGTACTTGGCACACTGTGAAGACGAACGATTTCCCTAAAAAACAAGTTGGCAATATGTGAAGCATCATCGGTCTTATGACACGATATGAAGTGTGCCATTTTTTAGAAGCAATCCATGATAACAAATATAGAATCATGACCATGCTTAGACCTAGGCAATCCTAACACGAAATCCATGCTAATGTCGGACCAAGGTGCATGAGGTATAGGCAATAGCATATAAACACCAAATGGGTTAGCTTGGACTTAGCTTGAATGCATCTCGTGCATCGCTGAACATAGCGCTCCATGTCTCGCTTCATCTTGGGCCAATAGTAATGAGTGGAAAGCATGTCCAACGTCTTTTCATGGCCAAAGTGACCCATGAGGCTTCCACCATGTGATTCTTGGAGAAGCAAAAGTTGAAGAGACGACTTCAGAATGGAAAGCTTGTTTTGTTTAAATAGAAAGCCCTTATGCAAATAGAAATCATCAACTCCTTTGTCAATGGAGCACTTTCCGAAAATTGGTCCAAAGAATGGGTCGGAAAAATACAAAGTTTTGATTTCATCAAGATCCAACACATTTACTTCAAGTCGAGTAAGAAGGCTTGTGTGCTTGCAAGACAAAGCGTCCGCAAGTACATTATCTTTGCCCTTCTTATACTTTACAATGTAAGGAAAAGACTCCATAAACTCAACCCACTTAGCGTGTCTCTTACTCAAGTTGGCTTGGCCTTTGAGATATTTCAACGACTCATGGTCGAAATGTATGATAAATTCCTTAGGCCAAAGGTAGTGTTGCCAAACTTGAAGAACACGAACTAAGGAAAAAAATCTCTTTGTTATAAATCGTATAATTAAGGCGAGCACCATCAGGTTTCTCGCTATGGTAGGCAATAGGACGCCCATTTTGCATGAGGACTCCTCCAATTCCAATACCACTAGCATCACACTCTATCTCAAAAGTTTTTGTGAAATCCAGTAACACAATAAGAGGTGCTTCGGTGAGCCTCTTTTTAAGTTCATCAAAAGCTTTTTGTTGTGCTTTCCCCCTTATGAAGGTGACATTATTTTTGGTCAATTCGTTAAGAGGACAAGCAGTGGTAGAAAAGTCTTTCACAAAGCGATGATAGAAACCGGCCAACCCATGGAAACTTCAGAGTTCACTCACATTTGTTGGGATGGTCCAATCTCATATGTCCTTTGCCTTGGAAACATCAACTTCAATGCCCTTCAAAGAAATGACAAATCTAAGAAAAATCAACTTGTCTTTAGAAAAAGTGCACTTGGGACGATTAGCATAAAGCTTTTTGTGTTGATGGATTTGCAAAACCTCCTTGACATGTGTAACAGTTCCTCAAGTGACTTGCTATAAACAAGTATATCATCGAAATAGACAACAACACTTTTTCCAATGAGGGAATGCAAAATATGATTCATAAGGCGCGTGAAGGTGGATGGGGCATGAGATAAGCCAAAAGACATGACCAACCATTCATAGAGACCAAGTTTGGTCTTGAAGGCGGTTTTCCACTCATCACCTTCCGCCATGTGTATTTGATGGTAACCACTACGAAGATCAATTTTCAAGAAAATAGTGGCTCCACACAACTCATCAAGCATGTCATCATGGCGTGGTATGAGATGTCGATAATGCACGATGATAGCATTGATTGGATGATAGTCCATTCATAACCGCAACGTATCATCGGTTTTTGGAACGATAATCATGGGTACCACACTCGGACTAGTGCTTACTTGGGTCAAACCTTTGGAGACAAGTTGGTTGATTTAACATTCAATCTCCTTTGTCTCCTCTGGGTTCGTGCGATAGGCGGCGCGGTTTGGAAGAGGATCACTGGGGATGAGGTCAATGCAATGCTCGATTCCACGAAGAGGAGGTAGTCCATGAGGAAGCTCTTCGAGAAACACATCCTTGAATTCCTGCAAAACAATTATCAAAGAGGGAGGAACATTGGTTAAGTCATTAGTTCCTTGCTCTAGTCCCTTGCAAATGAGGACATAGTGCAAGATGGATGGGTTGTTCCTCATATCTCTCATCTCGCTTTTGGTGGCAAGGATAACACTCTTATTTTTTCCACTCAAGTTAGGCTTGTGGCTCTCACTCACTATGAGGTGGTTCTCTCACTCATCGCTCTTCTCACAAGAAGGTGTTGTGTTTTGCACCCTCGCAAAACCTCCTTGACATGTGTTTTGTCCGCAATTATTTGTCTAGGAGTCATCGGTTGCAAAACACATGTCTTGTTAAGCCACTTAAAGGTGTAAACATGTGTGCGACCATCATGTAGAGCACCTTTGTCAAATTGCCATGGTGGACCAAGCAACATGTGGCAAAATGTCATTGGGACTACATTACACTACACCGTGTCTTTGTATGGGCCAATAGAGAAGGTTACGGAGATGGTGTGCTTTATCTTCACGGACCCTTGGTCGCTTAGCCATTGCACATGGTCGGGGTGCTTGTCCAGATGGAGGGTGAGTTTGAGCTTCTCACACAACTCGGTGCTAGCAAGGTTGTGGCAACTCCCTCCATCGATGATCACCTTGGTAGATTTCCCATTGATGCCGACACGTGTTTGGAAGATATTTGAGCATTGATATTCATGCTCTTCTACTTGAGTGGTCAAGATTCTTGTGATGACAAGCAATGGACTTGCATAATGTTCACACATGAGGAGTTCTTGGTCATCTTCCACTCTTTGCCTTGTCATTTCTTCCTTGACTCGGGCATCAAATTCATGTTCACTCAAGTACTCTTCGTCGTCATTGTCATGGATAAACAATACTTTCTTGTTTCCATACTCGGTCGACTTGTGTCCTTTGCCTCCACACTTGTAGCATTCGACATTGAATGGCGCGACATCCTTTGTATACTTGCCACTCGAGGGCGCTTTCCTTGAGAAAGTGTGGGGCTTGAAGGAAGCTTGGATGTACTTGATGATCTTCCATTGAAGGTTGGTGGTGTAGCGGTTGAAGCTTGCTTGTAGGTGAAATACGTCTTGGGCTTGTTGTACTTGATGTCCTCTTGCACTTGACGCTCAGCCTTTGTTGCGATGTGCACAAGCTCAACCATGTTATTGTTTGTTTGGAACTCGACGATGCGCTTGATTGGATGGTTCAAGCCAATAAGGAAACATGCCATAGTTTGCTCCTTGCACTCTTCAATGTTGTCGCGGATCATGTTGAGCTCATTCTTGAAGTACTCTTCAACGGTCTTTGTCCCTTGATGAAGAGATTGAAGGTTGTTGAACAGGTCACGCGTGTAGTGCGAAGGAACAAAGCAGGATATCATATGAGCCTTCATGTCATGCCACATTGTGATTGGAGGTTCTTCTCTTGTATCACGAGCAACTTTAACTTGTTCCCACCAAAGGTTTCAAGGAGATATGCCCTAGAGGCAATAATAAATAGTTTTTTATTGTCATATCTCATTAGTTTATAATAGTTTCATATTGTGCTATAACTGTATCAAGTAGAAACATTGGTACAGGTGTGGTATGAAACAACCAATTCCCTAGTAGACTCTATTCATACTAGTTCGTTGGTCATGAGGATGATCTGGGTTTCAAGATCATGGGCATTTATGCCAATTGCCGACGAGGTCATATCATTGGAGGATGATGTGATGGACATTCCTCGAAGGATTGCAACACAATCCGTCATATAGTTCATTGTTGCAACAACTAAATCTAGACTCCTTTTCCTTAGACCGTGAGCTCATATTACTCACTGTTTCCCGAGGCTACTTAGACTACATCAACCGTCATCTGGTAATATGGTGGCCATAAATGTGTACGTTGGGTATTCCAAAGGAATAGTAGATGACATGTGACTGCAAGACCAGGATTTGTTCACCCACATGACGGGTAAAGATACACACGGCCGACTTGGCGAGATTATATCCATAAATGTTGCAACATGTGACTCGGTCATGGGGATGTAATATCACGGTAACAGGTAAAACAGAATTTGTTGTTAACAATATTGAAACAAGGTATGGGCTACCAATGATCAGATCTCGGACAAGTCGTATCAAGAAACAAAAGGAAATTGGATGCTACATTTACCGGTTCAAACGACATTGTCATCAGGAATGCGTAGGGGTCACATGGACATCCCTGGTCCCTCTGTTGATCATTGATATAGATAATGTCTAGAGCATTCTCAAGCCATGAGGGGATACACTTAAGGGTACGATGAGACTGATCATTCGTAAGACGAAATCACAGTAGAGAAAGAGAAAGCCAGAATTATTCCACGGAGAGATCCGAAGTTGTTCGGAGAATGAATAAAGGAAAAGACCAGAAAAGTGTTTTCGAGCGAATGGGAATTTAAATATATTTATTTTATGTTAATTGTGAATTAATATATTCTAAATAATAATTAAATTAAGATTTATAAAAGCAACTTTCATATTAGGCGAAATCCCCGAAGGTAAATAGCCTAGAAGAAAAGCTACAGAAATCGGAAAGGAAAACAGCTGAAGGCCCACGTGGGCGACGGATAATACAAGCCACACAGGGGCGGGTGGCAACCAACCAGCCGCCACGGTCCATCCAGCTAAACCCAGCCCATGGGCGTACGGGGAGCAGGCAGACGGGGCGATGGGCTGCCGTCCGCGACGGGCCATGTAGGGCGGGAGCAAGCCTACCCGGGGCCAGATACTACCGCCCGCCTCTCGGGCTACCAGGCGGGCACTAAGGGCTAACGCCAGCACAGGCACCAGGCACTGGTCGCTGTCACCAGGCAGGAGCCAAGAAGGCGCGGGTTGGGCCACGCAAGGCCCACCTGGCCGACGCCCCTGCCCCAGGCTTTGCTGTTTGTTGCTTCTCTTTTGCATGTTGGGCTGAGAGCTTTTGTCCCCAACCGGCTGGGACGACTTTTCCTGGTATTTCCCTTTAGTAATAGTCCCACATGGCTTAGCGTTTGAGAAAGGCACACCCCCTTAGCTTATATAAAGGGGTTCCCATGGGTGGGATGATACACACCAATATTTGGAGAAGTCCTTTGGTTGACCTCCTCCTTCCCTCTATATATATATATACCTTGTGACCATGGCCCCAAGTCTGGGCTATGCGAATGAGGCACACCTGCAACACGCCGTGCACTGCAGGGATTCCTAGCCGGATATCAACTTCTGCACTACCGGCGGGGAGGATGGGGGAGCCGGAGGTCTCATCGTGCAACGGATGTGTAACGAAGACACGAGGGTGCAACACTTGGGGCGCTTAAATGTCGTGAGACGGAGCCTGCTGCATGATGAAAGAAGGAGCAAGGGGTGACCTGCGAGGAGCTTCACGATCTTGAGGTCGGCTATGAGTACGACTACTTCACCCATGTTCCTCTCGGAATGTTAACCGTGTACAGTCTACAAGGGTATGTATTCTATACGCTCGGTGTTACTGCATTACTATATAGATCCCTTAGTTGTTCTATACGTTCTATACACACGGCGGTCTACAAGGGGTGACCTGCGAGGATATATCATTGGATAATGATATGATGGACATTCCTCGAAGGATTGCGACACGATCAGTCATATAGTTCATTGTTTCAATAGCTAAATCTAGACTCCTTTTCCTTAGACCGTGAGCTCATATTACTCACTGTTTCCCGAGGCTGCTTAGACTGCATCAACCATCATCTGGTAATACAGTGGCCATAAAGGTATACGTTGGGTATTCCAAAGGAACAGTAGATGACATGTGACTAGAAGACTGGGATTTGTTCACCCACATGACGGGTAAAGATACATACGACCGTCTTAGTGAGATTACATCCATAAATGTTGCAACATGTGACTCGCTCACGGGATGTAATATCACGGTAACAAGTAAAACAGAACTTGTTGTTAACGAGATTGAACAAGGTATGGGATACCAATGATCGGATCTCGGACAAATCGTATCAAGAAACAAAAGGAAAATTGATGCTACATTTACCCGTTCAAACGACATTGTCATCAGGAATGCATAGGGGTCACATGAACATCCCTAGTCCCTCTATTGATCATTGATATAGATCACGTCTAGAGAATTGGCCACGCCTTTCTATCAATAGTGCCAGCCTACCACCATTGGCCACGCCGTTCTTCACGAGACGCACCGGCTAGCATTGGTTTATCATCGATAATACTCAAGCATTGGTTTATCATCGATAATACTCAAGCATCCGAATATTGTGATTACATACTAGGAGTAGTTCTAGTTCCACACTATAGTTCAACATGAAAGAGTGTAAGAAATGCGTAAGGTAGCTCCATAATACAGGTTCCAGAGAAAAGCATACAAATCATAAGAAAGAAAGCTCCAAATCACAGTTCACCATCTCACGTGCAACAGTTTCTACAGATTGTAAACCCAAATCACCACCTCCTTCAGGTGGCATGATAATTTCGGGAGCGGGATCAGCAACACCAACAGCAGTGCCAACACCGGTAGCATGACTCTCCAAAATAGGCGAACTATCGAGCACCACAATGTCCTCTGAAGGCTATTCACTGCTAGCTCCAGCCGCACAAGTCTCCGCGGATGGTAAAACCAATCCACCACCTCCATCATCTGGCACGACGATGGCAGGTGCAGTATCATCAGTACCAGCTGTAGCTGCAACTGCATCAGTCTCCACAAAAGGTAAACAAGGAGGCGTCTTAGGTGTAGCGATCTGACATCGATTTTCTACTCCGTCATCAGGATACTGAGAGTCTTCTTCAACTTTGTGCTTCTACGGTTACAAGATAAATAGAAATTATAGCGAAAGCATCTACGCGCAACGACAAGAACATATGTCATTCTATTGATTTACCTTGTAAGCTGGGATAGCAGAAGTCACAGGATTGGAACCTATTTCATCGAGAATCCTCTTTTTCGCTCCTTCCCCTATCTCCTTCTGCAGCAAGTTGTAATATTGATACATGATGTTGATTGACAAATATGCAAATGTTCAAAAGTTTGCGCTGTCGAACTACCAACTTTGAACGGATCCCCACTGTTCTTATTTATGGGCTCTAGCCCAGAAAACAAGCTTCTATGGAATCCTAGTCTACAAAAAGGATGCATACCCGGGATAAGAACTTCTCTACACATGACAATTCTGCACAATCGACAATAAATATTTAACTGCATCATCAACTCTATCATGTAAGTTCAGAGTGAATCTAGATACACTCGTTTCACATAAGCTAAAACATCTTATATTATGAAACGGAGGGAATAGGTACGAGTGTTCTAGTATTTCACAAACTGCCATTGCTGCCGCGTGACAGAGATGACGGATGCTCCACCGCCCGACAGAAGGTTACCACAGCGATCTCGCCGCCACCTGTAGAGGACGGAGCGAGGAGCTGGTCGGCAACAATATGGAGCGAGAGGCTAGGGGCGGTAGTGGATGGGAAGAAGGGACTAAGTAAAAGAGGATGTGTGTCCGTGGGGGTGATACGTCCATTTTGCATCACTATTCTATGTCTTAATTCACTATTATTCATTGATATATTTTGTATTGAGAGGTGATACTTATGTTATTTCATCTATTTTTGCATGGTTGATGAGTTTGGAGCATGGAACGCTGCAATCAGGATTCTGATGGAAAAGGTGTTGTTTGGAGGCAAAATTCGTGAAGATCAGAAAATCTGGGAAAATATACAGAAAATCCTATTTTTCCAGAAGACTAAGGATGCCAGAAGATGGAATGGAGGTGGTGTGGCCGCCCTGGCCCACTCTAGTCTCTCCCCTCTGGCGTATATCATCCTCCTGAAACCCTAAGACTCGAGGAGCGACCACATAAAGATTTCGCCGCCTCTGTGGGGCGGAAAACACCGAGAGAGAAAGATCTCTCCGGCAGACAGTTTTCTACCGGGGGAATTCCTTCCCAGAGAGGGGAGATCGTCGCCATCAACACCACCATCAAGCTAGACTTCATCGGGATCATCATCACCATCATCACCACCATCATCACCATGAGCACCCTCATCACCATCTCCATATTGCTGTAACAATTGAGTTGAATCTTGCATAGTTCATAGGGAAACTTTCCACGTGTTGATTACTCTTTGTAGTTGATGCTATTGAGTGAATCATTGAATTATGTTTATGTTCAGATTGTTATACATCATTATTCCATCTCTAATCATGATCCATATGATGTCTTGTGAGTAGTTTGTTTTGTTCTTGAGGACATGGGAGAAGTCTTGTTGTTAGTAGTGGAGTTGCGTTGAGAAAGATTCAATAGATTGTTATTTAAGTTGTGGTGTACTTCTTCTAGTGGTGTCATGTGAACGTCGACTACATGACACTTCACCTATATGGGCCTAGGGGAATGCATTGTGTATTTGGCTACTAATCGTAGGGGTTGCCGGACTGACAGAAACCTAAACCCCCGTTAGGAAACCATTGCACAAGGGACGTAAGGGTCTTAGAGTTTAAAGTTGTGGTTAGGTTTCTACCTTAATTACTTTCTTGTACTTACGGATGTTTGAAGGGGTATAATCACAAGTATGTATTAGTCTTGGATGGGGCGGTACATTAGCACAGGTTCACCCACACAACACTTAGCAAGCTAAAGAAGATTAATCGACTATATGAAGCGAAAGCACTTGACAGTCTTCCCATGTGTCCTCGAGAACGTTTGGTCATCTTAAGTAATACAACCGGCTTGTCCTTTGCTGCATAAAGGATTGGGCCACTTGCTGCATTTATTCTACTGTCTTTTATTTACTCGTACTTTGTTTACTTGCTTTATCGAAACCCCTAAAAATCCGTTTGCTAAGTATTTGCAGAGAATTCCTGATCCATACCACTAGCCAGCACCTTCTGCTCCTCGTTGGGTTCGACACTCTTACTTATCGAAAATACTGCGATACACCCCCTATACTTGTGGGTCATCAAGACTATTTTCTGGCGTCGTTGCCGGGGAGTGAAGCGCTATTGGAGAGTGGAACTGGTAAAGGAAACTTCTACTGTGAGTATTGTTTACTTCTGCTAGTTGCTTTATTTTCGTTATGTATTCGCTGAGTTTCTTATTTGGTAATGCTACTACCACTGCTAAGGTAGTAGATAAGCCACCACCTGCTGAGAATGATGTTTTTCAAAATACCTACAAGAATTATTGATCGTGTTATGGATAACTACTATGTTGGGGATGGAACTGTCCATCCCGGTGATCATTTACTCTTTATACACGAATTATGCGGGTTGTTCAAGTGTGCAGGTATTACTACAGATCAAGTTAAGAAGAAGTTATTCTCATTATCACTGAAAGGAAGAGCTGAGGAATGGTATAAGCTGCTGAAGAATGGTCAAGCTCTAGAATGGGAGGAATAGTGCCTCTCTTTTATTCAAAGTTTTATCCTCCTAGTGAGATTCATAAAGATCGGAATCAAATATACAACTTTTGGCCTCTTGATGGAGAGAGTACAACTCAAGCTTGGGGGAGATTGAAGTTACTAATGCTCAAATGTCCCATTCATGAGCTCCCCCAACAATATTATTATCAATAACTTTTATGCAAGGCTCCCTCTACATGATAAAGATTTATTGGATGCTTCTGTGCTAGATCATTCACTCGCATGGAAGAAGAAGCTAAATGGGACCTTCTAGACCGTATTCAAGACAATGCTTGAAGCTTGGGAGAATGACAAAGGTAGAAGTCAGGTATAAATTATGATTATGAATGCATTGAATTTTTATGGGAACTGATGACTTTCAAAATATTAAAAATGCTTATGGTCTAGACTCTCAAGCTATTGCTTCTTATTTTAAGGCTTTTGCTTCTTATATTGAAGTGCCTAAAAAGAAGTGGAATAAGTATCATGAACCTTATAAAGATATTGCTAAGAGTGTTCCTGCAAGAAATACTGAAGTTTATACTGCTAATCATGTTTTACCTGAACCTTATATTGAGAAAATGCTTTCCCAGTTAAGGTAAAGGAACATTCTATGATGGCTAGTATGGTAATGAAAGTATGAATAAAGCTGTTGAACCTGATAAACAAATGGTTGATGAACCTATATAGCAAATGTGAAAGACTTTGTCACCAAGTATGAAGAAGAGGGACACACTATCCTTTGTAAGGATACCTCTAATATTGTTTCACATAGTAGTGTTATGAGAGCTAGTATTCCCGTGTTTTCTGTTAGAATAAGTGATCATTGCTATGATGGTCCTTGTGATAGCTATATTGTTAAGTTTATGCATGATACTGAAAGTTACTATGAGAGAGGGAAAAGTGTTCTTATGCATCTCAATAATATCAAGTTTCTCGTTTTATGCTGAAAGTTTTTATGTTGCACTTCTTTTGCCTTCTTATGCAAGTTGCCTTTGGTTTCAATAACTTGTTTGTTTACAAAATCCCTTGCATAGGAAGTGGGTTAGACTTAAATGTGGTGTGTTTTGCTTCTTAATGCTCTCTTTCACTTCAATTCATATCCCTATGAGAGCTTCTTCAAATTATCATGCCCATCTTAATGGCTATAAAGAAAGAGCTTTATGGGAGACAACCCAATTTGTTTTTTCTTTTAGTTTGTTTTTGTTTCTTTGAGTCTTGGAAGTTATTACTTTGGTAATAACCGCTCCTTATCCATTTTGTTTGGTTTTGTGTCAAGATCAACCTCTAATGAGAGAGAAGTAAGATTTGGGGAAGTTGCTGTCCCGAAACAGATTTTTGTGCTTCACCAAAAAATTCGTGAGAGACCTCTGTATGTCGGATTGAGCTGTAATGTTTTGTGCTTCTGCCCCAGGTTGTTATTTAACTTTCGTTAGTTTTGCACTTTTTGATTTGAGCAACAGAAGATTTTCCAAAAAATTGATCTTTACCTACTGGTCTGTTTTGACAGATTTTGTCACTCTTGCATTTGCTTCTTTATTCGATTTCCTTTTTGCATTCTTTTTGGGTTTTCAGAAGGAGTTGCTATAGTAGCTTATGTTTTGATGGTTTTCAGTTGAGGTTGGACTCAAAGGTTTTATCACTTCAATTATACTAATGTTGCTAATGAGAACTGTGTGAAGTTTTGTGTGAAAGAAATTTCCAGGAAGTGGAGATAATGCTGTAATAAGGAAGAGAAAGGTTTTATGACTCAAGTAATAAGTATATGAAGATGAAGATATTGATGTTATTCAAGTGATGACTCCAGAAGAATCTACTAGATACCAAATTCAGAGACCTGCAGAGTCCGTCTTCAAATAGGTAACAGTTCTGGTAAGAAAAGTTCCGCGAAAATAGAATCCAACTATATTTTTGCAGTTTTTAGTCAATAAGGAAAGCTACGAAGCGAAAAAGGGATGGAACGGAGCCAGGGAGCTCACACACCACCATGTGGCGCGGGCCCACCCCCTGGCCGCGCCACCAGGTGGTGAGTCTGCCCCGGACTCCGCCTCC
>OU342741.1:427726418-428016892 GCA_910589775.1 Avena eriantha | reverse complement strand
AACACACATGCAATGATACTGGTGGATCCATGTGTGGTCTCTGAAGAGAGCACACATCCAATGACACTGGTTGTTGTTACTAAAAAGAACACATGCAATGACACTGATGGATCCATAGGTCGATTGTGAAGACAACACACATGCAATGACACTAGTGGATCCATAGGTGGTATGTGAAGAGAACACATATGCAAAATGACTCTGGTTGCTGTTACTAAAAGAACACACATGGAAAATGACACTAGTGGGATCCATGGGTGGATTGTGAAAACAAAACACATGCAATGACACTAGGGGATCCATAGGTGGTATGTCAAAGAACACACATGCAAAATGACTCTGGTTGTTACTAAAAAGAACACACATGCAATGACACCGGTGGATCCATGGGTGGATTGTGAAAAGAACACACATGCAATGACACTGGTGGAGCCATATTTGGTATGTGAAAAGAACACACATGCAAAATGACTCTGGTTATTACTAAAAGAACACACATGCAATGACACTGGTGGATCCATGTGTGGTCTCTGTAGAGAACACACATTTCAATCACACTGGTGGATCCATATGTGGTATGTGAAAAGAACACACATGCAATGACCCTAGTTGTTGTTAGTGAAAAGAACACACATGCAATGACACTGGTGGATCCATGTCTGGTCTCTGAAGAGAGCACACATTTCAATGACTCTTGTTGTTGTTAGTAAAACGAACACACATGCAATGACACTGTTGGATCCATGTGTGGTCTCTGAAGAGAACACACATGCAATGACACTGGTTGTTGTTACTAAAAAGAACACACATGCAATGACACTAGTGGATCCATAGGTGGATTATGAAATGAACACACATGCAATGACACTGGTGGATCCTTAGGTGGTATGTGAGAAGAACACACATTTCAATGACTCTGGTTGTTGTTACTAAAAAGAACACACATGCAATGACACTGGTGGATCCATGGGTGGTCTCTGAAGAGATTACACATTTCAATGACTCTTGTTGTTGTTAGTAAATAGAACACACATGCAATGACACTTGTGGATCCATGTGTGGTCTCCGAAGAGAGCACACATGCTATGAAACTGGTGGATCCATATGTGGTATGTGAAAAGAACACACATGCAATGACTCTGCTGTTGTTAGTGAAAAGAACACACATGCAATTACACTGGTGGATCCATAGGTGGTATGTGAGAAGAACACACATGCAAAATGACTCTGGTTGTTGTTATTAAAAAGAAAACACATGCAATGACACTGGTGGATCCATGGGTGGATTGTGAAATGAACACACATGCAATGACACTGGTGGATCCATGTGTATTCTTTAAAGAGAGCACACATTTCAATGACTCTTCTTGTTGTTAGTAAAAATAACACACATGCAATGACACTGGTGGATCCATGTCTGGTCTCTAAAGAGAGCACACATGCAATGACACTTGTTGTTGTTACTAAAAAGAACACATGCAATGACACTGATGGATCCATAGGTGGATTGTGAAGAGAACACACATGCAATGACACTAGTGGATCCATAGGTGGTATGTGAAGAGAACACACATGCAAAATGACTCTGGTTGCTGTTACTAAAAAGAACACATATGCAAAATGACACTGGTGGGATCCATGGGTGGATTGTGAAAAGAAAACACATGCAATGACACTGGGGGATCCATAGGTGGTATGTGAAAAGAACACACATGCAAAATGACTCTGGTTGTTACTAAAAAGAACACACATGCAATGACACCGGTGGATCCATGGGTGGATTGTGAAAAGAACGCACATGCAATGACACTTGTGGATCCATATTTGGTATGTGAAAAGAACACACATGCAAAATGACTCTGGTTATTACTAAAAATAACACACATGCAATGACACTGGTGGATCCATGTGTGGTCTCTGTAGAGAACACGCATTTCAATGACACTCGCGGATCCATATGTGATATGTGAAAAGAACACACATGCAATGACTCTGGTTGTTGTTAGTGAAAATAACACACATGCAATGACACTGGTGGATCCATAGGTGGTATGTGAGAAGAACACACATGCAAAATGACTCTGGTTGTTGTTATTAAAAAGAAAACACATGCAATGACACTGGTGGATCCATGGGTGGATTGTGAAATGAACACACATGCAATGACACTGGTGGATCCATGTGTGGTCTCTGAAGAGAGCACACATTTCAATGACTCTTCTTGTTGTTAGTAAAAATAACACACATGCAATGACACTGGTGGATCCATGTCTGGTCTCTAAAGAGAGGACACATGCAATGACACTTGTTGTTGTTACTAAAAAGAACACATGCAATGACACTGATGGATCCATAGGTGGATTGTGAAGAGAACACACATGCAATGACACTAGTGGATCCATAGGTGGTATGTGAAGAGAACACACATGCAAAATTACTCTGGTTGCTGTTACTAAAAAGAACACATATGCAAAATGACACTGGTGGGATCCATGGGTGGATTGTGAAAAGAAAACACATGCAATGACACCGGTGGATCCATGGGTGGATTGTGAAAAGAACACACATGCAATGACACTGGTGGATCCATATTTGGTATGTGAAAAGAACACACATGCAAAATGACTCTGGTTATTACTAAAAAGAACACACGTGCAATGACACTGGTGGATCCATGTGTGGTCTCTGTAGAGAACACACATTTCAATAACACTGGTGGATCCATATGTGGTATGTGAAAACAACACACATGCAATGACTCCGGTTGTTTTTAGTGAAAAGAACACACATAAAATGACACTGGTGGATCCATAGGTGGTATGTGAAGAGATCACACATGCAAATGACTCTGGTTGTTGTTACTTAAAAGAACACACATGCAAAATGACACTGGTGGGATCCATGGGTGGATTGTGAAAAGAAAACACATGCAATGACACTGGTGGATCCATAGGTGGTATGTGAAAAGAACACATACGCAAAATGACTCTGGTTGTTACTAAAAAGAACACACATGCAATGACACTAGTGGATCCATGGGTGGATTGTGAAAAGAACACACATGCAATGACACTGGTGGATCCATAGGTGGTATAAGAGAACAACACACATGCAAAATGACTCTGGTTTTTGTTACTAAAAAGAACACACATGTAATGACACTAGTGGATGCATGTGTCTCTGAAGAGAGCACACATTTCAATGACTCTTGTTGTTGTTAGTAAAAAGAACACACATGCAATGACACTGGTGGATCCATGTGTGGTCTCTAAAGAGAGCACACATGCAATGACACTTGTGGATCCATATGTGGTATGTGAAAAGAACACACATGCAATGACACTGGTGGATCCATATGTGGTATGTGAAAAGAACACACATGCAAAATGACTCTGGTTGTTACTAAAAAGAACACACATGCAATGACACTGGTGGATCCATGTGTGGTCTCTGTAGAGAACACACATTTCAATCACACTGGTGGATCCATATGTGGTATGTGAAAAGAACACACATGCAACGACTCTGGTTGTTGTTAGTGAAAAGAACACGCATGCAATGACACTGGTGGATCCATGTGTGGTCTCTGAAGAGAGCACACATTTAAATGACTCTTGTTGTTGTTAGTAAAAAGAACACACATGCAATGACACAGTTGGATCCATGTGTGGTCTCTGAAGAGAACACACATGCTATGACACTGGTTGTTGTTACTAAAAAGAACACACATGCAATTACACTGGTGGATCCATAGGTGGTATGTGAGAAGAACACACATGCAAAATGACTCTTGTTGTTGTTACTAAAAAGAACACACATGCAATGACACTGGTGGATCCATAGGTGGTTATGAAATGAACACACATGCAATGACACTAGTGGATCCTTAGGTGGTATGTGAGAAGAACACACATTTCGATGACTCTGGTTGTTGTTACTAAAAAGAACACATATGCAATGACACTAGTGGATCCATAGGTGGTATGTGAAGAGATCACACATGCAAAGTGACTCTGGTTGTTGTTACTAAAAAGAACACACATGCAAAATGACACTGGTGGGATCCATGGGTGGATTGTGAAAAGAAAACACATGCAATGACACTGGTGGATCCATAGGTGGTATGTGAAAAGAACACATATGCAAAATGACTCTGGTTGTTACTAAAAAGAACACACATGCAATGACACTTGTGGATCCATTGGTGGATTCTGAAAAGAACACACATGCAATGACACTGGTGGATCCGTAGGTGGTACGTGAGAACAACACACATGCATAATGACTCTGGTTGTTGTTACTAAAAAGAACACACATGTAATGACACTGGTGGATGCATGTGTTGTCTGTGAAGAGAGCACACATTTCAATGACTCTTGTTGTTGTGAGTAAAAAGAACTCACATGCAATGACACTGGTGGATCCATGTGTGGTCTCTGAAGGGAGCACACATGCAATGACACTGCTGGATCCATATGTGGTATGTGAAAAGAACACACATGCAATGACACTGGTGGATCCATAGGTCGTATGTGAGAAGAACACACATGCAAAATGACTCTGGTTGTTGTTACTAAAAAGAACACACAGGCAATGACACTGGTGGATCCGTGTGTGGTCTCTGTAGAGAACACGCATTTCAATGACACTGGTGGATCCATATGTGGTATGTGAAAAGAACACACCTGCAATGACTCTGGTTGTTGTTAGTGAAAAGAACACCACATGCAATGACACCGGTGGATCCATAGATGGTATGTGAGAAGAACACACATGCAAAATGACTCTGGTTGTTACTAAAAAGAACACACATGCAATGACACTGGTGGATCCATGGGTGGATTGTGAAATGAACACACATGCAATGACACTGGTGGATCCATGTGTGGTCTCTAAACAGAGCACACATTTCAATGACTCTTGTTGTTGTTAGTAAAAAGAACAAACATGCAATGACACTGGTGGATCCATGTGTGGTCTGTGAAGAGAGCATACATGCAATGACACTGGTTGTTGTTACTAAAAAGAACACATGCAATGACACTGGTGGATCCATAGGTGGATTGTGAAGAGAACACACATGCAATGACACTGGTGGATCCATAGGTGGTATGTGAAGAGAACACACATGCAAAATGACTCTGGTTGTTGTTACTAAAAAGAACACACATGCAAAATGGCACTGGTGGGATCCATGGGTGGATTGAGAAAAAAAAACACATGCAATGACACTGGTGGATCCATAGGTGGTATGTGAAAAGAACACACATGCAAAATGACTCTGGTTGTTACTAAAAAGAACACACATGCAATGACACCGGTGGATCCATGGGTGGATTGTGAAAAGAACACACATGCAATGACATTGGTGGATCCATAGGTGGTATGTGAGAAGAACCCACATGCAAAATGACTCTGGTTGTTACTAAAAAGAACACACATGCAATGACACTGGTGGATCCATAGGTGGTATGTGAAGAGATCACTCATGCAAAATGACTCTGGTTGTTACTAAAAAGAACACACATGCAATGACACCGGTGGATCCATGGGTGGATTGTGAAAAGAACACACATGCAATGATACTGGTAGATCCATATGTGGTATGTGAAAAGAACACACATGCAAAATGACTCTGGTTGTTACTAAAAAGAACACACATGCAATGACACTGGTGGATCCATGTGTGGTCTCTGTAGAGAACACACATTTCAATCACACTGGTGGATCCATATCTGGTATGTGAAAAGAACACACATGTAATGACACTGGTGGATCCATAGGTGGTATGTGAGAAGAACACACATTTCAATGACTCTGGTTGTTGTTACTAAAAAAGAACACACATGCAATGACACTAGTGGATCCATAGGTGGTATGTGAAGAGATCACACATGCAAAATGACTCTGGTTGGTGTTACTTAAAAGAACACACATGCAATGACACTGGTGGATCCATGGGTGGTAGTTGAAAATAATACACATTTCAATGACACTGGTGGATCCATAGGTGGTATGTGAAAAGAACACGCATGCAAGATGACTCTGGTTGTTGTTACAAAAAAGAACACACATGCAATGACACTGGTGGATCCATAGGTGGTATGTGAAGAGATGACACATGCAAAATGACTCTGGTTGTTGTTACTAAAAAGAACACACAGGCAATGCCACTGGTGTATCCATGGGTGGTAGTTGAAAATAATACACATGCAATGACACTGGTGGATCCATAGGTGCTATGTGAGAAGAACACACATGCAAAATGATTCTGGTTGTTGTGACTAAAAAGAACACACATGCAATGACACTGGTGGATCCATGGGTGGATTGTGAAGAGAGCAAACATGCAATGACACTGGTGGATCCATATGTGGTATGTGAAAAGAACACACATGGAATGACTCTGGTTGTTGTTAGTGAAAAGAACACACAAGAAATGACACTGGTGGATCCATGCGTGGTCTCTGAAGAGAGCACAGATTACAATGAGTCTTGTTGTTGTTAGTAAAAAGAGCACACCTGCAATGACACTAGTGGATCCATGTGTGGTCTCTGAAGAGAACACACATGCAATGACACTAGTTTTTGTTACTAAAAAGAACACACATGCAATGACACTGGTGGATCCATAGGTGGTATGTGAGAAGAACACACATGCAAAATGACTCTGGTTGTTGTTACTAAAAAGAACACACATGCAATGACACTGTTGGATCCATAGGTGGATTATGAAATGAACACACATGCAATGACACTGGTGGATCAATAGGTGGTATGTGAGAAGAACACACATTTCAATGACTCTGGTTGTTGTTACTAAAAAGAACACACATGCAATGACACTGGTGGATCCATAGGTGGTATGTGAAGAGATCACTCATGCAAAATGACTCTGGTTGTTACTAAAAAGAACAAACATGGAATGACACCGGTGGATCCATGGGTGGATTGTGAAAAGAACACACATGCAATGATACTGGTAGATCCATATGTGGTATGTGAAAATAACACACATGCAAAATGACTCTGGTTGTTACTAAAAAGAACACACATGCAATGACACTGGTGGATCCATGTGTGGTCTCTGTAGAGAACACACATTTCAATCACACTGGTGGATCCATATCTGGTATGTGAAAAGAACACACATGTAATGACACTGGTGGATCCATAGGTGGTATGTGAGAAGAACACACATTTCAATGACTCTGGTTGTTGTTACTAAAAAAGAACACACATGCAATGACACTAGTGGATCCATAGGTGGTATGTGAAGAGATCACACATGCAAAATGACTCTGGTTGGTGTTACTTAAAAGAACACACATGCAATGACACTGGTGGATCCATGGGTGGTAGTTGAAAATAATACACATTTCAATGACACTGGTGGATCCATAGGTGGTATGTGAAAAGAACACACATGCAAGATGACTTTAGTTGTTGTTACAAAAAAGAACACACATGCAATGACACTGGTGGATCCATAGGTGGATTGTGAAATGAACAGAGATGCAATGACACTGGTGGATCCATGTGTGGTCTCTGAACAGAGCACACATTTCAATGACTCTTGTTGTTGTTAGTAAAAAGAACAAACATGCAATGACACTGGTGGATCCATGTGTGGTCTATTAAGAGAGCATACATGCAATGACACTGGTTGTTGTTACTAAAAAGAACACATGAAATGACACTGGTGGATCCATAGGTGGATTGTGAAGAGAACACACATGCAATGACACTGGTGGATCAATAGGTGGTATGTGAAGAGAACACACATGCAAAATGACTCTGGTTGTTGGTACTAAAAAGAACACACATGCAAAGTGACACTGGTGGGATCCATGGGTGGATTGAGAACAGAAAACACATGCAATGACACTGGTGGATCCATAGGTGGTATGTGAAAAGAACACACATGCAAAATGACTCTGGTTGTTACTAAAAAGAACACACATGCAATGACACCGGTGGATCCATGGGTGGATTGTGAAAAGAACACACATGCAATGATACTGGTAGATCCATATGTGGTATGTGAAAAGAACACACATGCAAAATGACTCTGGTTGTTACTAAAAAGAACACACATGCAATGACACTGGTGGATCCATGTGTGGTCTCTGTAGAGAACACACATTTCAATCACACTGGTGGATCCATATCTGGTATGTGAAAAGAACACACATGTAATGACACTGGTGGATCCATAGGTGGTATGTGAGAAGAACACACATTTCAATGACTCTGGTTGTTGTTACTAAAAAAGAACACACATGCAATGACACTAGTGGATCCATAGGTGGTATGTGAAGAGATCACACATGCAAAATGACTCTGGTTGGTGTTACTTAAAAGAACACACATGCAATGACACTGGTGGATCCATGGGTGGTAGTTGAAAATAATACACATTTCAATGACACTGGTGGATCCATAGGTGGTATGTGAAAAGAACACGCATGCAAGATAACTCTGGTTGTTGTTACAAAAAAGAACACACATGCAATGACACTGGTGGATCCATAGGTGGTATGTGAAGAGATGACACATGCAAAATGACTCTGGTTGTTGTTACTAAAAAGAACACACATGCAATGCCACTGGTGTATCCATGGGTGGTAGTTGAAAATAATACACATGCAATGACACTGGTGGATCCATAGGTGCTATGTGAGAAGAACACACATGCAAAATGATTCTGGTTGTTGTGACTAAAAAGAACACACATGCAATGACACTGGTGGATCCATGGGTGGATTGTGAAGAGAGCAAACATGCAATGACACTGGTGGATCCATATGTGGTATGTGAAAAGAACACACATGCAATGACTCTGGTTGTTGTTAGTGAAAAGAACACACAAGAAATGACACTGGTGGATCCATGCGTGGTCTCTGAAGAGAGCACAGATTACAATGAGTCTTGTTGTTGTTAGTAAAAAGAGCACACCTGCAATGACACTAGTGGATCCATGTGTGGTCTCTGAAGAGAACACACATGCAATGACACTGGTTTTTGTTACTAAAAAGAACACACATGCAATGACACTGGTGGATCCATAGGTGGTATGTGAGAAGAACACACATGCAAAATGACTCTGGTTGTTGTTACTAAAAAGAACACACATGCAATGACACTGTTGGATCCATAGGTGGATTATGAAATGAACACACATGCAATGACACTGGTGGATCAATAGGTGGTATGTGAGAAGAACACACATTTCAATGACTCTGGTTGTTGTTACTAAAAAGAACACACATGCAATGACACTGGTGGATCCATAGGTGGTATGTGAAGAGATCACTCATGCAAAATGACTCTGGTTGTTACTAAAAAGAACACACATGGAATGACACCGGTGGATCCATGGGTGGATTGTGAAAAGAACACACATGCAATGATACTGGTAGATCCATATGTGGTATGTGAAAATAACACACATGCAAAATGACTCTGGTTGTTACTAAAAAGAACACACATGCAATGACACTGGTGGATCCATGTGTGGTCTCTGTAGAGAACACACATTTCAATCACACTGGTGGATCCATATCTGGTATGTGAAAAGAACACACATGTAATGACACTGGTGGATCCATAGGTGGTATGTGAGAAGAACACACATTTCAATGACTCTGGTTGTTGTTACTAAAAAAGAACACACATGCAATGACACTAGTGGATCCATAGATGGTATGTGAAGAGATCACACATGCAAAATGACTCTGGTTGGTGTTACTTAAAAGAACACACATGCAATGACACTGGTGGATCCATGGGTGGTAGTTGAAAATAATACACATTTCAATGACACTGGTGGATCCATAGGTGGTATGTGAAAAGAACACACATGCAAGATGACTCTGGTTGTTGTTACCAAAAAGAACACACATGCAATGACACTGGTGGATCCATAGGTGGTATGTGAAGAGATGACACATGCAAAATGACTCTGGTTGTTACTAAAAAGAACACACATGCAATGACACTGGTGTATCCATGGGTGGTAGTTGAAAATAATACACATGCAATGACACTGGTGGATCCATAGGTGCTATGTGAGAAGAACACACATGCAAAATGATTCTGGTTTTTGTTACTAAAAAGAACACACATGCAATGACACTGGTGGATCCATGGGTGGATTGTGAAGAGAGCACACATGTAATGACACTGGTGGATCCATAGGTGGTATGTGAAGAGAACACACATGCAAAATGACTCTGGTTGTTGTTACTAAAAAGAACACACATGCAAAATGACACTGGTGGGATCCATGGGTGGATTGAGAAAAGAAAACACATGCAATGACACTGGTGGATCCATAGGTGGTATGTGAAAAGAACACACATGTAAAATGACTCTGGTTGTTACTAAAAATAACACACATGCAATGACACCGGTGGATCCATGGGTGGATTGTGAAAAGAACACACATGCAATGATACTGGTAGATCCATATGTGGTATGTGAAAAGAACACACATGCAAAATGACTCTATTTGTTACTAAAAAGAACACACATGCAATGACACTGGTGGATCTATGTGTGGTCTCTGTAGAGAACACACATTTCAATCACACTGGTGGATCCATATCTGGTATGTGAAAAGAACACACATGTAATGACACTGGTGGATCCATAGGTGGTATGTGAGAAGAACACACATTTCAATGACTCTGGTTGTTGTTACTAAAAAAGAACACACATGCAATGACACTAGTGGATCCATAGGTGGTATGTGAAGAGATCACACATGCAAAATGACTCTGGTTGGTGTTACTTAAAAGAACACACATGCAATGACACTGGTGGATCCATGGGTGGTAGTTGAAAATAATACACATTTCAATGACACTGGTGGATCCATAGGTGGTATGTGAAAAGAACACGCATGCAAGATGACTCTGGTTGTTGTTACAAAAAAGAACACACATGCAATGACACTGGTGGATCCATAGGTGGTATGTGAAGAGATGACACATGCAAAATGACTCTGGTTGTTGTTACTAAAAAGAACACACATGCAATGCCACTGGTGTATCCATGGGTGGTAGTTGAAAATAATACACATGCAATGACACTGGTGGATCCATAGGTGCTATGTGAGAAGAACACACATGCAAAATGATTCTGGTTGTTGTTACTAAAAAGAACACACATGCAATGACACTGGTGGATCCATGGGTGGATTGTGAAGAGAGCACATATGCAATGACACTGGTGGATCCATATGTGGTATGTGAAAAGAACACACATGCAATGACT
Organism: Avena eriantha; assembly: GCA_910589775.1. Taxonomy (NCBI): domain Eukaryota; kingdom Viridiplantae; phylum Streptophyta; class Magnoliopsida; order Poales; family Poaceae; genus Avena; species Avena eriantha. The sequence goes on along the minus strand of OU342741.1, from coordinate 428,005,612 downwards.
CTGGTTGTTGTTAGTGAAAAGAACACACATGAAATGAGACTGGTGGATCCATGCGTGGTCTCTGAAGAGAGCACAGATTACAATGAGTCTGGTTGTTGTTAGTAAAAAGAGCACACCTGCAATGACACTGGTGGATCCATGTGTGGTCTCTGAAGAGAACACACATGCAATGACACTGGTTTTTGTTACTAAAAATAACACACATGCAATGACACTGGTGGATCCATAGGTGGTATGTGAGAAGAACACACATGCAAAATGACTCTAGTTGTTGTTACTAAAAAGAACACACATGCAATGACACTGGTGGATCCATAGGTGGATTATGAAATGAACACACATGCAATGACACTGGTGGATCAATAGGTGGTATGTGAGAAGAACACACATTTCAATGACTCTGGTTGTTGTTACTAAAAATAACACACATGCAATGACATTGGTGGATCCATAGGTGGTATGTGAAGAGATCACTCATGCAAAATGACTCTGGTTGTTACTAAAAAGAACACACATGGAATGACACCGGTGGATCCATGGGTGGATTGTGAAAAGAACACACATGCAATGATACTGGTAGATCCATATGTGGTATGTGAAAAGAACACACATGCAAGATGACTCTGGTTGTTACTAAAGGAACACACATGCAATGACACTGGTGGATCCATGTGTGGTCTCTGTAGAGAACACACATTTCAATCACACTGGTGGATCCATATCTGGTATGTGAAAAGAACACACATGTAATGACACTGGTGGATCCATAGGTGGTATGTGAGAAGAACACACATTTCAATGACTCTGGTTGTTGTTACTAAAAAGAACACACATGCAATGACACTAGTGGATCCATAGATGGTATGTGAAGAGATCACACATGCAAAATGACTCTGGTTGGTGTTACTTAAAAGAACACAGATGCAATGACACTGGTGGATCCATGGGTAGTAGTTGAAAATAATACACATTTCAATGACACTGGTGGATCCATAGGTGGTATGTGAAAAGAACACACATGCAAGATGACTCTGGTTGTTGTTACCAAAAAGAACACACATGCAATGACACTGGTGGATCCATAGGTGGTATGTGAAGAGATGACACATGGAAAATGACTCTGGTTGTTACTAAAAAGAACACACATGCAATGACACTGGTGTATCCATGGGTGGTAGTTGAAAATAATACACATGCAATGACACTGGTAGATCCATAGGTGCTATGTGAGAAGAACACACATGCAAAATGATTCTGGTTTTTGTTACTAAAAAGAACACACATGCAATGACACTGGTGGATACATGGGTGGATTTTGAAGAGAGCACACATGCAATGACACTGGTGGATCCATGCGTGGTCTCTGAAGAGAGCACATATTACAATGAGTCTTGTTGTTGTTAGTGAAAAGAGCACACCTGCAATGACACTGGTGGATCCATGTGTGGTCTTTGAAGAGAACACACATGCAATGACACTGGTTTTTGTTACTAAAAAGAACACACATGCAATGACACTAGTGGATCCATAGGTGGTATGTGAGAAGAACACACATGCAAAATGACTCTGGTTGTTGTTACTAAAAAGAACACACATGCAATGACACTGGTGGATCCATAGGTGGATCATGAAATGAACACACATGCAATGACACTGGTGGATCAATAGGTGGTATGTGAGAAGAACACACATTTCAATGACTCTGGTTGTTATTACTAAAAAGAACACACATGCAATGACACTGGGGGATCCATAGGTGGTATGTGAAGAGATCACTGATGCAAAATGACTCTGGTTGTTACTAGAAAGAACACACATGCAAAATGACACTGGTGGGATCCATGGGTGGATTTTGCAAATAAAACACATCCAATGACACTGGTGGATCCATAGGTGGTATGTGAAAAGAACAAACATGCAAAATGACTCTGGTTGTTACTAAAAAAACACACATGCAATGACACTGGTGGATCCATGGGTCGATTGTGAAAAGAACACACATGCAAGGACACTGGTGGATCCATAGGTGGTATGTGAGAAGAACACACATGCAAAATGACTCTGGTTGTTGTTACTAAAACGAACACACATGCAATGACACTGGTGGATCCATGGGTGGATTGTGAAAAGAACACACACGCAATGACATTGGTGGATCCATAGGTGGTATGTGAGAAGAACCCACATGCAAAATGACTCTAGTTGTTGTTACTAAAAAGAACACACATGTAATGACACTGGTGGATGCATGTGTGGTCTCTGAAGAGAGCACACATTTCAATGACTCTTATTGTTGTTAGTAAAAAGAACACACATGCAATGACATTGGTGGATCCATGTGTGGTTTTTGAAGAGAGCACATATGCAATGACACTAGTTGTTGTTACTAAAAAGAACACATGCAATGACACTGGTGGATCCATAGGTGGATAGGGAAGAGAACACACATGCAATGACACTGGTGGATCCATAGGTGGTATGTGAAGAGAACACACATGCAAAATGACTCTGGTTGTTGTTACTAAAAAGAACACACATGCAAAATGACACTGGTGGGATCCATGGGTGGATTGTGAAAAGAAAACACATGCAATGACACTGTTGGATCCATAGGTGGTATGTGAAAAGTACACACATGCAAAATGACTCTGGTTGTTACTAAAAAGAACACACATGCAATGACACCGGTGGATCCCTGGGTGGATTGTGAAATGAACACACATACAATGACACTGGTGGATCCATATGTGGTATGTGAAAAGAACACACATGCAAAATGGATCTGGTTGTTACTAAAAAGAACACACATGCAATGACACTGGTGGATCCATGTGTGGTCTCTGTAGAGAACACACATTTCAATCACACTGGTGGATCCATATGCGCTATGTGAAAAGAACACACATGTAATGACTCTGGTTGTTGTTAGTGAAATGAACAGACATGCAATGACACTGGTGGATCCATAGGTGGTATGTGAGAACAACACACATTTCAGTGACTCTGGTGGATCCATAGGTGGTATGTGAGAAGAACACACATCCAAAATGACTCTAGTTGTTGTTACTAAAAAGAACACACATGCAATGACACTGGTGGATCCATGTGTGGTCTCTGAAGAGAGCACACATTTCAATGACTCTTGTTGTTGTTAGTAAATAGAACACACATGCAATGACACTGGTGGATCCATGTGTGGTCTCTGAACAGAGCACACATGCAATAACACTGGTGGATCCATATGTGGTATGTGAAAAGAACACACATGCAATGACTCTGGTTGTTGTTAGTGAAAAGAACACACATGCAATGACACTGGTGGATCCATAGGTGGTATGTGAGAAGAACACACATGCAAAATGACTATGGTTGTTGTTACTAAAAAGAACACACATGCAATGACACTGGTGGATCCATGTGTGGTCTCTGTAGAGAACACGCATTTCAATGACACTGGTGGATCCATATGTGGTATGTGAAAAGAGCACACATGCAATGACTCTGGTTGTTGTTAGTGGAAAGAACACTCATGCAATGACACTGGTGGATCCATAGATGGTATGTGAGAAGAACACACATGTAAAATGACTCTGGTTGTTGTTACTAAAAAGAACACACATGCAATGTGTTGGGGGGATACCCCCGGGTAGGGTCACGCCGGGGTATAAAGGCCGAGTTAGACAAGGTTCGGCAAGGCCAAAGCGGATGCTGGCCGAGTCACCTCAAGGCAGGCCGAATCACAGGGTAACCCGGACCGAGGGGCGTTCGCCTAACTAATTCTCAACCGACTTAAGGGGAAAGTCAGAAATGGATGTTTAATTTGTATGCAGGAACGGGTGTGGCCGGATCAGCTATGATCCAGGTCACATCTAGCGTCTAGGAGAAGGAAGGAATCTCGCTGGTCAAAAGAAGCCCCGGTACGCACTACCTGAGCGAAGCAGACAAGCGCAGGACCACCGGGGCGTGGCCGACAAGGGTGACGACGCCCATGTCGGCTGACGCGGGCGCCGCAGAGGCTCACGTAGCCTCTGCATGTGTGACGCGGGGAAAAGCACCCCGGTCGGCTTACTGCTTTGGGAGGAGGCATATTCCGTATGCCCTAAGTAGAGACCTAGCTCCCTCTATATAAGGAGAGCTAGGGTTTCAGTAGAAGGGGTTCCGCTATTCTGATTTGGCTAGGGTTTTAAGGGTGATCTGTGTGTGAGAGTAAGAGAGCTCCTTCTTCCTCCTCTCGCCAATACAGCTCTAGGAGCACTTGTAATATTGGAAGCTAAGCAAATGCAAACTTCTGTGTGAAGAATCACTTCACTATCCCTCCCTGGATTCCCCTAGCGTGTATTAGTCCCCACCTTTAGCCTATCCATGGCATCTGCCGTGACACCACCACGACAGTTGGCGCCCACCGTGGGGCTAGCGGTGCTAGCAGGGGTCAAGATACAGACAAGAAAGTTCATAGCCACTGGCGAACGCATCGTCTCCGGGCTCGATCGGCGCTTTGGAGCGCTGGACTTCGTCAGCGACAACGCTGGCTGCTTCGGCACGCGCCCACTTCCGCGCAATGGCCTCTTCGTCAAGCTCGGCGCGCACAAGGTCTATGTTGCTGTTGACGTGTCGTTCGCTCCCCGGACCACGCAGAGGTGATGATGACTGCGCCTGGTGTGGGCGCGAGCAAGGATCCGGCGCCAGATCTGGAGGTAACGCCTAAGGCACCGAGGAAAGGTAGAGGTCCTCCACTAGAGAGGCCAGAGAATGTGTTGAGGGAAGCGATGGATAGCTTGGCAAACCCTGTGGTAGCGGCAGTAGATCCGGCTCGGGCGTAGGCCGAGCTAGAAGAAACTAGGCAAAAAATACTACAGGGTGCAAAAAAGATAGCCGCGGCTCAATAGTCATTGAATATGATGATGCGTGAGTACACAAAGGCGAACAAAGTTGACGCTGTAAAAGTGAAGGGGAGAAATCTCATGAGCAAGATGAACAGAGAAGGTGATACTGGAATTGAGGAATCAGAAAACTGTTTATCCGTGGGGCTGCCGAGGTATAGTACCCCGGCAAAGAACCTCAGAGCAGCGGATGTAGCGGCATCCGAGTTAGAGGGTCTAACTGGTGAGGCTCAGCAAAGACAATAAGATAGGGTTAACGAGCTGGTTTGGATCGCGAACAGACAAAATGAAGAACTACTCAGAGCTAACCCGGAGAGAGTTGGAGCCTCCAAGATCGTCCATTCGGCGATGGGTAACCCGGAGAAATCCGCTGGAGCCACATCGTCTCCTCACGGTGGTCCAAGGAGAGGAGAGGTAGTAACCACGGCCAGACGGAACAAACAGATCGTCCCGTATGACCCAACGCGGGCAGGGAAAGGAAAAGAAGCACAGAAAAATGATGATCAACGGAGTGTGAGCTGAGGTAAAGCTGGCCGAGGTAACCGCGGCCAAGGCAATGCCGGTCAAGGGAACGCCGTCAGCGGCAATGCCGGACAGCGAAACTCGGCAGGAGCAGGACAACCGCAGCAACGGAATATACCAAGACAAGAGCAAAGTGCCGGCCGAGGTATGCAACAGAAAGGTGCTCCACGAGAGCAAGACAGGTATAATGATGGAGATTCGGAAATGGCAAACGCGGGATACCCAAGACCGGACTATCATGTGATAGGGTCAAGATTGGGAAGCAGGGATTTGATGCAGGACGATGCTAGGTTGAAACTGGATCGACGATATAGGTCAGAACAGATCGAATGTCAAGGTCCCCGGGTCCAGCGTGTTTTGGACCCCGAATCATGAAGGAGCCACCGGTACCCAACTTCCAGTTACCCAGGGGCACAAAGACGTATGACGGCAGTACAAAGCCGGAGGATTGGCTGATAAATTATGCTACAGCTGTGAAAATTGCCACTGGCAACTTGAGATGGGCTGTACGATATGTACCCTAGATGTTGGAGGGGCCAGCAAGGGTATGGCTGAACAATTTGCTGCCCGGAAGCATTAACTGCTGGATAGATTTCGAGGAAATGTTCATCAACAATTTCTCGAGCACGTATCAGAGGCCAAATATGCCGCAAACCCTAGCTATGTGCAAGCAAAGAAAAAATGAGACAGATCGGGAGTTTTTAACCCGGTGGTGTACAGTGAGAAACTCGTGTGAGGGCGTGATAGAATCACAGGCCATAGCATGGTTTGCGCAGGGGTGCAAATATGCAAGCGAGCTGTGGCAAAAGTTGCAAAGGAAAATGCCAACTACGTTGGCAGAGATGATCCGGATTGCAGATTCGTATGCTTTGGGTGATCCGACTCAACCTAGGCTCGTATCAAACGAGTCAAACGATGAGTACTACCAGAGGGATGGAGCCGGGTCATCCCGGAGGAATGACTACAGAGGGAAAAGTAGAGATGACAGACCGGATCATCGATACGGTTCGCAACAAGTCGCGGCTGTGAATCAAGATCAGCCCGGAGCAGGGGGCAGTCAATGCCAGAAAACTGGAGGGCAGTGGACTTCGAGAAACGATGGCAAGAAAACTTGGACACCAGAGCAAAAGAAACAGTGGCAAGAAAAGAAAGACCGTCCGAGGTATACTTATGAGTCGATGTTGGATCAGCCATGTAAATTTCACACGCCAAATCCGAATAACCCAGCGGGTCATACAACGAGGCAATGTGAGTGGATGCGCAAGATCGAACAAGGTGGTTCGGGGAATGCTCAGGCACCCCGGAATGATCAACCACGGCAGGAGTTACCCTGGCAGCAATTGCTCTCCGGAGCGAACACGCAACAGCTAATGTTACCTCCCCCTCCACCGAGGTATGATAACAATGAGAGAAGGGATGTGGTGCATCAAGTGGAAAATCAGCATCAGCCGGATCAGAGGTACCCCCAGAAATGAGGGGAGAAATGAGTACAGAGAGCATCATCAGAGCTATGGTGTGTTCACCACTGAGGAAACAGATAGAAAGATCTTGCAGCGCCGACATATGGAGGTGAATGCAGTGATGCCTGCAGTGACTAGGTATATGCCTTGGTCTAACCAAGAAATCACCTGGAGCATCAAGGATCATCCCAAGCTTATGCCAAGCCCTGGTTCGTATGCGTTGGTGCTGGATCCGCCATTCATTGGACCTAGCATTAACGTAAGGTTCTCAAAGGTACTGATCGACAATGGCAGTAGCATTAACATCATGTATGTGGACACAATGCGCAAGTTGGGTATCTCGGAGAACATGCTACAGGCCACGAGGACAACTTTCCATGGTATTGTGCCCGGTATTTCTTGTGAGCCCATAGGCAAGGTCCGGGTTGACGTATTGTTGGGCACGAGGGATAACTGCCGAACCGAAAATTTGGAGTTCGAGGTGGTGAACTTAGAAAGTGCGTACCATGCGTTACTCGGAAGGCCAGCGCTGCACAAGTTCATGGCGAGCTGTCATATTACCATTGCTGGGGATTTTCGACGTTCCATGGAGTGTGCGTCGACTGGGTCTAACTTAGCCGAGTCACTTGTGATCGCGCAGGAAAAAACGAAAATTCAAATGGTGGCGGCATTGGCTCAGTCCGCGCAGCAGTATATGTCGGCGCTGAGTAACCCGCATGGAAGTGTCTCTTTCCAGGCCACGAAAGACACCAAGAAGGTTCCTGTTGATGACATGTTCCCGGAGCGCACCGTAACAATTGGTGCCGGGTTAAGTGATAAATAGGAAAGCGAGCTCGTCAGCTTCCTCCGTGAAAATCGGGACATTTTTGCTTGGTCCACACAGGACTTGCAAGGTGTTCCGAGGGAGTTGGCCGAGCACTCTTTGAATGTGAGACCTGGAGCTAAGCCAGTGAAGCAACCTCTCCGCCGCTTCGCCGAAGATAGGAGGAAAGTCATCGGGGATGAGATAGCTCAGTTGCTAGCTACAGGATTTATCATGGAAGTTCTTTACCCAGATTGGCTGTCTAATTCGGTGCTAGTGGAGAAGAAGAAGGATGATCCGAACGTGGCAGTGGTTTGGCGAATGTGTATCGATTACACGTACCTGAACAAGGCGTGTCCAAAAGATCCATTTCCGCTGCCAAGAATAGATCAGGTCATAGACTCAACTGCTGGATGTGAATTGTTGTCATTCATTGATGCATATTCTGGTTTCCACCAGATACCTCTGAATCCGGATGATCAAATAAAGACTGCGTTTATTACCCTGTATGGGGCTTATTGCTATCGCACCATGCCGTTTGGTTTACGTAATGCAGGGGGAACGTACCAAAGATGTATCTAAAAATGTTTGCACCACCAAATCGGTCAAAATGCAGAAGTGTACGTGGATGATGTGGTTATCAAGACCAAGGAAAGCAAAACTCTCCTTGACGACATCAGGCAAACGTTTGCGAACCTAAGGAGGTTCCGGATGAAACTTAACCTGGAAAAATGCACCTTCGGTGTCCCGGCTGGAAATTGCTCGGTTTTCTTGTTTCCAGCCGAGGTATCGAGGTTAATCCAACTAAAATCTGGGCCATCGAACGAATGGAACTGCCGAAGTGTCTTAACGATGTCCAGAAGTTTACAGGTTGCCTGGCCTCGTTAAGTCGGTTTGTATGTCGGTTGGGAGAAAAGGCATTGCCTCTTTTACCAACTCATGAAAAAGTCGGATAAGTTTGTTTGGACACCGCAGGCTGATGAAGCCTTTGCCCACTTGAAGAAGATGTTAGCCACTACACCAGTGTTAGCCTCACCACTATCAAAGGAGCCAATGTTGCTCTATATAGCCGCAACCAACCGAGTTGTAAGTGTAGTGATAGTGGTGGAGCGCGACGAGGAAGGTAAGTCGGTGCAAAGGCCAGTGTATTACTTGAGCGAGGTGTTCTCAGCCTCAAAGCAGAACCATCCACACTATCAAAAGGTGGCGTATGGCGTGTACATGGCCGCTAAGAAGTTGAAGCACTACCTTGAGGATCATCCCATCAGGGTCATATGTGAGGCCCCCATATCCGAGATAATGAGTAACAAGGATGCGAGTGGCAGAATTGCAAAATGGGCAATTGAGCTAGCTCCTTATGCGCCGCAATATGACAGAAGAGAAGCCATCAAATCTCAAGCTGTGGCAGACTTTTTCGTGGATTGGGCCGAGCTGCAATACGAACCGCCACTCCCAGATCCGAACTATTGGCGAATGCACTTTGACGGATCAAAAACCAAAACCGGGCTAGGTGTCGGAGTTGTACTTACTTCGCCAAAGAAGGACAAGTTGAAATACATGCTGCAGATCCATTTCGCGGCATCAAACAATGTCGCTGAGTATGAAGCACTTGTGCATGGGCTCAAGGTGGCAAAAGAGATTGGGATACGTTGGATCATATGCTTTGGCGACTCGGATTTGGTGGTGCAGCAAGTGTCAGGACTGTGGGACGCCCTTGATCCAAACATGGCACTATACAGATTTCATGTGCAGAAGATATCTGGTTACTTTGAGGGATGCGAATTTCACCATGTACCCTAGGTGGAAAATGAGGCTGCCGACATGCTGTCAAAGCTCGGGTCAACCCGACAAGCAATTCCACCGGGTGTAGCATTAGAGCACCTCAGGAAACCATCCATCAGGCCCTCCCCAGAAACCGACTCAATCTATGTCCCGGAGGACACAGAATCCGGAGCTGTGCCCATGGATATTGACATGGGAAGTGGTGCGCGAAACCCGGGGATTGCCTCGGCAAACCCGGGGACTGCTTCAGTGAACCCAGGGACTGCTTCGCAAGACCCGGGGACTGCTCAGCGTGATCCGGTTGAAGTTATGCCGGTGGATCAGATGGAGATTGATGAGGATGTGTTCCCTGTGCGAGCAATACTAGCTTGGGCACTACCTATATTTCAATTCCTAAAAGATGGAACATTACCCACTGAGGAAGTGCTGTCCAGGCAAACACAAAGGAGGGAAAAGGCGTACATGATCATCAATTCCGAACTATACAAAAGAAGTGTGACCAATGTCCTCCAGCGATGTGTTGACCCGGAAGAAGGGCTTGACATCCTCCGAGATATAAATCAAGGGGAATGCGGGCATCATGCCTCGTCCCGAGCCTTGGTAGCAAAAGCTTTCCGGCACGGATTCTACTGGCCAAGTGCCTTAGAGCAAGCAGAAGATCTGGTGAGAAAATGTAATGGTTGTCAGAGGTACGCTACCAAGACACATATGCCAATGTCGGAACTCAAGACCATACCAATTACTTGGCCATTTGCCGTATGGTGCTTGGATATGGTTGGCCCGTTCAAACCAGCAAGGGGAAATATGACTCACATTTTAGTAATGGTGGACAAGTTTACGAAGTGGATTGAAGTAAAGCCTATAAGAAAATGTGATGGAGCTACAACCGCAACGTTTCTCAAGGATATCATCTTAAGGTACGGTTATCCTCACAGTATCATAACTGATAATGGCACAAATTTTGCGGAAGGAGCATTTGCGCGTTTCTGCCGAGATAAGAAGATCCGGCTGGACGTAGCCTCGGTAGCCCACCCCGCATCGAACGGAGAAGTGGAAAGATCCAATGGATTAGTATTATCCAGGATAAAACCCCGGCTCATTGAGCCGCTGCAAAGCTCAGTGGGGTGCTGGATAGAAGAACTACCAGTGGTACTGTGGAGTTTAAGAACAACTCCGAATCGATCAACAGGCTATACGCCATTTTTTCTGGTATATGGGGAAGAAGCTGTATTACCAGCCGACATAGAGCATGATTCGCCTAGGGTCACCCAATACACAGAAGCCGAAGTGCAAGAAGCCCGGCAAAATGATGTTGATCTGCTAGAAGAAGCGAGAGAACTGGCATTATCCAGATCCGCCATATATCAGCAAAACCTCTGACGCTATCATAGCCGGAAAGTAAGCCCCCGAGTCTTTCGGGAAGGCGATCTGGTGCTCCGGTTGGTACAATGTACTGCTGGCATGCATAAATTATCCCCCCATGGGAAGGGCCATTCATCGTAAGCACTTATTATCTTATAGATGCAAAGCCACAGGAAAAGAACAAGGCGGACAGGTCCGGCGAGGAATCTAAGCGTCCATGGAATATAGCTCTCCTTTGTCCTTTCTACACTTAGCGAAGAAGTGTATGTATCCGAGTCTTCTCATGTCTCGGTATGTATGCCGGCAATGAGCTTATCAATGAAATGTTGACACCTCGAGCAGTAACTCGGGGACTGCCTTAATAATATTTGTTGTCTTTTGTGCGTTAGCTAGAATAAGTTGTTATACTTAACTCGGATTAGTAATGTGTGAGCACCAAGAACCCAACTCTTCAACTTGCTGCTGTCCAACAAGAATTGGCTTCATGGAAAGCAAGAGAACAAGTTTGGAATTGCGTAGCACATGAAAAACGACTAAGGAAAAGAATTTATTCGAGCCGACGTTTGTTTTTCGGACTAACCTTGTATTTATTTTCAAGTTATTGTGTAGTTTTATTTTTGACCTAAGTCTAAAAGTTTCCCAGTATTGTTAAGACAATTTTTGAAGCTCGGATTCGTAAGTCGTAAAACTGAATCAAGGTAGACACGAGCCGAGCCAAAGGATTAGACGAACAAGAAAAAGAAACTCGGGGATTACGCCCAAGTTAATCCGGCATAAGAACTTAGTAGCAAAATATCACATGTATATGGGATACAACTCCACCCGGCATACCGGGGATCTAATAAATTTTAAGTTTTTTCACTCAAGGAGCAGCAGGAGGAGGAAGGTCGGCATCATCTTTGCCGTCTTCGATATCCGAGGCGTCATCTTCTCCATCACTGTCCGAGTCATCTTCATCGTTCTCAACCTCTTCGTCCCCAGCGGCTTCCAGGAAGCTCGGTCCCTCAGCCCATTCATGAATGGGAGCGTATTCGATGAGGCTATGGGCGCAAGCCTGGCGCCAAGCGACCCACTCCGGGTCATTGGTCCATCTGGATCCTGTGCGCAAGCGTGTTAGGAGGTTGAGATTGATCTTCTCATACCACATGACTATGTGGTGAAGAATGGTATCAGCTGCGGCACGTCCAGCGGACTCTCTCCAGAGGTCGAGCCGGGTCTCGGTTTCCATTAGCTTCTCAACGAGAATTGCGGTGGTCTCTGGAGTATCTTCTCCGGGCCAGAACGTGTTGAAGATGCGAACTGCAATGTCGAGGATGTCCTTGCCATAATTCTTGATGAGCTCCACGCGAGATGACAAGCTGACCAACAGGTCCTCCATGTCATAGGAAATCTCTTCACCGTCAGGAGCGGCAGGAGTACCCCTTTCTCGGCGGAAGTCTGCAACTGCTGCGCTCGCAATAGCAGTGCCCTCTAGAAATTTGCCTGGAAACAAGGCAAAGGAAGAAGGTAAAGAAAAGACATATGCAGTAACCCAGAGAAGTAGGTCAGATAAGGGAAAGGAACTTACGTGATATATGGCTGAGGATCCGGGTCAACTCCCTGATGCAGTCATCACGTCTCTTACGAAGCTGCTCAAGCTCAGCATTCGCCGACCCAAGCTGGGTGTCAGACTCCTTGAGTAGATCCTGGTCCTTGGCAATCTGGAGATTGAGGCGCTCGCGCTCTTCTGTGTAATCCTGGCTAACCTTTTGGAGCTCGGATTGGTGCTGGGCCTTCATTTTTTCCATCTCAGCCTTGAGCCTGGCGATCTCATCGTCCTTGGTCCAGAGGAGGGCGAGCTCATCATCTTTCTTCTTAAGCTCGGCTTGATGCTGCCCTGCTTGTTCGAGAAAATGCAGTATCATATTAGGCATGGGCACACTATCTTCAAGCGATGCTGAAATAGTGTGTTGACCCGGCAGAGCCGAGGTATGAATGTTTGCCGAGCCAAGGAGAAAAGGAAATAGAAAGCACTGTAAGGTCGGACAAAAATGACTTACCCTTGATCTGCTCCAGATTCTTCCGCATAATCTTGTTCTCAGCCTCCACCCCAGCTGTGGAAACCGAATGATGAGATTAGTTCGGTAGAGGAAGATGAAGAAAAACGAAGAAGCGCCAAGGAAGAAATTTACCCCTTTTCTCGTATTCCGCGAGAAGTGCAGCTTGCTTTGCACGTAGCATCTTGTGGGTATCCAGCAGACGTTGGAATTCAGCACTCCGGCGATTGGTGGTCACCTGAAAGGAGTACAGAAACATAAATTAGCTTGGTGCATATTCAAAGTGTACAAAAATCCGGGCCAAGTGGAACTTAACCCGGCTCTAGGTGTGTGCATATTCGAAGTGTACAAAAATCCGGGCCATGTGGAACTTAACCCGGCTCTAGGTGTGTGCATATTCGAAGTGTACAAAAATCCGGGCCAAGTGGAACTTAACCCGGCTCTAGATGTGTGCATATTCAAAGTATACAAAAATCCGGGCCAAGTGGAACTTAACCCGGCTCTAGGTGTGTGCATATTCGAAGTGTACAAAAATCCGGGCCGAGTGGAACTTAACCCGGCTCTAGGTGTGTGCATATTCGAAGTGTACAAAATCCGGGCCAAGTGGAACTTAACCCGGCTCTAGGTGTGTGCATATTCGAAGTGTACAAGATCCGGGCCAAGTGGAACTTAACCCGGCTCTAGGTGTGTGCATATTCGAGGTTATCGGAGCTACGTTAATTTTCTAAGGAGCATCCGACCGAGTAACAAGTTACTCCCCCAGAGGCTCGGGGACTAATGGTTATATCATCATTATCTACAGCTTATAAAGGGGAAGCGACGTACCTCCATCATCCGACCTGCGAGGTTGATTGCCTTAGCGGCTGTGTTCATTTGGGCGGAAAATTCGGCGCGGCCAAACCTCTCCGGGAGATCGTCGTCATGGATGAACTCAGCCTTGTTCGAGTTGTTGACAAATTCAATCAACATCGGAGGGTACCACTCGCCGGTGGGCATATGGGGCGCCACCAAGCCCTTCGTGTGCGCCTCTTTGCTCTCAACCAAGGCAAGGGCTGGGATGGTGTGCAGAACCATTTGTTGTGCATCGGTTGGCTCGGCAGGGGCGTCCTTCGCTGCTGGAGCCTTCTTGGGAAGCATTGATGCGAGGGTACGCTGCCCAGCCTCGACGAATGCTGATTTGTTAGCGTCAGGAGCCTTTTTGCCCTTTGCTTGCTGGGAAGAGGAAGTTGTTGCAGCGGATTTTCCCTTAGGAGCTGCCGGGATAGTTCCTCGCCGAGGTTGAGAAGACTCGGACGAGGCGGAGGAGCTTGGCGCTGGTGTTCTTGTTGCTGGACTTGGTGCAGCTGCTGATTTTCTTGCTACTGGACTTGGCGCTGGTGCCGGAACTGGTGCTGGTGCTGGAGCTGGTGCTGGTGCCGAGGTAGCTTCGGTGGCTGCTGGTTGCGGAGAAGCCGAAGTTGTGGATGCCGTCTCCTCGGCTGGGCCGGTCTCCCCCGCTCCAAGGTTACCCTCCTCTTGACGAGGTGGAACAGAACCCGGAGCAGCCGCAGAACCCTCAGGAATAGGGCTCAGCGGGCGTGACTCGTCGTCACGAGGAGGAGAAGGGCTAGGCCAGAGCGGCGAAGAGATGCTAGATCCACTCCGAGGGACCTCCACCGCAGCCCTGCCAAATCAAATAATGTCAGAAGAGAAATTACAACAATGCAAGAAAGGGCAAGTTGCAGAAGGAAAAATGACTTACGCATCCGAGGTTTGGGGCTCCTTGGGTTTCCGAGCCCTTCGTGCTGGGGCCTTGCCTGTTGGCTTGGAGGCAGTTTTGTCTCCGGACTTCTTTCGCCTTTTGGCGGGCTGAGAAGGTCCGGAGGAAGAACTTGGTGCCGCTCCACGCTTTTTCTTCGGCGCTACCGGAACAGGTTCGCCCGTAGCAAAGGGAGGGTCCTCGTGGATATGCCCACCGGGATTAGCTGATGCCGGAAAAGCATAAGAAAGGGGGACAGCATCAACAGGTTCAATCACCTCGACATCCGAGTCATCTCCATCATCGGGCCAATCTCTAATAGAAGAGGATTTACCGGTGGGTCGCTTTGTAGCGTCGGTCATCAGGAGGAACATCTCCTGGTCCGGCTCTTCCTCATCTGGAGTCTCCCGGTCCGGCGCCCACTTAAGGGTCGGATCGGTGCCATCCTCGAGGGTCTGCTGAAGAAATAGCGGAGGAAAAGAATGAACAGTAGAGTCAAAAATGCAACAATGACCGACATATAATTATTCCAGAGTAAGTTGGCACCACGAAGCTTACCACGGGAGGAAGCCTATCACGGCAAAAATGCTCAATTCCCCACGTCCACTCAGAGGTGAAGTCCTTGTGGGTGGTGAAGAAAGCCTTAACTCGGCAATAAATCTCCGTGTTTCTCAACTCAAAGGATGAGGTCCGGTTGGGGTCGCGGCCGAAACTCATATGGCACACCTTGTGGGTGCGCTTCTGGAGGGGGGAAATTCGGTTGCGCACGAACGTGATCATAGCGTCCTCGTTGCGCAACCCGAGCTTCTTCAGCTCCACGAACCTCTTGTTGACCTAGTTGGCCAAGGCCGTGGGCTTCTTGGGGACGACATCCCACAATTCCGGGTTAGGTGGACCCAGAGTATAGGGGAGCAGCCGGATTAAGTCTTTCGTGCCTGTATTCCGAACATAAAAGAAAGTCCGGGCCCACCCTTTGTAGGAGTCTAGCCCGGTGACCCGGGGGAAAACGGAAAGCCTCCAGGGTGAGATGGACGCAGCTCCAAATTGAGTGAGCTGCTTGTCCTCCGGATCGAGTTGGATGTTTGGGATGACATTGCGACGAAGGCCAAAAAACCGGATCCACAGCTTCTTCGTGGGCCATAGTCTGGCATAACCTTCGATCGTGGAAGCGAAAGCGGAGAGAGAAGTAATGGCATTGGCAGGAAGGTGGTGCGGCTAGAGTTCGTAGGTGCTAAGCCAATCCCGGAAGAAGTCGCTGACCGGCAAACCGAACCCCCGTTGGAAGTGGGACATGTGGCGCCCCGCAAAAACCACTAGCAGAAAATCACGGTGTTTTTGTGCATTGCATCATCATGACCGCATGCTCACGTCGTCATGCCACCTTGCATTTGAGCATCGTCATGTCATCATGCATTTGTTTGTCTAAAACTATTTTTGAAAAGACTATTTTTGTTTTCGAAACGCCCCGTCTTTATTTTTAAATCAAAACCCGGGTCTCCGGATTATTTTGTTTTGTCTACCAACGGTTTTGTCTACACGCGGCGATAAATGATTAATTAAAACTGCCCACTACTTATGCTTCAGGATGACTCATGCTATCTATATCTGATTAGTAATTGCTGCAACTATAATGGACTGAGTAAAACTGCCAACTGTGTGAGTTCCTTGGTCCGACTTCCTCGCTTGGTCTCGAGGGGGGAAAATACCAGGATGAGTTTGTTTGGTGTTAGCTTCAGGTTGGATCCGAATAGGTCTTTCTTATCCCTCTCTGATAACCGCCAGTTGTATTGAGTCTCTATAGGTTGTTTAGTGCCGCTGCGCTGCCGCTACAGCCCACCATACATATGTAGGCGAGAGCCGCCGAATTCTAGCCTCGCCGTGTACTGGCCTCAGTACTGACGCTCCTCTTTTTCCTTTGCCCTTTGTCGGCACCCATTTTGTTTTAGCAGGTTTGAGATCGCCGTCGTTAGCAGGGTTACCCTTCCGGCTTGGCCTGGGCAGGGTTATGGACGCCATTGGTTATTCTTCAGGGCTCTTAGCCCCATTTGCATCTTGTCCGTAGTCGGACGCTCTATCGTTTTCAAGGTGATTTGGATCTTTGTGTATTATATCTGTATTCTTGACTCATGGAGTCGTTGTTGTATATATATGATCTGTGGGTCCCATCGAGGACTAATGTGTAATGGTATTACTTCGTTTTCCACCCGCACGAAAGTGCCTGGTGGGCGTCCTTGAATCGTTTCTATGCGGGTTTGGCGGGAATCACTAAAACTTGCATAGGCCCAATTTGAGGGTGTTACAGGACAAGAGCACGACGTACTCACCCGGATTGGGTGAGGGGGCCAGTTCGGAGGAGGCAAGACGAGCGGCGATGCCGGCGGGGATGCGTCTGGTGCGGTAGAGCCAATCCAGGTCGTCTTGGCAGACCCAAGACCCGGCCCACGCACCACGGTCCGCCGCCGCGGTGTCCTCCTCCATCTCTTGCTCGGAGACGACGAGCTCCTCCTCCATCATCTGGTCTTGGCTGCCCTCATTGGCGCTAGCGGCGGCGGGGGCAGAGGCCTAGATTGGCAGCGACCCGTGGTGAGGGAGTTGCGTAGCGGTGGCGGCGACGCGGAGGTGTGGGGAAGCAGTGCGGCGGCGGCGCTACTACTTAGAAGCACTGGCGGCGGCGCTGTCGCGGGGAAGAAGAAGAAGAAGAAGAAGAGCAAGGGGCAGAGGGGCGTGGAACGGGAAGGGGAAAAATCCTAAGGAGTGCGCCCCTCCCCTATTTAACCTCTCCCATGAGGGGAAAGTGGGATCGTGTCCTACAGGCGCGCCACACGATGTGTCCGTGTATTACCCGCATCAACCAATCAGCACGAAGCCACGTGGGTGGTGAAGAGAGCCTTAACTCGGCGATAAATCTCCGTGTTTCTCAACTCAAAGGATGAGGTCCGGTTGGGGTCGCGGCCGAAACTCATATGGCACACCTTGTGGGTGCGCTTCTGGAGGGGGGAAATTCGGTTGCGCACGAACGTGATCATAGCGTCCTCGTTGCGCAACCCGAGCTTCTTCAGCTCCACGAACCTCTTGTTGACCTAGTTGGCCAAGGCCGTGGGCTTCTTGGGGACGACATCCCACAATTCCGGGTTAGGTGGACCTAGAGTATAGGGGAGCAGCCGGATTAAGTCTTTAGTGCCTGTATTCCGAACATAAAAGAAAGTCCGGGCCCACACTTTGTAGGAGTCTAGCCCGGTGACCCGGGGGAAAACGGAAAGCCTCCAGGGTGAGATGGACGCAACTCCAAATTGAGTGAGCTGCTTGTCCTCCGGATCGAGTTGGATGTTTGGGATGACATTGCGACAAAGGCCAAAAAACCGGATCCACAGCTTCTTCGTGGGCCATAGTCTGGCATAGCCTTCGATCGTGGAAGCGAAAGCGGAGAGAGAAGTAATGGCATTGGCAGGAAGGTGGTGCGGCTGGAGTTCGTAGGTGCTAAGCCAATCCTAGAAGAAGTCGCTGACCGGCAAACCGAACCCCCGTTGGAACTGGGACATGTGGCGCCCCGCAAAAACCACTACCAGAAAATCACGGTGTTTTTGTGCATTGCATCATCATGACCGCATGCTCACGTCGTCATGCCACCTTGCATTTGAGCATCGTCATGTCATCATGCATTTGTTTGTCTAAAACTATTTTCGAAAAGACTATTTTTGTTTTCGAAACGCCCCGTCTTTATTTTTAAATCAAAACCCGGGTCTCCGGATTATTTTGTTTTGTCTACCAACGGTTTTGTCTACCTCCAAAATTCCTAAAACTACCCAATCCTAGTCTACCCAGCCCCCTCCACATCACCACAGCCACTCACGGCTCGCCACATCCCCTGGCCCACAATCCCACCCTATAGCAGCGCTCCACCTCACCCCACCAGCCCCAGCAGCCCACGCGCGGACAAACGCCGCCGCCGTTTTTTTTGTTTTCCCGCTCGCAACCACGCCCTGGACCTCCACCACGCGCATCACACTCCCGCCCGCACACTTCCCCATGTCACCTGCCGGCCCCACTGCTAGGCCCAGCCCGACAGCCTCGGCACGCGCGCCTCCCCGTGTCCCCACCACGACCGCAGCCTCCCCACCTGGGCAGACGCGCCACCCACAACACCTGCCGCCGACGCGCCCCGCTTCTCTCCCTTCTGCGCCCGCCGCCCGCGAGCCGCTTCTGCTCCGCCTCCTCCCGCGCGACCCGCTCTCCCGCCGCGCCGTCCTCCTCGCCGCCCGGAGCTCACGGCTGCGCGCCGATCCCGCGTCGCCACCCTCTGCCCGGCCTCCCGCGCCTTCCCCGGCCGCTGGGGCGTGGCCCACCTCTCGCCTGACCGCGCCGCCGCCGCCGGCTCCCCTTCGCCGCCCCGGGCCCCACTCCCACCGACAGCGCCACTAACCGCCGTCCAGCCCCGATGCCTTTTTTTTCCTGTTGATGCTTGGCTTAGGATGTCATATGCTGGGATCTATCGAGAAGCAGTGCAGTGCTTTTCCGTTGTGTGCTCCTTGTTCTACTGATGTAGGACGCGTGGCGATGGATGATGCATTGAGGATACGCATCGGGATAGTATTGTTGCGGCTCATGTACGACATGATCGACATCGGCACCCTCGACCATCGACGCGAAACACCAAGTTCTCCTTCATGGATTCATTGACCGAAGAGCTTCCTCACAGAACCGACCGAATCGCCTTCATGGGACCAAAGGCACCCTCTTCCACAGGGGTCCGAAGACCGATCCCGCCGAGACCCCATTGCGACAAGACCTCCTTCCCGCATCGATGCCCGAGGAACCATCGACAAGACCTTCTTCCCGCACCGAAGACCGCGGACGCCAAGTTCTTCCCCCCGAACGCCAAGACCGACCCGATACACGGACCCGACAAGATCGTCCCCAACCCGCCAAGTACGCCTACCCGGACACCGTGCGACAAGATCTACTTCCCGGATCCGAAGACCCCGGTACCCGATCCACTCAAGTTCGACATCGACGACAAGATCGACATCGACCAGGGCGAATCCGATGCGCCCCGACGCCAAACCAAGTCCTTCTTCCTAGATGCGACAAGATCTACTTCCGTTGTCCGAGACCGATCCCGTCGAGCCGTTTCCGCCCCCGTCGAACCTGTCGAACCCTGAACCCCTCGGAGCCCGAGTTCGCCGAACCCTAAATGTGATTCCCTATCCGAGACCTCTATTTTTAATATATGGCATATATCTATCGCATCATTAAATCATCATGCTTGCATACATGTCATCTGGTGGGTTGGGTTGAATTGCCGATTCACCTCATAATTAAATATGGAGTGTTTATGCGGGATATATTTGTCTTATTCCGGACTCCATTTAAAATCTGTGTAGCGAACCGATACCATGTCTTGCCTTGTTAGCACCACATTTTAATTGCGGGGAGTTAAACAACTTGAACCATGTAATTAATTATCAGGACCACGGTTCCGCTTAATATTCCCTAATTGCACCGTATCTGTGCCATGCCATGCATCATATCATAATCATGCCGGATCTTCTGCCGTAATATTAAATAGTGCATCCGATGTTCCTTTTAGTGCTTTGCTTCTTCGCGGATTAAAACGATGAGTGGATGCGAGTATCGACAAGTTCTCTGGATATGAACCTTCAGCAGTGTTTCCCAAGCGAGCATCTCTCCCCCTTCTACCTATTTTGCATTTATAGTCTTTATTTCCTCCTTTTGATCTATTGCTATCCGTGTCGCGATGCTTTAGTTTCCGTGCATCAGTTATACCCCGTGCAGCCTCTATATTTTCATGGACACCTCCTAATACCTGTTGTTTGGTAGATAGCTGGCCTTGCGAGTCGTAGTTGCTTGCTCAGGTGCGATCTCGTGTTGTCGAGTACCACAGTTGCTGGATTGGTGGAGATGTTTATTGGTGGAGATGTTTATGGGGGATATGATCATGATTTTAATTACGACTATTAAAATGCTAGATATAACTAATGCAGAGGCATCGGTGGGCAATAGATGTTATTTGGTTCTTCCACGCTCACTTGTGTCCCGTAGGACCCAAGTACTTGATACATGTTCCTTGATTCTTCGCACTATCCACATCCGGGAGGCCTTATGGACCCCCCTGAGCCAGAGCTTGATTCATTCTTATTTCTTGGGGCCACAATTAGTTTGGGGCTTTATTACTATCCTGTACTTATGCCATGTTACTGCTTTATTTACGATTGTGCGTGGAGCACCTGTACTGTTTAGGATCGTGACACGTTTTCGCTGTATCGACAAGCCCAGTCACACTTTCGGGTTCCCCGTCGTTTACATCCGTCCACACAAACCCTGGGTCTGTTCCGGAGCCGGCCAACTTCGTTGCGGGTTGCTTAGTGGGGTGGCCCCCTGAAATATTTCTGAATCTTGTGATCGCTTTGTCGTGAATGCCTCGTTGGGTTTTGAGTTGGTTTTTCCGAGGTTGATCGAGTGTGTGTTGCTATTTGTGCACCCCTGCAGGGTAAAACTTTCTGAAAGCCGTGTCCGCGGTTATGGACGACTTGGAGCACAGTATCTCGATCATAGACAAGCATAACTAAAGTAGTGCTATAAACTTGACTTAATATATGACTAGTAATCAGATTCAACTATAACAGAATGAATATTAAAAATGCCAACAGCTGGTGAATCTGGGTTGTTTCGTGACATGCTATATGCCTAGTAAGTATTGCAACTCCAATGGAATGTGATAAAAGTGCCAACAACTGCTGGGTTTCGGGATTCCTCAGGACAATTATATCCGACTAGTAATTGATCCAACTACAACGGAATGATTAATTAAAACTGCCCACTACTTATGCTTCAGGATGACTCATGCTATCTATATCTGATTAGTAATTGCTACAACTATAATGGACTGAGTAAAACTGCCAACTGTGTGAGTTCCTTGGTCCGACTTCCTCGCTTGGTCTCGAGGGGGGAAAATACCAGGATGGGTTTTTTTGGTGTTAGCTTCAGGTTGGATCCGAATAGGTCTTTCTTATCCCTCTCTGATAACCGCCAGTTGTATTGAGTCTCTATAGGTTGTTTAGTGCCGCTGCGCTGCCGCTACAGCCCACCATACCTATGTAGGCGAGAGCCGCCGAATTCTAGCCTCGCCGTGTACTGGCCTCAGTACTGACGCTCCTCTTTTTCCTTTGCCCTTTGTCGGCACCCATTTTGTTTTAGCAGGTTTGAGATCGCCGTCGTTAGCAGGGTTACCCTTCCGGCTTGGCCTGGGCAGGGTTATGGACGCCATTGGTTATTCTTCAGGGCTCTTAGCCCCATTTGCATCTTGTCCGTAGTCGGACGCTCTATCGTTTTCAAGGTGATTTGGATCTTTGTGTATTATATCTGTATTCTTGACTCATGGAGTCGTTGTTGTATATATATGATCTGTGGGTCCCATCGAGGACTAATGTGTAATGGTATTACTTCGTTTTCCACCCGCACGAAAGTGCCTGGTGGGCGTCCTTGAATCGTTTCTATGCGGGTTTGGCGGGAATCACTAAAACTTGCATAGGCCCAATTTGAGGGTGTTACAGGACAAGAGCACGACGTACTCACCCGGATTGGGTGAGGGGGCCAGTTCGGAGGAGGCAAGACGAGCGGCGATGCCGGCGGGGATGCGTCTGGTGCGGTAGAGCCAATCCAAGTCGTCTTGGCAGACCCAAGACCCGGCCCACGCACCACGGTCCGCCGCCGCGGTGTCCTCCTCCATCTCTTGCTCGGAGACGACGAGCTCCTCCTCCATCATCTGGTCTTGGCTGCCCTCATTGGCGCTAGCGGCGGCGGGGGCAGAGGCCTAGATTGGCAGCGACCCGTGGTGAGGGAGTTGCGTAGCGGTGGCGGCGACGCGGAGGTGTGGGGAAGCAGTGCGGCGGCGGCGCTACTACTTAGAAGCACTGGCGGCGGCGCTGTCGCGGGGAAGAAGAAGAAGAAGAAGAAGAGCAAGGGGCAGAGGGGCGTGGAAGGGGAAGGGGAAAAATCCTAAGGAGTGCGCCCCTCCCCTATTTAACCTCTCCCATGAGGGGAAAGTGGGATTGTGTCCAACAGGCGCGCCACACGATGTGGCCGTGTATTACCCGCATCAACCAATCAGCACGAAGCCACGCGGAAGGCCACATAACGAAATTGATCCCATGACGTGACGCGTGGATGCGGTAAACGAGGAGGCAGGCGTGACGTGACCCACGCACAGTGATAACTGACAATTAATGCGGCGGTTACTGTGCTAGCCCTTAAAATAAGACAACATAATGATTAGCCTCCACGTGGGTTGGCGTACGAGAGAAGGAAGCAAGATCCGGATGGGACTGTGGTAACCCGGCCAGCAAGTAAACACTTGGAATGTGCAGAGGGAAAGTAAAACCAAGAGGTCCGAGTTGAAGTGGTAACCCGGCCAGCAAGAGAAAACTTGGAACGTGCAAGGGGGACGTAAATCCATATAATTCGAGACAAGAAGGTAACTCGGAAATAACGTCCAGAGCTCAAAATTGAACCTGATGTGGCCTTAGCGGCCAAGGCAGCTAAGACCGCACCAGCTTCGGGGACTAATGTGGGGGGGATACCCCCGGGTAGGGTCACGCCGGGGTATAAAGGCCGAGTTAGCCGAGGTTCGGGAAGGCCAAAGCGGATGCTGGCCGGGTCACCTCAAGGCAGGCCGAATCACGGGGTAACCCGGACCAGGGGGCGTTGGCCTAACTAAGTCTCAGCCGACTTAAGTGGAAAGTCGGAAATGGATGTTTAATTTGTATGCAGGAACGGGTATGGCCGGATCAGCTATGATCCGGGTCACATCTAGCTTCTAGGAGAAGGAAGGAATCTCCCTGGTCAAAAGAAGCCCTGGTACACACTACCTGAGCGAAGCAGACAAGGGCAGGACCATCGGGGCGTGGCCGACAAGGGTGACGACGCCCATGTCGGCTGACGCGGGTGCCGCAGAGGCTCACGTAGCCTCTGCATGTGTGACGCAGGGGAAAAGCACCCCGGTCGGCTTACTACTTTGGGAGGAGGCATATTCTTAGGAATATGCCCCCACGTATGCCCTAAGTAGAGACCTAGCTCCCTCTATATAAGGAGGGCTAGGGTTTCAGTAGAAGGGGTTCCGCTATTCTGATTTGGCTAGGGTTTTAAGGGTGATCTGTGTGTGAGAGTAAGAGAGCTCCTTCTTCCTCCTCTCGCCAATACAGCTCTAGGAGCACTTGTAATCTTGGAAGCTAAGAAAATACAAACTTATGTGTGAAGAATCACTTCACTATCCCTCCCTGGATTCCCTTAGCGTGTATTAGTCCCCACCTTTAGCCTATCCATGGCATCTGCCGTGACATCACCACGACACAATGACACTGGTGGATCCATGGGTGGATTGTGAAACGAACACACATGCAATGACACTGGTGGATCCATTTGTGGTCTCTGAACAGAGCACACATTTCAGTGACTCTTGTTGTTGTTAGTAAAAATAAAACACATGCAATGACACTGGTGGATCCATGTGTGGTCTCTGAAGAGAGCACACATGCAATGACACTAGTTTTTGTTACTAAAAAGAACACATGCAATGACACTTGTGGATCTATAGGTGGATTGTGAAGAGAACACACATGCAATGACACTGTTGGATCCATAGGTGGTATGTGAAGAGAACACACATGCAAAATGACTCTGGTTGTTGTTACTAAAAAGAACACACATGCAAAATGCCACTGGTGGGATCCATGGGTGGATTATGAAAACAAAACACATGCAATGACACTGGTGGATCCATAGGTGGTATGTGAAAAGAACACACAAGCAAAATGACTTTGGTAGTTACTAAAAAGAACACACATGCAATGACACCGGTGGATCCATGGGTGGATTGTGAAAAGAACACACATGCAATGACACTGGTGGATCCATATGTGGTATGTGAAAAGAACACACATGCAAAATGAATTTTGTTGTTACTAAAAAGAACACACATGCAATGACACTGGTGGATCCATGTGTGGTCTGTGTAGAGAACACACATTTCAATCACACTGGTGGATCCATGTGTGGTATGTGAAAAGAACACATATGTAATGACTCTGGTTGTTGTTAGTGAAATGAACACACATGCAATGACACTGGTGGATCCATAGGTGGTATGTGAGAAGAACACACATTTCAATGACTCTGGTTGTTGTTACTAAAACGAACACACATGCAATGACACTGGTGGATCCATAGGTGGTATGTGAAGAGATCACACATGCAAAATGACTCTGGTTGTTGTTACTAAAAAGAACACACATGCAATGACACTGGTGGATCCATGGGTGGTAATTGAAAATAACACACATTTCAATGACAATGGTGGATCCATAGCTGGTATGTGAAAATAACACACATGCAAAATGACTCTGGTTGTTGTTACTAAAAAGAACACACATGCAATGAAACTAGTGGATCAATAGGTGGTATGGGAAGAGATCACACATGCAAAATGACTCTGGTTGTTGTTACTAGAAAGAACACACATGTAATGACACTGGTGGATCCATGGGTGGTAGTTGAAACTAATACACATGCAATGACACTGGTGGATCCATAGGTGGTATGTGAGAAGAACACACATGCAAAATGACTCTGGTTGTTACTAAAAAGAACACACATGCATTGACACTACTGGATCCATGGGTGGATTTTGAAGAGAGCACACAGGCAATGACACTTGTGGATCCATATGTGGTATGTGAAAAGAACACACATGTAATGACTCTGGTTGTTGTTAGTGAAAAGAACACACATGCAATGACACTGGTGGATCCATGTGTGGTCTCTGAAGACAGCACACATTTCAATGACTCTTGTTGTTGTTAGTAAAAAGAACACACCTGAATGACACTAGTGGATCCATGTGTGGTCTCTGAAGAGAACACACATGCAATGACACTAGTTGTTGTTACTAAAAAGACAACACATGTAATGACACTGGTGGATCCATAGGTGGTATGTGAGAAGAACACACATTCAAAATGACTCTGGTTGTTGTTACTAGAAAGAACACACATGCAATGACACTGGTGGATCCATAGGTGGATTATAAATTGAAAACACATGCAATGACACTGGTGGATCAATAGGTGGTATGCGAGAAGAACACACATTTCAATGACTCTGGTTGTTGTTACTAAAAAGAACCCACATGCAATGACACTAGTGGATCCATAGGTGGTGTGTGAAGAGATCAGACATGCATAATGACTCTGGTTGTTGTTACTAAAAAGAACACACATGCAAAATGACACTGGTGGGATCCATGGGTGGATTGTGAAAAGAAAACACATGCAATGACACTGGTGGATCCATAGGTGGTATGTGAAAAGAACACACATGCAAAATGACTCTGGTTGTTACTAAAAAGAACACACATGCAATGACACTTGTGGATCCATGGGTGGATTTTGAAAAGAACACACATGCAATGACACTGGTGGATCCATAGGTGGATTGTGAAGAGAACACACATGCAATGACACTAGTTGATCCATAGGTGGTATGTGAAGAGAACACACATGCAAAATGACTCTGCTTGTTGTTACTAAAAAGAACTCACATGCAATGACACTGGTGGATCCATGGGTGGTAGTTGAAAATAATACACATTCAATGACACTGGTGGATCCATAGGTGGTATGTGAGAAGAGCACACATGCAAAATGACTCTGGTTGTTGTTACTAAAAAGAACACACATGCAATGACACTGGTGGATCCATGGGTGGATTGTGAAGAGAGCACACATGCAATGACACTGGTTGTTTCTACTAAAAAGAACTCATGCAATGACACTGGTGGATCTATTGGTGGATTGTAAAGAGACCACACATGGAATGACACTGGTGGATCCATAGGTGGTATGTTAAGAGAACACACATGCAAAAAGACTCTGGTTGTTGTTACTAAAAAGAACACACATGGAAAATGACACTGGTGGGATCCATGGGTGGATTGTGAAAAGAAAACACATGCAATGACACTTGTGGATCCATAGGTGGTATGTGAAAAGAACACACATGCAAAATGACTCTGGTTGTTACTAAAAAGAACACACATGAAGTGACACCGGTGGATCCATGGGTGGATTGTGAAAAGAACACACATGCAATGACACTGGTAGATCCATATGTGGTATGTGAAAAGAACACACATGCAAAATGACTCTGGTTGTTGTTACTAAAAAGAACACACATGCAATGACACTGGTGGATCCATGTGTGGTCTCTGAAGAGAGCACACAGTTCAATCACACTGGTGGGTCCATGTGTGGTCTCTGAAGAGAGCACACATTTCAATGACTCTTGTTGTTGTTAGTGAAAAGAACACACATGCAATGACACTGGTGGATCCATACGTGGTATGTGACAAGAAAACATATTTCAATGACTCTGGTTGTTGTTACTAAAAAGAACACACATGCAATGACACTGGTGGATCCATAGGTGGTATGTGAAGAGATCACACATGCAAAATGACTCTGGTTGTTGATACTAAAAAGAACACGCATGCAATGGCACTAGTGGATCCATGGGTGGTAGTTTCAAATAATAAACATTTCAATGACACGGGTGGATCCATAGGTGGTATGTTAAAAGAACACACATGCAAAATGACTCTGGTTTTTGTTACTGAAAAGAACACACATGCAATGACACTGGTGGATCCATAGGTGGTATGTGAAGAGATCACACATGCAAAATGACTCTGGTTGTTGTTACTAAAAAGAACACACATGCAATGACACTGGTGGATCCATGATTGGTAGTTGAAAATAATACACATGCAATGACACTGGTGGATCCATAGGTGGTATGTGAGAACGCACATGCAAAATGACTTCGGTTGTTGTTACTAAAAAGAACACACACGCAATGACACTGGTGGATCCATGGGTGGATTGTGAAGAGAGCACACATGCAATGACACTGGTGGATCCATATGTGGTATGTGAAAAGAACATACATGCAATAACTCTGGTTGTTGTTAGTGAAAAGAACACACATGCAATGACACTGTTGGATCCATGTGTGGTCTCTGAAGAGAGCACACATTTCAATGACTCTTGTTGTTGTCAGTAAAAAGAACATACCTGCAATGACACTGGTGGATCCATGTGTGGTCTCTGAAGAGAACACACATGCAATGACACTGGTTGTTGTTACTAAAAAGAACACACATGCAATGACACTGGTGGATCCATAGGTGGTATGTGAGAAGAACACACATGCAAAATGACTCTGGTTGTTGTTACTAAAAAGAACACACATGCAATGACACTGGTGGATCAATAGGTGGTATGTGAGAAGAACACACATTTCAATGACTCTGGTTGTTACTAAAAATAAAACACATGCAATGACACTGGTGGATCCATAGGTGGTATGTGAAGAGATCACACATGCAAAATGACTCTGGTTGTTGTTACTAAAAATAACACACATGCAAAATGAAAGTGGTGGGATCCATGGGTGGATTTTGAAAAGAAAACACATGCAATGACACTGGTGGATCCATAGGTGGTATGTGAAAAGAACACACATGCAAAATGACTCTGGTTGTTACTAAAAAGAACACACATGCAATGACACTGGTGGATCCATGGGTGGATTGTGAAAAGAACACACATGCAATGACACTGGTGGATCCATAGGTGGTATGTGAGAAGAACACACATGAAAAATTACTCTGGTTGTTGTTACTAAAAGGAACACACATGTAATGACACTGGTGGATGCATGTGTGGTCTCTGAAGAGAGCACACATTTCAATGACTCTTGTTGTTGTTAGTAAAAAGAACAGACATGCAATGACACTAGTGGCTCCATGTGTGGTCTCTGAAGAGAGCACACATGCAATGACACTGGTTGTTGTTACTAAAAAGAACACATGCAACTACCTCGGTGAATTACGCTCTTAGTTAATGCCTGGATGAATGAAACTGGTTAAAATAGTACGGTGGGGCCCAGGGCCACTCACGGTAGACCTTTCGGCCGTCTTAACCACTTTCAGACAACGGGACAAGAACGAGCGGCGTAATCGGCATGCGAAGGGATCAACTACATACACAAGTGAGTATGTATGCAAGCCACATACAACAGTCCTCAGAGCCATTCCATCTAAAAGAAATAGAATTATTGCAACGCCATAGGGCAAGATCCAAATGTCCTAGATAGATATAATAATTTAGGATATCTCCTCATACATCACACATCAGAGTATCAGGAAGAAGCAGAAAACAAGATGCGAGTACGGATAAGAAGCAAATTGGCATAAGATGCCCCATAAATAAACACATCCCGCCCACAGATCACACGGATCCCCGTTCCCGGAATCTCTACACCGAATGATCGTTGCCAACATCATCTGTCTCTTCCACCCAGTATCCATCTTGCGGTACACCTGTTTATCTGAATCAAACAATTTATCATGTAAGACCCTAGGGGTACTCAGCAAGTCTTAATGCCGCTAAAGGGGACACAACCTGGGGTGACGCAATTGCAGCAAAAGATAATACCTAACAATTCTATAGTGACTCGCTAACCTTCCGCCTAACCAAGGATAGACGAAATTCCGTGAATTAAGAACAACAGTTATAACAGTATAATTAACAGATCCATCCTCCTCCTCGCTTACCAACGAGGAAGCGGACGAACAACCCCCATCATCCGTTGGCAGTTTTATTAACCATTCCATGAGTATTACACTATTTACTAGTCAAGTACTTAGTCAATTTAAAAGCGGTACTTTAGTTATACTTGTCTATGATCGAGAAACTGTGCTCCAAGTCGTCCATAACCGCGGACACGGCTTTCAGAAAGATTTACCCTGCAGGGGTGCACGAATAGCAACACACACTCGATCAACCTCGGAAAAACCAAACCAAATCCCAACGAGGCATTCACGACAAAGCAATCACAGGATTCAGAAATATTTCAGGGGGCCACCCCATTAAGCTACCCGCAACAAAGTTGGCCGGCTCCGAGACGGACCCAAGGTTTTTGTCAATGGCTGTAAACGACTGGGAACCCGAAAATGTGACTGGGCTTGTCGATACCGCGAAAACATTCCACGATCCAAAACAGTACAGGTGCTCCACGCACAATCTTATTAAAGCAGTAACATGGCATAAGTACAGGATAGTGATAAAGCCCCAAACTACTTGTGGCCCCAAGAAATAAGAATGAATCAAGCTCTGGCTCAGGGGGGTCCATAAGGCCTCCCGGATGTGGATAGTGCGAATAGTCAAGGAACAGAAATCAAGTACTAGGGGTCCTACGGGACACAAGTGAGCATGAAAAACCAAATAGCAGATATTGCTCACCGGTGCCTCTTTCATTAGTTATCCCATTACTACTCAGGTTATGTTGTTTAGGTACCTCGTTATTCTTCAGACACTCACATACCCTACTCACGCTTTTCTACGACTCGCATGGCTCAAACAACTCCTGTAGTAATGGCTCATGGGATGGAGGAACAAGCTTCGGTGGGGTTTAAAAGTAAAGGCTATGCAGTACTTGGGATTCAATTTAATGCAATCGCGACTCAATGATGCAAGAATAAGATAGAGGCAATAGGTACTGTATGTATGCAAGCATGTGGTAGTGCTTGCCTGGCAGCTCAGTTGAAGCGAGAGATGGATCAGGGTAGTACTCCTGTGATTCCTGGTAATTCTCCTGCTGGGCATCTATTCGAAGAAGAACCAAACACACAAGGGCCAACATAAATAAGGTGCACAAGCATATGAATTCAAATGTGACAAGTAAACAAGCATGCCATGATGAATGATGCACAATTTGCATGGCATTAAAGTAGCATGGCAAAGGTGAGGTGTGGATACAAGAAATAAAGCATTTTATTATTTAATTATCCAAGTTTTATTGTCATAAACAATTCAGGTTTTTAATTACAACATGATGCATGCTTCAATTCAGAACAAGGACTGCATAGATAGGACGGGCTCGTCGCGCTGATCGATTTAGACATATTATTTGTCAAATTTGGAGTTATAAAACAAAAGTTATTAATTAATTAAAGAAAAGGGCATTTTATTGTAATTTTAATCATCTCGAAATTTTAAATGTTCAAAACATCTTTTGAAGGGAATTTTTGAATTCCTCACATTTTCCTGATTCCAAAACATATATTATATGTATTATTTGGATTTGCAATTTAAAAATTATTTAAATCTGATTTGAATTTGAATTTAAATCAATTTGAAAAAGGTTTAATTAAAATCAGACGCAGGGAAATACTTTTGTTACCCACGCAATTCTAGCCACAGTCACTGACGGGTGGGCCTTGCGCTGACTGGGCCACGTGCGCAGAAAACCTTTTGTCACCGCGGGTTGGGCTAGCCACTGAGACAGCGGGGTGGGCCAACTGGCGCAGGCCCACGTGACAGCGGCGAGGAAGACAGGGGCTGACAGGTGGGGCTGGGGCTGGAGCGCGGGTTCCGGCCGGGAAAAGTAGAGGGGTTTTCTGCAATTCCACCAGAGCGGCCGACATGTGGGGTCTCTAGGAGCGCGGGTTGCAGGAATCAAAAAGGTGGGGGGCTTTTTGTAAGATGACCACGGCCCGGGTACTGTTTCTCTTCTTCCGGTTCTGAGGAGAAATTCGGCGCGCGACGCGGGGCGGGGGATCGATCCCGGGACGAGGGCGTGCGCGCGGAGGGGGCTAACCGGTGCGGCTGCCTCGGGTAGTTGTCAGGAGGGTGGCGGGGGCCTAGGTAAGCTTGCTGCGGCACGGGAAAACTGCAGACGGCGGCAAGCTCTGGCGCACTACGGCCGTTCGACGAAACGGTCAGCGGCGCTAGACGTAGATGGCAAGGCGGAGCATGTCAGAGAGGGAGAGAAGCTCACCGCGGGCTCGACGACAGGCTCGGATCGGACGAGGGCACGGCGGATCGTCGGGGATGCAGGCGCTCCGGCGAACTAGGGTTTCGGGGAGCGGCGAGGATCTGACGGCCCTGGGAGCTTCTCCTTCGCATTGGCGTGGACAGGGCGTCGTAGAGGAACCTCCTCGAGCTTCCAGGCCACCTCCAGGTCGAGCTGCATGGCTGGAACGACGGGGACAAGGTGGTGCTGGCGGCGTCCAACGTCGGGTGCTGTTGGTCGGAGAGGAAGAAGGAGAAGAAGGGGGCAGCTCGGGCAGATCTGGGAGAGGCCAGAGAGGCGTGGGGAGGAAGGAAAAGTGAGAGGGAGAGAGGAGGAAGGCAGGCGGGGCACGGCAGAGATAAGGTGGACTCGATGCCACCTTTTCCTCCTCCTCCTTTCTGAGCACATGGGCGAGCTGGGCTGGGGCTCGTCCTAGGGCTGCAGGTGGACCAGCGCCGGGAGAGAGGGACAGACAGGGAGGCTTGGCTGGAGGGGGGCCCTCGGGTCAGGAAGAGAGAAGAGAGGGAGGGGTAGCTAGGCTAGGGTTAGATGGGCATGGATCGGGTTAGGGTTTTGTCTAGGTTTGGGGTAGGTAGCTGGGTGTTGCTCAGCAGGTTAGAGAGAGAGGGAGAGTATGTGAGAGAGATGGGAGAAGGATAGGGTTTAGTAGAACTGGGGTTAGGATAATTAGAGAGAGAGAGAAAAATAGCTAGGTTAGGGGGTTTTAGGTATTAGATTTTAATTTGGTTTATGAGGCCAAACCAAGAGGAAAAATGAAGCTTGATCTTGCATGAGCTAGTGTGGAAGTGAAACAAGAAAGAAAGAGGAAGAAAAGAATTAGGTGGAAAAAGTCACATATGACATGCATGGAGAAAAATAAAATAAAATAAAAGAATGTGGGTAAGGATATGGGAATGGTGGAATGGTAGGAGATGGTGATAATCCACAAAAAGAAGAATCAATAAGACAAAAGAAACCCAATGAGATATAAGGTGGTGAGGAAGGTTGCATGGCCCATGCAAAATTAATAATGCCATTATTTATTTGTGAAAACAATATTAATATTATGGCATTAATCTTATGCATTTCCAAGAAGTGGAATAAAGCCAAGCAAAGGAATTTAATGGACTAGATCCATCCTATTGCCCATGAGCTAGATAAAACCAAAATAAATACAACAAGCTCATGAACTAGTAGGATGGTGGAATTATAAAGTGGTGGAAAAGAGAGGTGATGGAATGGAAATAAAAGATATGCCCCCAACTCAACTTGGGCATTTAGACAATATATCAATAACCAAATACAATATCAAGAGGCAAATACAATTAATAATGCATGTGAGAGAAGAACCAAAAGAAAGAGGGTTTTATATGATGCTCAAATGCAAGGTGGCATGATGACATGAGCATGATATAATTATGATGCAATAATAATATATATGAAGGAGCCAATATCTTACTAGGACAAGTAGCATTACAATTGTTAGACAATTGGGGTGCTACATGGGTGGATTGTGAAAATACCACAAATGCAATGACATTTGAATGATATGGGTGGATCCTTAGGCGGATTGTGAAAAGAGATTTTCACTCTCTCTCTGTCACAAATCTCACAAAAGCCCAAACGTGTGGAGATCCCAAACATGTGCTCACTCTGGGTGCTATGACCTGATTGGCCGATAGAGATGTCACGCGGATCGTCTCCACCAACCGTTGATCCCATGTGATCCAACGGGCAGGATAACCCCTCCCTTCTCCACTTTTTTTATGCATGGTCAATCCGTGCTCTCTATCCGTGCCACTGATACTAAACCCCCATAAACAAGTGAAAATCCATCTATCTAACTAAAATAAATGATCATATTTCGAAGAAGCCATCGTCTTCGTCTTCTGGTTCGTCCTCGTCTTCGTCAACGCCATGGTCCCCGCCATCGCCGCTGTCGGTGCCCTCCTCTGACGACTCGACACCGCCCCCTTCCTCGAATAAGCGCGGTATCTCCTCCTCTTCGTAGTCCCATGGGTCCACGTCACTCTCCTCCGCTCCTGCCTCCAACTGATCGATGAACGCCTCCTCGTTGGCCGAGTCAGACTCGTCCAAATAGCTATCTCCTCTCTTCTTCCTGGTCTTCTTCTCGTTCCTCTTCTTGTCCGTACTCGCCGGTGCAACATGCGCCCCTGTCCTGGCTGCTACTTTGCGCTCGTCCGACGTTGCCGGTACCGCACGCTCCTCCTGCGCGGCCGGTACAAGCTTCGACGTCGCGGTGTCCTCGAGTGCCGATGTTGATGGATCCTGGTGCGGTCGGACACGACGTGCTGCCTCAGCAAGCGACTCGCGAGCGGGGACGATGCAGCGAAGAGCCGGGGACGCAGGACGGTCAGTGGACGGCTTGGACCTGCCATTGCCACGGCGAGAGGGCATCGTGCTCGAGGTAGTTCCTCCGAATGGTCGATGGCGGGTACACAGAGTGGGGTGCCGATATGATCAAGGACGAGCAGCGGTTTCGTACGTCATGTCCACACGTGCATTTGTCGATTATCAAAAAAAAAGTAATATCTCGCGTACTGAACATAATTTGATCACAACTAAAGTGGCACAGCGTATTCTAGACTCGTAAATATCCCGTGCGTGCCTGTCACGTGGAGTTCGACGGAGTTGGACGTGCCGACGTGATGGTGCAGCAGTTGCGCCCGTCATTGCCCCATCAACACGTGACACACGCACGCGGGAGGTGCGTGCCGATTCCCGCGACGACCACCCGACTCGCACTCCCCTTATTATATACTGGATTTTGGGCGGTGCCGAAGACCATTGAAGTGTCCATCGCAATAAAGACAAGTCCCATCGATTCCCTACCACTGCCTCCCTGGCTTCTTTGAGAAGGTAGACCGTACACGGTAGTCTTGTATATTAGTACTAGTACTATTGGACCACGGCCTGTACTCTTTACTCTTCTCCCACACTAGTAATCACTATCTCCTTCCTCCTGCCTCCGCCACACTCACCGTGCAAGCCATGGCTCCACTTAGGAGGGGCAGAGGCCAGTCGACGATCCTCGTGGAGAAAAGGGAGAGAAATCGCCGCGAGGCACTTCTTGCTCTACCAGCCGCTCAAGCCCACCCTCTCATCGAGGCCCAATCTGCAAATTCTCGATTTCTTGTTCCAGCTCCTTATTTCATACCGACAGCTTATAAATTTTTTCAGCTGCATCACTTACATCAGTAAATCTCCCTGACCTTTCCAACTCATACATCTCCCATAACTGTGCCAAACATTTCTTAAGTGCATCTGGCCACTCAAGGTCCACCCACTCTACTGCTTTACACAACGGGCCAACCTAAAAACACACACACTATAGTGTTATGAACATGCACGATACATTTTACTTCATGTCACAGTTGCACATAATGTAAACAAACCTGATTTGTACAGCCCCAAAACCTTCTACTAGTGTTACTGCCTTCGAATGCAACATATCTCCTCAGTTTTAGCCCATGGTCACATGGCACTTCTCCATCGAGATCTAGGCCCTCCCATTCGGAGTCGTAGATCGTCGTTGGTACCTATAGGTAAACGCAAAGCTGAAATCGAACACGATTTCATGCACATCTGGTCCGGCTCAGATCGAGTGATTTACCATTGCCTAACCCTAGCCCGAGAAAACAGAGGAACTCACATCCTGGAAGGAATACTCGATGTCGGAGAGAAGGCTGTCGCTGCTCGACTGCTCGTCCTCGCCGTTCAAGGACAGCATGGAGAATGTGATGGCGACGGCGACGGC
This sequence comes from Avena eriantha, assembly GCA_910589775.1. Classification (NCBI taxonomy): domain Eukaryota; kingdom Viridiplantae; phylum Streptophyta; class Magnoliopsida; order Poales; family Poaceae; genus Avena; species Avena eriantha. The sequence goes on along the minus strand of OU342741.1, from coordinate 427,970,326 downwards.
GACGGCGTCGGCGAGAGAGAGAGAGAGAGAGAGAGAGAGAGAGAGAGAGAGAGAGAGAGAGAGAGAGAGAGAGAGAGAGAGAGAGAGAGAGAGAGAGAGATAGAGAGAGAGCAGCCCTTCTACGGATGCAATGATGACTAAATTGGCATGTTACAATAGTTTAATGGATACCATGCCCTATCCCTGGATTACTGTCTCCTGCCTGATATGGATTCTCTTCACACATTCTCATTTCAAATATTAAACCTGCACTCCCACCATCCCAATTTCATTGCCTAATGAAAACATACCAGTATATTACATCATCCAAAGAAACAATATCATGTCAACTACAAGGTACTTATGCATCACTTCTTCAGTCATGGTTTCACAAAACATTACATTATAATCTCCCAACAAACATAACCACAACATGGTTTCACAAAACATCACATTACAATCTCTCAACAAACGTAATCATAGAAACAAGTATATTACATCAACTCAAGAAACAAAATCATGTCGACTACAAGGTGCTTACACATCACTTGTCCTATCATGGTTTCGCAAAACATTACATTACAGTCTCTCAACAAACAAAATATCAGAAACAAGTACAGTACATCATCTCAAGAAACATAATCATGTCAACTACAATGTATTTATGCATCACTAGTCCAGTCATGGTTTCACAAAACATTACATTACAATGTCCCAACAAACATAATAACTGAAACAAGTACGGTACGTCATCTTAAGAAACATAATCATGTCAACTACAATGCACTTATGTCTTATTACAACAACGATGGTTTCAGTGAGTGACATGTCCGAAAATCTCAACAGCTCGCACATCATTATATCGCAATCTCTCAACAAACATAATCACAGAAGCACGCTCTAAATGCAACAGCAGTCAATATTACAAATACAGGCAGGGGAACCCCGCGGTCCATATGACAAGCCCAGGGTAGCAGCTCTCATCAGATATCATCAATGTCGACCACCTCATTCTGTTCAGCCACTACAGGGGCATATACATCCACTATAACCTGTTCAACAACATCAGAAATGGTACCAAGGAAGAACACCTCCCTGGTTCGCTTCTTTCGCAGCATAATCTGCATAAGATCTTCAGTATCCAAAACATCTATGAATTGCTGCTTCTTATGATGCCACCACCGGATTTTTGCCATCTTCTTAGGGCCAATAGTGATTTCCTTACCGATCATCTCTCTCATTTCATCAAGAGTTATGTTTTTGGAATCAACAGTGATCTCCACAGTACATGACGAAACTGGCTTATTAACTCCCTCATCAAGTTTTGCCATGTATGAATCCACCTCTATGCGCATACTGAACTTATCTAGATTAGCATCTATTGGTCCATATTCTCTAGGAGCAGAAGCTCTAGCAGCAAGATCTCCAGCATCTGCATACATATCATCAATCATCGCTTCAACTTTCACCTTACGATCAGCTTCACAACACTCCCAAACCATCTAAAGCTCATGGGAGTGCTCAATTTGCTGATAGGTATCATTCATGTTGCGCCACACCAATTTTGTCCTCTGTCCAGAACCCCAGGGAATTCTAGCGGCAAGCATATCTACCAGCTGCGAAACAGACACAACCTCTTTGCAATTCATAAGCAGATGCACATCTTGCCCGAACACAACCCTCTCGCAACCAAAACAAGCTTTGCAGTGTACTGCCGAACATGAACTGTGAACTCATATAGGTCACTTGTATCAAAACTGTGCCTAATTTGATTAAAAAGGGGAACGATTCAGTTCATTCGATTCTATTATGCTGGAACCAATCTACTTGCAAGATAAGGCACAGATAAGAAAAATTCACCTCTCGCTCTTCTCCCGGGTATTTTCTTCGAGATCTAAGTGCTGCATTCGCCCACCGGAGCCGAAGAATCCGCCGCCGGCCTTGCTTTTCTCTTCAACCCGCAACTCGTAGGTACCTTGGGAGCAGAATCCTTGCTGGCCTCCTCGCTAATCGGGGCTGAAGACCTCGCCGCAGCTACGCGTTGAGCCCCAGACTTGAGCCCCGACGGACCCTTTTCAGTCGGCGATGTGGCTACAACTTTCGTCTTGCAAGACATGCTGGGCCGCCGCCGCTGGATTCACTGTCGGGGGAGGGAGAAAAAAGTTCCTCCGACGTCGACAGATTTAGGGTCGGGGAAGGGAAGAAAAGGGACCACCGCCGCCGCAGCAAGATTGTGCCGAGAGTTAGGAAAGTACAGTAATGGATTTGCCTCTACGACACATGCAAGGTGGCTAAGAAGAGTGACCAGCGAAGGAGGGGCACAACAGGAACTAGTGTAACGGAATATCCTGACTTAACGGGCGCGATTTGAAAATATTTGGTTTGGCCATCATTCACTTGAAATACCCCTCTCAGCAATTGGCGCCCCAACTTTTCGAATCGCGGTGATAAAAATCAACTTGGGTACCGTGTTGCCTGTCCACCCCAACTTTCGGGCCGCAAAATGATATTCTCCCCGAAGACGCTCCTTGAGCAGCACCGTGATCTGGCATGCCACTTGATTCGCCGGGGCCATGGCACGCTTGGGAATGCTTTCCCAAATCGAGGCATCTAGAAGGCCAAGCTTGAAAGGGAGCAGCCGGATCAGGTCCTCCTTGGTGGTGTTCCGGACTAGAAGAAGGTCCGGGCCCAGCCCTTGCAAGATTCGAGCCCGATGACCCGGGGAAACACGGAGTGCTTGCGCGGAGAGATAGAGGCAGCGCCACATTGGGTCAGATGCTTGTCCTCCAGGGCAAGCTCCGGATCCGGAACCACGTTCCTCCGTAGACCAAAGAACTTAATCCAAAGTTCTTTGGTTGGCCAGAGGCCGATGTATCCCTCGATGCTGGAGGCAAAGGAGGACGGAGAAGTGATAGCATTTGCGGGTAGGTGATGCGGTTGTAGCTTGTAAGTAGAAATGAAATCGAAGAAAAATCGGAGGTGGGGAGGCCGAAGCCACGCTGGAAATGGGAAAGAAACACAACATATTCCCCATCTCTGGGGGAAGGAGAAACGTCACCAGCGGCGAGGCGGCAGGCGACGCCGGCGGGAATGCGGCGCAAGGCGCGGAGCCAAGCTAGGCCCTCCTCACGGACAGTGGAGCCATCCTAGCAGCCGCGTTCGCGACCCTCCGTTCCTTCTTCCTGCTGCGCCACCACCGTTGCCTCCGCCTTAGACATGGGGGATTTAAAGCTTTCGACTGGGTAGTCGGAATAGAGGTAGCCAGAGGAAGGAAAGCAGGAAGCACAAGGCCCCGTGATGGAAACTGTGAATGGGGACGGTGGCGCAGATGTGAGTGGTTGCGGTTGCAGTGGTGCTCGGGAAGCGGAAAACTGGCGGTCGCAGCGGAGTCGCTGTGAAAGAGAGAAAGAGCAGTGGAGCGCGGCGGAAATGGGGGAACTTCCCCTGGGAGCGCCCCGCGCCTCCTACTTAACCATGCCGCATGCGCTTCGTGGGATCCTTTGCGGGCAGCGCGCCGCGCACACCGAGCGTGTACGCAGCCTGCACAGCCAATCAGAGCGAGGCCGTATGATGGGTTACAGGACCAGATGACCCCACGATGTGATGCAACGTTACGGGTAATGAGGCATTGCAGCGATGGGACGTTTACAGCAGGTATGCCTGACACTGCGATAGTAACCGACGCATTAAATGCGCGTGGCCCTTAAAATGAGGCAAATGATGATTACCCTCCACGTTGGATGTGGAGAAGCATACAAGAGAAGGAGAGGTAATCCGGATAAGTGAGCAAAATACCTAGCCAACGAGGAATAACTCGGAAAGAGCAAAGGGTCGCAAGATGAGAAACTCCGGGCTACGAGGTAACTCGGCCTCAGGAGCAAAAGATCCAGATATGAGAACCTGATGTGGCCTTAACAACTAAAGGTTGCTAAGACCACACCAGCTTCGGGGACTAATGTTGGGAGGATACCCCTGGGTAGGGTAACAACAGGGTATAAGGGTCGAGTTGGCTGGGGTACGGCACGGTCAAAGCAAGTGTTGACCGGGTCACCTCAAGGCAGGCCAAATCACGGTGTGACCCGGCTCATGGGGCGCCTCCTTGACTATGGTCCGGCCGGTATAAGATTTATGTCGGCCATGTGTATCTGTTTTGCAGGTAACTGGGTAAGCCGGATTAGCTATATGCTAGCCGGATTATCTTAGCTTCCAAGAGAAGGAATCTCCCGCTGGTCAAAAGGTAGCTTTATTAGCTGTAGCATGAGCAAAGTAAAGTAAAGAATAGGACCAGCGGGTCAGGGGCGACCAAGGTGACGCGGGCAAAGCCGGATGACATAACACGTGTCTGGTGACGCCAAAAGACAAGGATGACGCGGCGGGTTACGTTTAAATCCCGGACGAGCCGTTAAAGAGAAATAAAGAAGCATCTGCTTTAGGAACGTAGCATATTCTACGAATATGCTGCCACCTGTTCCCTAGAATTGTAACCCGGATCTCACTATATAAGGGGCACCGGGGCCTCTATAGCGAGGGACGGCCAATCAATTAATCATTCTCTGTCTAAGGTAGAACACTAGGGCTAGATAGTAGGGAGTAAGAGACATCGCCTCCTTCCTGCTAGTAGCCTCAAGAGCACTTGTAAACACCATTGATAGAGAAATAACAAGAGCATCTGTGCGTGGAATCACCACGCTCTCCCTCCCTGCATTCCCCTAGCGCTCATTGGCCCCATCTTTAGCCTATCCATGGCATCTGCCGTGCCACCACCATGATAGCATGTCTATGGCAACATCATCACAATCAAATAATTTCACATGCTCAACATTTTGCAAAGGCAAAGTATCACATGGACATATCAATGAAGCATATGTGATATCACAAACATCATCCATAGCATGCCAATCATCACAAGTCATCATGTCCACTAGTGGGATCATGGCATCATCAACACCCATATCGTTACCTTGTTCATACCTGTCATATGAAGTGGGTGTTGTGGTAGTATTGGCCTCCATGTGGGCGACTTCTTCTTCTTGTATAGGGATGGCCTTAGCTTGATCCACCATATTCATCTTCTCGGTCGGAGGCATCATCATCTCCAAGCTTAGCGCTTCTTGATCCATGGAACCTAGCACATCATGAGAAAACACACTAGAGGTAGAGGGTAAGTCGTTAGAAATCAAAGTGGTCTCACATGACCTATCAACTACCACTCTCAACTCACTCGGTGTATCACTCATGCCCTCCAAGTGGAAGCACTCAATCTCACGTATGGTGGAGTCGCTCATCTCACTCTTGCTTTCACTCAAGTTGGCTAAGTGGCTCTTATACTCACATGGGATTGGTACCACATCATCACTCAAGCATATGGGGGTAGGCTCAGTTCTCTCAACTCCATGTGCCTCCTTTGGTGAAGAGAAAGTCCAATGCTCACCATTCTCAACCTTGTCGTCGCCATCTTGTGGTAGTGGTGGAAGTAGGCTCATGTTGTTGTCGAGAGCGGTGCTCAGATCGACTTCATCACATATGTGGTCTTGGCTTCCTCCATCTTGATGTGCATACTCTTGGCATGAAGCTTGATGGCGTGGAGGAGAGCTTGCTCTTGGTGCCCTTTTGGTGGTGGCACGAGTAGTTGAAGGCGCCTTATGATGGTGTCGACGGAGGTCATTGGCGTGCCTTGCCAATGGTTGATGTATATGGCGCACTTGGTCATCCACATGACACTGATGACGATTCTCCTTTTCCTTGGCACTCTTCTTGGTGAGGCGTTGTAATGAGCGCAAAGCATCATTAGTCTTGGCCACCATGCTCATGGTTTTGGCGAAGTTGTTGTCCATGTCGCTCTTGAAATTGTTGAGGAAGCTTTCGAACTTGTCCATGTGATGGTGGACCTTGGCGCTCTCGAGGTGGGGGCTCCCTCTTGGTCGATGCGACTTGAGGAGCTCGTCGTTGTCATTCTTGAAGTCTTCCATGCTTGGGGATTTATTGTTGTTGTAGAACTCCATATCACCCAAGCATGTGGAGCCATTGTCGGTGTAGTGCTCCATCATGTCATCCATGCTTGTGGAGGCATATGCACGGTGGCTCATCGTGGATTCTTCATAGATATCATGCTCGGTTCCGAAGTCCCTAGACATGATTCACAAGACCAAGTGTTGTATATGGAAGTGGTAGGAGGGTTAGGGATGCAACATCAAACCTTACTTTACCTTGGAAGATAGTATCGTGCAAGTGGAAACACTTGAGAGCAATCAAAACCAAGCAAAGTGAAGTTCACGCGGAACACCCAAACCAACTAACCACTAAAAACACACACACACACATACAAAGCTTATGGTGGATAGGTATGGAAGGTGGCGTGTCCAAGAACAATCCAAAATCAAGATGTTGTAATGGCAAGTAAAGAACCACGATGATCACAAAGCAAAACAAGTCAATCCACAAGATAGGAATTATATACAAGGAAACACACACGGTGGGATAAATGGGACTTGTGCGATGGAGAAATTGAACTAAGAACCAAATGATAACCTAGCGAAGACTATAAGCTCATGTCGCACAAGTGCAAGGAGAGACGCTAGTTCGATTGCAATAAATTGGTGGGCTACAAGATATGCACAATAAGTACCACCTATTTGATGTTCATCGAGCTTGCGCTTCCTATTCTATGAGGCACTTGTTTCTTTCTTTCTTTTTCTTCTTTTTATTTTTCAATATTTTTTGTTTTTCTGTTTTTCTTTATTTTTCACTTGCCTCTTCCTTGTGCCAACAACTATACAAGATAACAATATGAGATAACGCGCTCACAACTTTTGCTCGGAGTTCTACAAGGTATAAAATATGCATAGCCCAAGCAATACTAGGAGTAACTAGTATCAATAGGTGTTTGTTGATCGCAAATATAGTGTATCTCACAAAGGAAAGCAAGTGGGGAGAAGTCGCGGAATTTTTATACCTTTCATCGCCGATTTTCACCCTCTATTGGTGGATTCCGCCTTGCTCACGAAATTTGTATAGATTAGATAGCACAAATCAAGGCTATGATGATGTAGATCTCCTTCTCCTCTTCAAAACGAGCTAAAGAACACCAAAATCCGAGTTCGTATGCAAAAGTTATACTCAAAACGGTGAGAGGTTGAAATCTGAGAATTCTGCTATTTTTTTCTCTGTACCGGGCGGTAGTACCGGGTTTCTCAACGGTAGTACCAGTCTTCCGGGGGCCCGGTAGTACCGTTTAGGTACCGGGGATGTGCGGTAGTATCGGGTTTTGACCCCGGTACTACTGGATGTCACAGAAACACCCAGTTTCGACGCGTTTTCGCGATTTTGGGGCGATTTGGGCGGAAAATATTCAAGAAAAACACCAAATCGGAGGGGTAAATGATGGAATTAGGTCATGGGAACGTAGGGGAAGGTAGATCAACAAGTTTAGCAAGTAATCAATGGATCAAAACCTACCAAAACGCACTCAAATCACAGATCGGTCCAAAACATGAATTGGGGCTATTTTTGGTGGAATTTTCGAATTTATGGGGAAAAGACCAAATCGAGGAGGAATCCGTGGCAACCAAAAGCTGGTGATACCAGATGTTATGGGGTAATCCAGTGGGTGGCCCGATCTTCACGGATCTCGTGGTCAAATCGATGGGAAAGTGAGGGAAAAGGGAGAAGGTAGCAGAAGCGGACACACACCTCACGAAGAACACACGCAAAACACACACGATACACGGCCGATTGCTCTCACCGGTGGCCACCGTTCCGATAGAATCCTCGCAAGGAAAGATCAGTCAACGTGCTCCCTCGATCCCACATGGAGAGGGAAGAACACCTTGGAGAGGTTCTTGACATCTTGGCAAAGGGACACCGATGCCAAGGCCTTGTACAACGAGGGAGGCGTGATGCAAACTCCAACGAGGTGGTGACAATAATCGATCCCCTTTGGTAGAAGGGGATGATGCAAAACTAGAGATTTCACAAAGGGGTTGTCTTTAGTCTATCATTTATGCCTCCCAGATACATGAGGGGGTGGGGGCTCTATTTATAGGCCAGCCACTTACATAGGGGTAGTTGGGGCATAAATCTAGGGTCGCACCATAATAAGGGGGATACATGGGCTATGGCCCAACTATTGTGCGCACATTCACTGTCACGACGGTACTACCGTAGTTGATGACCGGTAGTACCACGTGGGGGGCGGTAGTACCGCAAGCTGGTACCGGGGCGTCCAAAGGCGATGCCGCTAGCTTCAGTATTGGCCGGTAGTACCGATCATGCCGGGCGGTAGTACCCGGGCGCGGTAGTACCACTGACATGGCATGTGTCTTCTGCCATGTCCTCTTCCAAGCGTCTGTCTTGTCGGGCTTGATGCTCCGGGCTTCCTCCCTTGCCTCTGTACTTGTCAGTGTGAACCTATCATGAATATGGGACGGAGTATGAAGTAGTATACCATTCCAAAAGGGTAGGAAGTAGGCTCGCATAGAGGAACGGATTCACCTTTGGAGTCCATGACAACTTGGCATAAGTTGGAGACCTTGATGTGGTAACGACCATAGGTCGGGCCACATCAAATACTAGGCACCATGCCCTAACAATCTGATGCCATTACATGAACGATCTCATCCAATCCCTACCATCCCCATAGCCTACAGCGGGGGATTACTCACTCATGGATGCGGGAATCATGGATGGTCGATGGAGAAGCAATGGTGATGATGATGGCGATGATATCCATCAATTCACCGTCCCGGCAGGGTGCCAGAACGGAGTTTCTGGTTCTGAATCACGGAATCTGGTGGTGGCGGCATAGCGAAACTCTTTTTGGAAAAACATCGAACCCAACGAGGAGCAGAAGGTGTTGACGAGTGGCTTGGAGCAGGAATTCTCTTTAAATACTTACCAACGGATTTTTAGGGGGTTTTGATAATGCAAGTAAATAAAGTACGAGTAAATAAAATACAATAATAATAAATGCAGCAAGTGGCCCAATCCTTTCTTTAGCAAAGGAGAAGCCGGTTGTATTACTTCAGATGACCAAATCGTTCTTGAGGACACACGGGAATATCGTCAAGTGCTTTCGCTTCATATAGTTGATTAATCTTCTTTATTTTGCTAAGTGTTGTGTGGGTGAACCTGTGCTAATGTACCGACCTTCCTAGTACTAATACATACTTGTGATTATACCCCTTGTAAGCATCCACAAGTACAAGAAAGTAATTAAGGTATAAACCTAACCACAACTTTAAACTCTAAGACCCTGACGTCCCTTGTGCAAAGGATTCCTAACGAGGGTTCAGGTTTCTGTCACTCCGGAAACCCCTACGATTAGTAGCCAAATACACAATGCATTCCCCTAGGACCATATAGGTGAACTGTCATGTAGTCGACGTTCACATGACACCGCTAGAAGAAATACACCACAACTTAAATATCAAATTATTGATTCTTTCTCAACACAATTCCACTACTAACAACATGACTTCTCCCATGTCCTCAAGAAATAACGAACTACTCACAAGACATCATATGGATCAATATCAGAGATGATATAATGATATGTAATAATCTGAACATAAATGATAATTCAATGGTTCACACAATAGCATCAACTACAAGGAGTAATTAACACCGGGAAAGTTTCCCCTAAGAACTATGCAAGATTCAACCCAATTGTTACAGCGATATGAAGTGGTGATGATGGTGCTGGTGGAGATGATGATGGTGATGATGATGATGATCCCGATGAAGTCCAGCTTGATGGTGATGTTGATGGCCACGATCTCCCCTCTCTGGGAAGGAATTCCCCCGGCAGAATTCTGTCTACCAGAGAGATCTTTCTCTCTTTGTAGTTTTCCGCCCCACTGAGGCGACGGAATCTTTCTGTGGTCCCTCTTCGAGTATTAGGGTTCCGTGGGGATAATATACGCCAAAGGGGAGAGCCTGGAGTTGGCCAGGGTGGCCACACCACCTGCTGGCGCAGCCTAGGGCTGCCCGCGCTAGGGGGTGGTGTGGGCCCCATGTGGCCCATCTCCACTCCCCCTCTGGCAATCTTCGTCTTCTGGAAAAATAGAATTTTCCATATATTTTCCTAAATTTTCTGATCTTCACGAATTTTGCCTCCAAACAACACCATTTCCATCAGAATCCTGACTACAGCGGTCCATGCTCCAAAAGTCATCAGCCATGCAAAAACAGATGAAATAACATAAGTATCATCTCTTAATATGAAATGTATCAATGAATAACAGTAAATTATGATATAGAATAGTGATGCAAAATGGACGTATCAACTCCCCCAAGCTTAGACTTCGCTTGTCCCCAAGCGAAAACTGAGCTCAATAAACATGACCTCAGGTTTATGGAGTGAAGAGCCGATAAAAGAATATGGACAAGAAGCATCACATTCATCAATACATAAATCATATTAGAAGACAACTCACTATTATATAACTTAACTTGCAATAAGTAAAGGAAACACAATAAAGATACACAAAGTAAATCATAATTGGTAATGGAAAAGTTAGCTCTTGGTCGAAGAATAGTTGACAATTTGCAGGAGTTCGCATATAAAGGGTTTCAATGATAGCTTTCAAAGTAGTAAACACTAAGATAAGAGCAAATATGCAAAACAAGGAACATAAGAAACATGATTGAATAAATCATCATATGAATGAATGAAACACAACAACTCAAAATGCTTGCTGAGATAGAGGGGAATAGGTTTACTAACTCAACTAAAAAGTAAAAGATAGGCCCTCCGCGGAGGGAAGCAGGGATTTCAAGTTTCATATAGAGCTTCCAAAAATTATGGTACTTATTAGCTTTCAGCTCTCATTGCCCCTATCATAGGCATCTTTAGGTGATTAAGGCTAAAGTGGTCAAATATGAGGATATGCTTGACAAGTTGTAAGTTGAAAATCTCATGTCCCTTGAATACGAGGGCCGCTCCTCATACTACTCAAGTTTAGTTACCGGTAAGTTCTTGTCATAGTAAGTACATGTGTATAATATAGAACCGCCAACGGGTTACCCGTTGCCCGAGGATACGGAAGAATCCCCATATCAAAATGACAAGGCAAGCAGACAACAAGCATCTCAGCAATCTTCTTATTTACCATTGGAAAATGGTGCTTTTTTCTCTTTTTCCTCTTTTCTCGATTCCTTTTTTTTCTTTTTTCTCAATCTCTATCTCTTTTTTATAAGAAGAATGCTTCATAGATTGCTCATTATGGTTATGCTGCAGGTTTCCACCATGATTAGGCATGGATTAGAACGGCGGCCCAGGCGTTTCTCTAACACACATACATAACTCCATGGACTTACAAGCTCCCCTTTCATTTCACACCGACGACATCCATAAACAAAAGAGCATGATATCAACTAGGTACAATGTACAAGTGCAATGTTGAAAGCGTTCCCCATGACAGCATGGTTCTGCCAATTCACAACTTACAAAGCGCAAGCATATACGCAACATAGATGGGCACAATGGTTCAAGTTTATTAAGTGCAAGAAAGTAAAGTGTGCCATCAAGTTCGTGAGGGTTTTAATCACTAATTTTCACATAACAAGTTTAATTCAGAAGGTAGATAAAAACATGAATTTACTTGGAATAACAATAGTGATAGTAGGTAGGTATGGTGGACACAAATGGCATAGGGTTTTGTTTTAAGGATTGTATGCACGAGAAGCTTTCCCTCTCAGTACATGTTTTTGGCTAGCAAGGCTGGGTAACAAGCATAAGAGTTGAAGGAAACAAAAAACATACAAGTGATAAAAATAAACATGCAATCTTCCTTGGAAGCACAAAAGATCTTAACTAGACAATATTAAACTTATGAGTAAATCAAGAAAGAAAGATGATGAAATTATATTTCTTTAAGAGTACTTTTATCTTTTTCATTCAATTCTCAAAAATAGTGCTGCTACCGACCGAGCCAGGTTTGCCAAAACCAATTAAATTAACTCAATGATCCTAAAGTGATACCAATACTAACAACAATATCAATCATATAACATGAATTGAAAACTAATATAATATATGCAAAAGAGTAAATGATAGAACTTCTCATTAATATTCCATAACGGAAAATCACACCAAGGGATACATAGATATCTAACAAGAGAGGGGACACTTCCATAAAGCAAACCATCCTACATGATAACTTCTATATTCATGATATGACTCTACTAAAAAGGTAAAAAAGATAGAAGATAGCAATGTGATACCGCGGAACTCCCCCAAGCTTGGAATAAACCAAGGGGATGCCAAAACCTGATGACGAATTACTCCTTCGGTGGTGGTTGTGTTCTCTCGATGAGCTTTTCGATCAATTTCCTCAAGTCCTCAATCTCGAAGGTGAGAGCACGAATCAACTCCGAGTTGTGCTTGATATAGTGCATGATCATGTCGGGTTGTGAATCTGAGCTCGTATGATTCTTTCCCTACTCTTCCTCCTTGAAGTCTTCTTTTCCTGCATGGTTAGAACTAGGCATATCCCAATTGGAGGGTAGTTTCTCCTTGGGCATATTCTGGCATTGGTGATCATGGATAAGGGTATGGAAGGGATTCTTGGTGTGTGGAGAAGATGAACATGGAGCCAAACAGTGACGCGGAGGCTTCCCTCCAGTTGACATTCGTGCAGTCCTTTTGATCTTGGCAGGGTTTGCCAACACTCGAATGCTTGCAATGGTAGTGCCAGTGTGTGGGTGTTGGCTTTTCTTTGCCTCCTCTTCATCGATCTCCTTCTCCTGCCCGGGGTCTTGGGGATCCTCTTTCGCAGGCTCCTTTCCCTTATCCTTGGTGGAGACCATTGTGCTTCTAAACTTTGAGAATAGTTCCTCACAGAAATAGATCGAAACAAAAACACGACGAGAACATGATATACGAACCTCGGGGGATCTGGGGGATTATTGTCGTGGTGGTGTCACGGAAGATGCCATGGATAGGCTAAAGGTGGGGCCAATATGCACTAGAGGAATCCAGGGAGGGATAGTGTGGTGATTCCACACACAGATGCTTTGTATTCTCCAAGTTCACTAAGTTTACAGATGCTCCCTGAGCTGTATTGGGGAGAGGAGGAAGAAGGAGCTCTCTTACTCTCACCACTACTTTCGCCCCAAGAACCAACTACTTACTCGCCAACTCCTTCTACAGAGGCCCTAGCGCTCCTTATATAGGGGAGGCTGAAGGGTAACGGGTAGGCTACACTAGCGTAAAATCAAAAATTTCTACCGCGTCAACCAGGAATACTATTGTCATAGATCACGGGATTACCGCTAGACGCGCAGGTGCGGAACTCGATGAAGCACGTTGCGGCAGTGTAGATGTTCTACGTCTCCTCCTCGTCCTCGTCCCACGAGCAGCTCCCCTTTGCGCGGCTCGTCCAAGTGCTACAGATGCAGCACCTCCGAGGTATCCACACGTCCGGAGTGGAAGTCGTCACACGCCAGACTGCTAGGTCTGCGCGTGCAACACAGGCGAAAGAGGAGTGGCGGCTGGGTGGAATGCTCTCACGTTTTCAGCTCGCCCCACTCCCTCTTATATAGGCATCCCTGGTGGGCTTCTACATTAGCAGCCCATTAGCAGCCTAAGCCTGGTCTAATTCGGATCCAATCCTCATTAGGCTTCCAGCCCCTAAAGTGTGTGACCCTATAGGTTCATACACGTATAGACATGACGCGAGTACACTTACTCCGTCAATAGTTGGTAGCGGCCTCTAGCAAGACGTGCCAACTCCTAAACGCATATAAAGATCATTCGGACGAACCATCACAAGGTTGAGTACATGTCTTTCCCTTTGCCTCACGATATTTGGTCTAGCTCTAAGCTGACCTCTCTTTCTCGATACTGTGATTCAGAATCCCTTTACTAGGTTAACTCTTAACCATATGTAGCACGGCCATGCATTTCTGGATCCGATCACTCGAGGGGCCCAGAGATATCTCTCTCAAGTAGAGAGGGGCAAATCCCATCTTGATTGACCGATGCCTTGCAGCATGTATCAGGACAAACCCGAAAGCTACCTTTATAACTACCCAGTTACGGAGTAGTGTTTGATAGCCCCAAAGTAGGTCGATCCACATCTCAAGTACATGCGACAATCTCAGGTCTAAGGACAAAACGTACACGATGTGTAGAGAGAGCTGCAAGTATTATTGCTAGTCTCATGTTGGGTCAGTCCAACCCCATGTTCATAACATGTGTCCACATCATTGGTTTGACATCTCCATGTCAATGACTTGCGAAACATAGTCATTAACCAATCGATGTGCTAGTCTAATATTCACGTGTGTCCTCGCATGAACTCCGACTAGGGACAATTATTAGATAACCATACAAGTAAAGAGTTTCACAAACAATTCACATAATTGCCAATCAATACAAGTTGCCTGGTATATGGATATTCAAGGAACATTATAATAACTCATGGATACACATGAAATACAATCATCTCTATGATTGCCTCTAGGGCATATTTCCTTCAGTCTCCCACTTGCACTAGAGTCAATCTAGACAGTGTCTAATACCTATTGCTCTTGTGTGCGCTTCATGCGCAGGCTGCGGGAGTGGCTTAGTCAAGGGATCAGCAACATTTGAGTCCGTATGTATTTTGCATAACATGACACTACCTTCATCAATGAACTCACGAATCAGATGGTAGCGCATGCGAATATGTTTGTTCTTCTGGTGCTGTCTAGGTTCTTTGGCTTGTGCAATAGCACCATTGTTGTCACAATAAACGTCCAAGGGATTGGACGAGCCCTGAACCACACCAAGAGCGATCAGGAAATTCCTAATCCAAACAGCTTCCTTTGCAGCCTCCGAGGCAGCAATATATTCAGCTTCTGTTGAAGAGGAGGCCACTGTATCTTGCTTGGAACTTTTCCAGCTCACAGCACCACCATTCATGACAAACACATAACCTGATTGCGATTTCGAGTCGTCTGAGTCATTAAGGTAACTCGCATCTGTGTAACCCTTTACACTGAGTTCAACCTCACCTCCATAAACTAGGAACATATCCTTAGTCCTTCTCAAGTACTTAAGGATATTCTTTACCGCTGTCCAGTGAATCTCACCTGGATCAGCCTGGTATCTGCTCGTAACACTTAGAGCATAGGAAACATCTGGGCGAGTACATGTCATTGCATACATGATGGATCCAATAGCCGAAGCATATGGAACCCTACTCATGCGTTCTCGCTCATCAGTGGTCGAAGGACACTGAGTCTTGCTGAGTTTAATGCCGTGAGACATGGGCAAGAACCCCTTCTTAGCCTCTTCCATGCTGAACCGTTTCAACACTTTGTCAATGTACGTACTCTGGCTTAATCCAATTAGCCTCCTTGATCTATCTCTATAGATCTTGATACCCAGAATATATGCCGCTTCTCCCAAGTCCTTCATAGAAAAACTATTTTTCAATGAGGTCTTAACAGACTCGAGCATAGGAATGTCATTTCCAATCAATAATATGTCATCCACATATAAGATTAGAAACACAAGTGATTTCCCATTTTCTTTCTTATACACACAAGGTTCTTGTTCGTTTTTGGTGAAGCCAAACTCCTTTACAACTTCATCAAATCGAATGTTCCAACTCCGAGATGCTTGCTTCAGCCCATAAATGGACTTTTGAAGTTTGCATACCTTTCCAGCATTGTTTGGATCGACAAAACCTTCGGGCTGCATCATATACACGTCCTCAGAAAGGATTCCATTTAAGAAAGCCGTCTTGACGTCCATCTGCCATATCTCATAATCGAAATGTGCAGCAATGGCTAGAATGATCCGTATAGATTTAAGCATCGCTACGGGCGAGAAAGTCTCGTCGTAGTCAACTCCTTGAACTTGTCGAAAACCTTTTGCAACAAGTCGAGCTTTATGGATGTGAACATTTCCATCCATATCAATCTTCTTCTTATAGATCCACTTGCACTCGATGGCTTTAAAACCATCAGGCAGGTCAACCAAGTTCCAAACTTGATTGTCTCCCATGGACTCTATCTCGGATCTCATGGCAATCAGCCATTTCTCAGAGTCTGGGTCCACCATCGCTTCTGCATAGGTCGCAGGCTCATCATTGTCTAACAATAATAACTCTCGCGCTTCGCGGAGCCTCGCCGACCTTCGTGGTTGTGGTGCTTCTATTGCCACGGGTTCCTCAACTTGTTCTGCTACAATAGCATCACTCGTAGAAGCATCCCCGACTGGCTCATCTTGAACTTCTTCAAGTCGCACCGACCTTCCACTCGTTCCCTTTGTGAGAAACTCTTTCTCTAGGAAAACACCGCTACGAGCGACAAACACTTTGCCCTCTTCTCGGTTGTAGAAGTAATACCCTAAGGTTTCCCTTGGGTATCCCACAAAAATGCACTTATCCGATTTGGGTGTTAGCTTGTCTGACTGAAGTCGCTTGACAAATGCATCACAACCCCAAATCTTTAGAAAAGACAAACTGGGATTCTTTCCAGTCCACATCTCATATGGTGTCTTAACTACGGATTTAGATGGTACCCTATTTAGTGTGAAAGCTGCTGTTTCTAGCGCGTAACCCCAAAATGATAATGGTAAATCCGACTGGCTCATCATCGATCGAACCATGTCCAACAAAGTTCGATTACGCCGTTCAGAGACCCCGTTTCTTTGAGGTGTTCCGGGCGGCGTGAGCTGTGGAACAATTCCGCAACTCTTAAGATGATTGCTAAACTCGTGACTCAAATATTCGCCTCCGCGATCAGATCGCAAGGCCTTTATTTTCTTGCCACGTTGATTCTCTACCTCATTTTGAAACTCTTTGAACTTTTCAAAAGTTTCAGACTTATGCTTCATCAAGTAGACATAGCCATATCTACTGAAATCATCAGTGAAAGTAATGAAGTAGTGATATCCTCCTCTGGCTGTCGTGCTCATTGGTCCACATACATCAGTATGTATGAGTTCCAACAAGTCTGTCGCTCTCTCGGGAAACCCCTTGAAAGGCGTCTTGGTCATCTTTCCAAGTAAACAAGCTTGACATGTCTCGTATGATTCAAAATCAAACGAAGTTAGAAGACCATCACCATGGAGCTTCTTCATGCGCTTTTCACTTATATGCCCCAAACGACAATGCCATAGATAGGTAGGACTCAAATCATTTGGCCGAAGCCTTTTAGCACTAACATTGTAAACACATGCATTATCAAGATTTAAAATAAATAACCCATTCACAATGGGAGCATCAGCCACAAACATAGCATTCTTAGAGATTACACAACCATTGTTTGTACTCGCGAATGAATAACCATCCCTCATCAAACATGAAGGTGATAAAATGTTTCGACCCATACTAGGAATGTAATAACAATTATTCAACTCCATGATAAATCCTGACGGAAGGTGAAGTTGCATGACGCCGACGAACAATGCAGCAACCCTTGCTTTATTTCCGACGCGAAAATCCACTTCGCCTTTTTGCACTTCTCTAGTCCTTATTAGCCCCTGCATCGAATTGCAAATATGAGCAACCGATCCGGTATCAAATACCCAAGAGTTAACATAAGAATCTGCGAGAAAAATGTCCACAACATTTACAACAAGTGTACCTGAGTGGGAAGTACTCTTACTTCCACTTTTCTTCAAAGAAGCCTGGTACTTGCTGCAGTTCCTCTTCCAGTGGCCATATTCGTGACAAAAGAAACACTCAGTGTCTCCTGCAGGACCAGCCTTTTGCTTGGGTGCAGGGTTTGGCTTAGGGATCGTATCCTTAGCCTTGCCCTTCTTCTTCTGCCAAGAAGTGCCCTTTTTCTTGAAGCTAGGCTTGTTCTGCACAGCCATCACATGGCTATGCCCTGCACACTTCTTAATGTCACATTCTGCTGTTTTCAGCATCCCACATAATTCATTAAGGCCCCTCTCCACCCCATGCATATGGTAGTTCGAAATGAAATGCCCATAGCTAGATGGAAGAGATGCCAAAATGAAGTCAGTGGCCAACTCTTGGCCTAATGGAAAACCAAGCTTTTCCAAAGTCTGACTGTAACCAACCATTTTGATCACATGGGGGCCTACAGCTGCTCCCTCTGCCAGCTTGCATTCCACAAAGGACTTAGCGACATTGTACCTCTCAGTCCTGGCCTGAGTCTGGAACATGTCCTTAAGCGCAACGATCATATCGTACGCTTCCTGATCCTCAAACTGTTTTTGAAGATCAGGTTCCATGCATGCAAGCATAAGACAACTGACCTCAAGAGATTCATCACATGCTTTCTTGTAGGCATTCTTAAGGGTAGCAGTTGCATTATCAGCAGGTTCATCCGGGATTGGGGTATCCAGAACAGTTTCCTTTTTCTCAGCCCTGAGAACAATTCTCAGGTTACGGACCCAGTCCGAATAGTTTGTTCCATTTAGTTTATCCTTTTCAAGAATCGAACGCAAAGCAAAAGGTGATGAATTGTTCGGTGCCATTGATCTACAACAAAAAAATATGCAAAATACTAAGCCATGTAACCATGAAAGAGTAAAACATATTAAACAATTTAATAGCATATACTCCCACTTAAATCAACATCCCTCTATTGATACTAAGTGATTCAAGATCCACAATTAACAAGTCGACTAGTGAGCTTTAGCATCACTGCTAGAAGACAAGGTAAATCGGTAAGCAACCTTTGCTAATCATATCACATATGACTCTTGTTGTTGGGTGACATCTCTATGTCAAAACTAGGCGCCCAACCTTTATGCCCCAAGGTCCTTAACTGTTAAGATGACCTTGTTAAGCTCACCAACCCTTATGCGTGTAGGTATCCGATACAAACCCATCCAGCCAAGGAAAACCGTGGCACCCTAATTTCATAGACCCACCAACGATTGTACAGGGCATAGGATGGTGCAAGGTTTGGTTGGGAGGGCATGGTTTAACTTAAACTTTGTGAGGGATCGTTCTACTTCTATCATCTAAGCATGCATAGTAGTAAAACGTATAAGAATAGCATTCACATAGGTGTGATACAGTATGGCCCATTTTCTCATGGTGATCTCCATCGCCATAGAACCTGTCCACCATGATGATCTCCATCTTCATGCTCTATGCGAGCCATCCTCCAAGTGATGAGTTCTCCAAGAACTAATACAAGCTATTGCTCCTAACATCTAGTAATCAAAATTACATGGTATTGGGATCATCACAAGTTGGCACGCAGGCCATTACAATAATTGACAACACATATGGCTCCAGCCGTGTTGCCCAACTCACGACACGCAGGTCATGAAAAAATACATACATGCATCACATACATTTTTGGGCCATACTGATCACATAAATCCTGCAAAAACAAGTTGTGCATAGAATCGCATTCTACCGGATCATGTGAAATCGTACCACCTATGAACCTTAACGAGATACAAAAAAAAGGGGGATACGACTAAGGGGGGTCTAGGGGGTCTCCCCCTGCGGGGTTCGAAGGGGCAGCGCCCCTCGCGGTACCTTTCCGGGCGTCCGGACATTCGTGAAAAATGAGAGATCAAATCTATACAATTTTCTTTAAGGATTTTGATCGGCAAATCCAATTTACCATAAACCGACCATAGTTCCGATTTGACCAAACTCCTTTGATCACGGTACGTCGATTCAGATCTAATTCCCGATTCGATCAATCATATTGATCTTCGCGTGATTCAGAAGGATTTATGTGTCACTGTCTACCCCGATGGCAGAAACCGACCGGTAGGGGTAAGTCGTTCGACGACCTTAGAATCACGATCACGGAAATTAAGATCATAGATCAATCCAGAAAACACCGCCATACAAACGATCATATCATTCATATCAATCTACATATCACCATATGCAAACTTCCCGAACCTATGACTGAATAGCATCGGCTCTGATACCACTGAAGGGTAACGGGTAGGCTACACTAGCGTAAAATCAAAAATTTCTACCGCGTCAACCAGGAATACTATTGTCATAGATCACGGGATTACCGCTAGACGCGCAGGTGCGGAACTCGATGAAGCACGTTGCGGCAGTGTAGATGTTCTACGTCTCCTCCTCGTCCTCGTCCCACGAGCAGCTCCCCTTTGCGCGGCTCGTCCAAGTGCTACAGATGCAGCACCTCCGAGGTATCCACACGTCCGGAGTGGAAGTCGTCACACGCCAGACTGCTAGGTCTGCGCGTGCAACACAGGCGAAAGAGGAGTGGCGGCTGGGTGGAATGCTCTCACGTTTTCAGCTCGCCCCACTCCCTCTTATATAGGCATCCCTGGTGGGCTTCTACATTAGCAGCCCATTAGCAGCCTAAGCCTGGTCTAATTCGGATCCAATCCTCATTAGGCTTCCAGCCCCTAAAGTGTGTGACCCTATAGGTTCATACACGTATAGACATGACGCGAGTACACTTACTCCGTCAATAGTTGGTAGCGGCCTCTAGCAAGACGTGCCAACTCCTAAACGCATATAAAGATCATTCGGACGAACCATCACAAGGTTGAGTACATGTCTTTCCCTTTGCCTCACGATATTTGGTCTAGCTCTAAGCTGACCTCTCTTTCTCGATACTGTGATTCAGAATCCCTTTACTAGGTTAACTCTTAACCATATGTAGCACGGCCATGCATTTCTGGATCCGATCACTCGAGGGGCCCAGAGATATCTCTCTCAAGTAGAGAGGGGCAAATCCCATCTTGATTGACCGATGCCTTGCAGCATGTATCAGGACAAACCCGAAAGCTACCTTTATAACTACCCAGTTACGGAGTAGTGTTTGATAGCCCCAAAGTAGGTCGATCCACATCTCAAGTACATGCGACAATCTCAGGTCTAAGGACAAAACGTACACGATGTGTAGAGAGAGCTGCAAGTATTATTGCTAGTCTCATGTTGGGTCAGTCCAACCCCATGTTCATAACATGTGTCCACATCATTGGTTTGACATCTCCATGTCAATGACTTGCGAAACATAGTCATTAACCAATCGATGTGCTAGTCTAATATTCACGTGTGTCCTCGCATGAACTCCGACTAGGGACAATTATTAGATAACCATACAAGTAAAGAGTTTCACAAACAATTCACATAATTGCCAATCAATACAAGTTGCCTGGTATATGGATATTCAAGGAACATTATAATAACTCATGGATACACATGAAATACAATCATCTCTATGATTGCCTCTAGGGCATATTTCCTTCAGAGGCTAGGTTCCCAGTTAGGGCATACGTGGAGGCATATTCCAGGGAATATGCCTCTCCCAAAATAGCAAACCGATCAGGTCTCCTTTTCCCTTCGTAAACCATGCAGAGGCTACGTAACCCTATGCGGCGCCAGTGTCAGTCGACATAGGCAATGTCACCTTTGCCGGCCACGCCCTGCTGGTCCCTCCCTCTGTTCGCTTTGCTCACGCTCCAACGCACAGAGACCACCTTTTGACCAGTGAGATACCTTCCTTCTCTTGCAAGCCTGGTATAACCCGGCTCAGGCCTGGTTAACCCGGCCCCGTGGGTACCTGCATACAAGTTACAAATAGCCTGCTGGCATACGACATACGTCGGCCGGGACTCGGTTAGGTGGACATCCTTCGGTCCGGGTTACTCCGTAAGTCGGCCTGCCTTGAGGTGACCCGGCCAGCTTTCGCTTTGACCTTGCCATACCTCGGCTAACTCGGCCTTTATACCCCGGCATGACCCTACCCAGGGGTACCCCCCACCATTAGTCCCCGAAGTTGGTGCGGTCTTAGCAATTTCAGCCGCTAAGGCCATGGCAGGTTCAATCTGTTTGCTGCCTTTTTCGAGTTACTCTATAGCTCGGATCCCGTGGCGTAGCATCCCCTTGGCACATTCCGAGTTTTCACTCGCTAGCCGGGTTACTCAACGGTTTTTCGTGTTATCCTTCCTTCTCTCATACACTTTCCCACGTCCTCCGTGGAGGGTAATCATCTTCTTGCCTCATTTTAAGGGTTTGTGCCAGTTACTATATTCATTGTAAGGAGTTACTGTTGCAAACGTCGCGTCGCGCCTGCCTCCTCGTTAACTGCGTCACCACATCGTGGCATGGGATCGCCTGTTTCCTCTAGCTCTTCCTGTGGCTTGCCTCTAATTGGCTGATCCGGCTGATGCAGGGCCACACCGTGTGGCCTTGATGCACAGCACGATCCCACTACCCACTGTTGGGGCATGGTTAAATAGGAGTGGGGGCGCGCCCCTTGGGTGTTTTCCCCTTCTTGCGCCCCTTAGCCTCTCTGCTTCTTCTTCCTCCTTGCGACAACACCGCCACACCGTGCTTCTTCGCACTAGCCTCACTGCCACTCCCGCGCTGCTTCTACGTCACGGGTCCGCGCCAATCCAAGCCTCTGCCCCCCACCTTCAATTAGGCCGGTGAGGACAGTGACCTGGAGATGACTGAGGAGGAGCTCGCCATCGTCGAGGAAGAGATGGAGGAGGAGGGTGAAACCTTGGAGCGCGGTGCCTAGGCCGGTTCATGGTTGTGTCAAGACGATCTTGACTGGCTCTACTGCACCCGCCACATCCCCGAGGGCGTGATTTCTCGCCTTGCCTCCGAGGAGCTCGCTCCCTCACCCAATCCGAGTGAGTTTGTCGTCTTCCTTTCTCACTTCCAATGCAGCTTTTGCCTGCCAGTGAGTGACTTCTTCCACGATTTCGTCAACACCTATGAACTCCAACCTCACCATCTTCCGGCGAATGCCATTACATCCCTCTCCTCCTTCGCATCCGCCGTAGAAGGATACCTCGGCATGTGGCCTACCAAAGAGCTTTGGATCCGGTTCTTCGGTCTGCGGAGGAACGTAGTCCCGGATAAGGAGCATGCCCCAGAGGACAAGTACCTGACCCAATGTGGTGTGGCCTCCATCTCACCCCGGAAACAATCTGTCTTCCCCCGGGTCACGGGCCTTGAATCTTGTAAGGGCTGGGCCCAAACCTTCTTCTACGTGAGGAATGGTACGGATGAGGATCTGATCCGGCTGCGCCCCTTCGCGATGGGTCCTCCTAATCCGGCTCTTTGGGACCGGGTTCCCAAGAAACCAACTGTCTTGGCGAATCAGGTCAATAAGCGGTTCAAGGAACTGAAGGATCTGGGGCTGCGCAACGAGGATGTGATGATCACATTTGTCCGCAGCCGGATTTCCCCCCGCCTTCAGAAGCGCACACACAAACTTTGCCATATGAGCTGGCGACTTGACCCCAACCAGACCTCCTCCTTCGAGTTGAGCAACACTGATATCTTCTGCCGGGTCAAGGCCCGCTTCACGACCGACAAGGACTTCAGCACTGAGTGGGAGTGGGGGTTGGAGCACTACAGCCGGGATAAGCCTCCTCCTGTGGTAAATCTCAATACCCAATCTCCGAGTTATATTTTATGTCGAAGCGCGTTGTTTATCTAATCCCTTTGCATTTTCCTTTTAGTTGTTGCTTCAGCAGACCCTCGAAGATGGCACCGAGCCTTCCCTCAAATGGGGGAAGGTTCGACTTGTCTCAGACGAGGAGGAGCCAGATCAGGAAATGTTCCTGCCTACCCCGGACGCAACCAAGCGACCCTCTGGTAACTTCTTTTCCTTAAGGAATTGGCCTAACGATGAGGATGATTCCGACATTGAAGTGGTGGAGGTATTTAACCCGGTGCCCCTTTCTTATGCGTTTCCGTCTTCAGCTAACCCGGCTGCGCAGATCCCCCTCTCGCTATGGGTGAGCCGGTTCCTGCCGCGTCTAAGAAACGGGCCGCTACCTCGGCTGCTTCTTCCAAGCCTCCCCAAGCAACCAAACGACGGAAGAAGTCCGCTAACAAGGCCGCCACCAAGCCTCCGACTAAGGCCATAGTCCGGAGAGCTCGAAAGCCCAGGGAGCCTTTGACTTCTGACGAGTAAGTCACTTGTTATAACTTGTCCAATTCTCTGCTTCATGCTTCTCTGTCTATATGCCTTTCTTTTTGTTGTAACACGTTATTCGTTGTTTGATTCGATAGGGCTGCGATGGAGGTTCCCCAGAGCGGCTCCAGTATTGCCTCCTCTTTCCGGCGCACCCCATCTCCCCATCGTGGTGATGACACACGCCCAGAGCCCAAAATCAGGGGGGTTCAGCGACTGCTTCGAGTCATAACCCACCACGTCCAGAGGAGGGCAACCTTGGAGCAGGGGGAAGTGGCACGACCGAGGTAGCGGATGGCCCCAGCTCTTCATCGGCTCAGCCGCAACCCGTCACTTACGAGGTACCAGCAGCAACTGCAGCACCCCCGTCAACACCAGCAACAGTACAAGTATCAGCACCACTACCACCAATAGCACCGGCAGCATCAGTAGTGTAACACCCTCAAATCGGCCTTATGCAAGTTTTAGCGATTCCGCCAAACCCGCATAGAAATGATTCAAGGACGCCCACCAGGCACTTTCGTGCGAGTGGTGAACGAAGTAATACGATTACACATCAGTCCTCGATGGGACCCACAGATAGCTTTCAATACATCAATGACTCCATGAGTCAAGAATACAGATATACAATACAAAGATCCAAATCACCTTGAAACGATAGAGCGTCCGACTACGGACAAGATGCAAATGGGGCTAAGAGCCCTGAAGAATAACCAATGGCGTCCATAACCATGCCCAGGCCAAGCGGGAAGGGTAACCCTGTTAACGACGTTGATCTCAAACCTGCTAAATCAAAAGGGGTGCCGACAAAGGGTAAAGGAAAAAGAGGAGCGTCAGTACTGAGGCCAGTACACGGCGAGGCTAGAATTCGGCGGCTCTCGCCTACATAGGTATGGTGGACTGAAGCGGCAGCGCAGGGGCACTAAACAACCTATAGAGACTCGGTGTCACTGGCGGCTATTAGAGAGGGGTAAGAAAGACCTATTCGGATCCAACCTGAAGCTAGCACCAAACAAACCCATCCTGGTATTTCCCCCTCGAGACCAAACGAGGAAGTCGGACCAAGGAACTCACACAGTTGGCAATTTTACTCATTCCGTTATAGTTGCAGCAATTACTAATCAGATATAGATAGCATGAGTCATTCTGATGGCATAAGTAGTGGGCAGTTTTAGTTAACATTGCGTTGTAGTTGGAACATTTACTAGTCAGATATAATTGTCCTGAGGAATCCCAAAACCCAACAGTTGTTGTCACTTTTATCACATTCCATTGGAGTTGCAATACTTACTAGGCAGATATAACAAAACAATCCAGGTCCACCAGTGGTTGGCATTTTTAATATCCATTCTGTTGTAGTGAAGCTGATTACTAGTCAGATATATTTAGTCAAATTTATAGCACTACTTTAGTTATGCTTGTCTATGATCGAGATACTGTGCTCCAAGTCGTCCAGAACCGCGGACACGGCTTTCAAAAAGTTTTACCCTGCAGGGGTGCACAAATAGCAACACACACTTGATCAACCCCGGAAAAACCAACTCAAAACCCAACGAGGCTTTCACGACAAAGCGATCACAGGATTCAGATATATTTCAGGGGGTCACCCCACTAAGCTACCCGCAACGAAGTTGGCTGGCTCCGAAACGGACCCAGGGTTTGTGTGGATGGCTGTGAACGACTGGGAACCCAAAGTGTGACTAGGCTTGTCGATACAGCGAAAACGTGTCACGATCCTAAACAGTACAGGTGCTCCACGCACAATCGTAAATAAAGCAGTAACATGGCATAAGTACAGGATAGTAATAAAGCCCCAAACTACTTTGTGGCCCCAGGAAATAGAAATGAATCAAGCTCTGGCTCAGGGGGGTCCATAAGGCCTCCCGGATGTGGATAGTGCGAATAGTCAAGGAACAGGTATCAAGTACTCGGGGTCCTACGGGACACAAGTGAGCTTGGAAGAACCAAATAACATCTATTGCCCACCGATGCCTCTGCATTAGTTATATCTAGCATTTTAATAGTTGTATTTAAAGTCATGATCATCTCCACCAATAAGCATCTCCACCGATAAACATCTGCCATCGTTCCAACAATTGTGGTACTTGACAACACGAGAACACACCTGAGCAAGCGACTACGACTCGCAAGGCCAGCTATCTAACAAAAACAGGTAATAGGAGGTGTCCAAGGCAATATAGAGGCTGCACGGAATATAACTGGGGTACGGAAACTAAAGCATCGGGACACGGATAGCAATAGATCAACAAGAGGAAGTAAAGACTATAAATGCAAAACAGGTAGAAGGGGGAGAGATGCTCGCCTTGGAAACACTGTCGAAGGATCATATCCGGAGAACTTGTCGATACTCGCATCAACTCATCGGCCTAATCCGCGAAGAAGCAAACACTAGAAGAAACACCGGATGCAATATTTAATACTACGCAAAAGATCAGGCATGCTTATGAGATGATGCAGATGCGGTGCAAGCAGGCAGTTTAAGCGGAACCGCGGTCCCGGCAATTAATTAAATGGTTCGAGTTATTTAACCACCCCGCAATTTAAATGTTGTATTAACAGGGCGAAACATGGCATCGGTTCGCTATATCAATTTAAATGGAGTCCGGAATAAGACAACAATATTCCGCATATGGACTCCATATTTAATCATGCGATGATACGGCATAATGCCCCCCAACCCACATGATATGCATGCGAGATGAACAATTTAATATGCGACAGTCGATATTGTTATATTATGAAAATAATGGGGGTCTCGGATAGGGAATCACATTAGGGTTCGGCGAACTTGGGCCCGAGGGGTTCGGGGTTCGACAGGGTTCGACGGGGGCGGAAACGGCTCGACGGGATCGGTCTCGGACAACGGAAGTAGATCTTGGCGTTCTGAGACGAAGGACTTGGTTTGGCGTCGGAGGATCATCGGGTTCGCCCTAGTCGATGTCGATCTTGTCGTCACGAAGATCTTGTCGGGTCCTCGGGTCGGGTCAGTCTTGGCGTTTGGTGGCGATCTTGGCGTCTTCGGGTCTGGGCCTCGCATCCGGGAAGGAGTACTTGTCTCATCTGATGGATCGGTCCTCGAGGTCGAAGAGCTTGCCACGCCAGGGTTCAGTCTCGATCTTCGGACTCCGGGGAGAAGATCTTGGCGTCCGCGACGAAGTTCATGATGCCGGAGCCGGGGTTCGGGCTTCGGATCCGAGATCAGGTCGTGGAGGTAACATGAAGGAGAACTTGGGTTAGTGCCATGGTCTCCGAGTAGCAGTCCGTCTTCACACCCACACCATCTTCACAACATTGCAGTACCACATAACCAAAACGTCCATGATCTGGAACTGGTGAGACAACTGCAGGAGACCCAAAAAAAAGAGAGGCCCTAGCAGCCGCTATCGAGCACGAGAACAGCAGAGCCGGGGCCCGGTTGCGAGGGGCTCAGGGGCGGGGCTGCAGGGCTCTACAAGAGGGGCGAAGATGCACAGCGAGCCCGAGCACGAGGAGCCGCACAGGGGCAGGCGGGGCAGCAGCTCGCGACGCTGGGTCGAGCGAGGCAAGGCGACGGTGGTCTTGGCGAGCGGGTCGAGGAGGTCACGGATGGCGGCGATGGCGTGCAGGGGCCGGCGAGGGGAGGAGAGAAGCGAGGGCGCCAGGGCGCAAGGCCAGAGAGCTCGTTGTCGAGGCCGGGCTAGCGAGGCCTGGGGGCTGCCACAGCGGGTCATGGCGGGGGCGGAGGTCGAGGTGGTGCAGTGGCCCACGGCGGCTTGATGCAGGGCTCGAGGGAGGGGCGGCCACAGACTCTGCGGGGCCGAACGGAGAGGAAGCGCAGGAGGGCGGCTCGAGCGGCGCAGTGAGGGAAGATGGTGGCGGCGGATGCTCGGGAGGCCGGAGAGGCAGCGGGGCGACGCCGAGCAAGCCGCAGGCGGCGGCGCTTGCCGAGGCGGCGGGGACGAGCTCGGCGCGGCAGGCTACGGCTAGGAGAGCTGAAGGTCCCGGTGGCGGCGGCGTCTACCTGAGGAAGGAAGCGAGGCGAGGAAGAGGAGGGCGCCCTCGGCGGCCAGCGAGATGGCGGTTGGTGGTGGAGAAACGGGCGATGGGGATGAGGGCAGAGGAACGCGAGGAGGAGGCGGCCGCGTGTGGAGGTGGGACCACGAGGTGGGGCCGGCTACGGGATGTGGGGTGGGCATCGTGACAGAACGTGACGGCCTGGGCCTGAGGAGCATCTCGCGCGAGGACGTGTGCGGGGATGGATCGGGTTGGTGGGTGGTTCGCTGGGGTGGTGGGGCGGTGGAGCGGGTGACGTGGCAGGGTGTGGGCCAGGAGAAAAGAGGTGGCGAGACGTGATTGGGGAGAGTGAGGTGGAGGCCTGGGGTTGGCCAGGGTGAGGTGGCTGGTTGGGGACATGGCTGGCGGGAGTTGGGTTAGTTAGGGTTATATTAGGTTTTAGTTAGGGCTTGGAGGTGGCCGGCTAGGCTTTCGGGCCGGGCTGGCTGCCTCCCAAAAATAATTTAAATATTTTATTTATTTAAAATGGGGCTTTTGAAAACCGTTGGTGGACGAAACAAAATAATCCGGAGACCCGGGTTTTTATTTAAAATAAAGACGGGGCGTTTCGAAAACAAAAAGAGTCTTTTCGAAAATAGTTTTAGACAAACAAATGCATGATGACATGACGATGCTCAAATGCAATGTGGCATGATGACATGAGCATGCGGTCATGATGATGCAATGCGCAAAAACACCGCGATTTTCTAGTAGTGGTTTTTGCGGGGCGCCACAATTCGACACCACTAACAAAGGATCTCGCCCTCGAGATCTGCCACATGGTACCGGGAAGAAGAGCGGCGATCTGAATCTTCTCGCTTCGTGTAGATCCTCGCGACACCACTAACAAGAGGTCATGGTCCGAGATCGTCGAGAGAACACTCCGGGAGCAAAGGGCGAAGATAGAGGTATCAACAAATAAAGCCACCTCTAGCTTCCATGGACGGAGTAAAATTGCTGGATTCACCGATTCAATGTACAAAGCGAATGATAAAAGTAGTGGTATGGTAGCTACTCCATCCCGCACTCAAAGCATTACTTTGCACATGAATAGGAGAATTATGCAACTAACTCTCGGAATACAGACTGAAGATCTCGACAAGCGAGATTCGGAACAAGAGGGGGGGTGATGCAGACTCTGCATCGGATCTGGCATAGATGATGTCGGCGCGTCGGGAACACCGGAAGGCACAAACGAGGAACAGAGAGAAATCCAACAGATAAAGTATTCCACAGATAACACGAACACCGGAGGTAGAAACACTGTTGCCAAAGGAGGAATCGAAACCCTGAAGCTACGACGAAACCCGCCCACGAGAATTCCTGGACTTGAAGAAAGATAAGAGGGCAGAATCAAAACACGCAGAGGTAAGAGGAGAATAGTAGAGGGGTAAGGAGTAAAACAGACCTAATCAGATCTATCCAACCGATTTTGCAAAAATAGTTTTGACACTCTACTTCGGCCGTTAGCTAGGTTATCCTACAGGCTAGACTTGTGGGGTATCGTAACTGCTGAGCTCTGATACCACTCTATAACACCCTCAAATCGGCCCTATGCAAGTTTTAGCGATTCCCGCCAAACCCGCATAGAAACGATTCAAGGACGCCCACCAGGCACTTTCGTGCGGGTGGTAAACGAAGTAATACCATTACACATCAGTCCTCGATGGGACCCACAAATAGCTTTCTATACATCAACGACACCATGAGTGAAGAATACAGATATACAATACAAAGATCCAAATCACCTTGAAACGATAGAGCGTCCAACAACGGACAAGATGAAAATGGGGCTAAGAGCCCTGAAGAATAACCAATGGCGTCCATAACCCTGCCCAGGCCAAGCCGGAAGGGTAACCCTGCTAATAACGTCGATCTCAAACCTGCTAAAACAAAAGGGGTGCCGACAAAGGGCAAAGAAAAAAGAGGAGCGTCAGTACTGAGGCCAGTACATGGCGAGGCTAGAATTCGGCGGCACTCGCCTACATAGGTATGGTGGACTGAAGCGGCAGCGCAGCGGCACTAAACAACCTATAGAGACTCGGTGTCACTGGCGGCTATTAGAGAGGGGTAAGAAAGACCTATTCGGATCCAACCAGAAGCTAGCACCAAACAAACCCATCCTGGTATTTCCCCCTCGAGACCAAACGAGGATGTCGGACCAAGGAATTCACACAGTTGGCAATTTTACTCATTCCGTTATAGTTGCAGCAAGTACTAATCAGATATAGATAGCATGAGTCATTCTGATGGCATAAGTAGTGGGCAGTTTTAGTTAACATTCCGTTGTAGTTGGAACATTTACTAGTCAGATATAATTGTCCTGAGGAATCCCAAAACACAACAGTTGTTGTCACTTTTATCACATTCCATTAGAGTTGCAATACTTACTAGGCAGATATAACAAAACAATCCAGGTCCACCAGTGGTTGGCATTTTTAATATCCATTCCGTTATAGTGAAGCTGATTACTAGTCAGATATATTTAGTCAAATTTATAGCACTACTTTAGTTATGCTTGTCTATGATCGAGATATTGTGCTCCAAGTCATCCATAACCGCGGACACGGCTTTCAGAAAGTTTTACCCTGCAGGGGTGCACAAATAGCAACACACACTCGATCAACCCCGGAAAAACCAACTCAAAACCCAACGAGGCTTTCATGACAAAGCGATCACAGAATTCAGATATATTTCAGGGGGCCACCCCACTAAGCTACCCGCAACGAAGTTGGCCGTCTCCGGAACGGATCCAGAGTTTGTGTGGACGGCTATAAACGACTGGGAACCCGAAAGTGTGACTGGGCTTGTCGATACAGCGAAAACGTGTCACGATCCTAAACAGTACAGGTGCTCTACGCACAATCATAAATAAAGCAGTAACATCGCATAAGTACAGGATAGTAATAAAGCGCCAAACTACTTTGTGGCCCCAAGAAATAGAAATGAATCAAGCTCTGGCTCAGGGGGGTCCATAAGGCCTCCCGGATGCGGATAGTGCGAATAGCCAAGGAACATGTATCAAGTACTCGGGGTCCTACGGGACACAAGTGAGCATGGAAGAACCAAATAACATCTATTGCCCACTGATGCCTCTGCATTAGTTATATATAGCATTTTAATAGTTTTATCTAATGTCATGATCATCTCCACCAATAAGCATCTCCACCGATAAACATCTGCCATCGTTCCAACAATTGTGGTACTTGACAACACGAGAACACACCTGATCAAGCGACTACGACTCGCAAGGCCAGCTATCTAACAAACACAGGTAATAGGAGGTGTCTAAGGCAATATAGAGGCTGCACGGAATATAACTGGGGTACGGAAACTAAAGCATCGTGACAAGGATATCAATAGATCAACAGGAGGAAGTAAATACTATAAATGCAAAATAGGTAGAAGGGGGAGAGATGCTCGCCTTGGAAACACTGTCGAAGGATCATATCCGGAGAACTTGTCGATACTCGCATCAACTCATCGGCCTAATCCACGAAGAAGCAAACACTAGAAGAAACACCGGATGCAATATTTAATACTACGCAAAAGATCCGGCATGCTTATGAGATGATGCAGATGCGGTGCAAGCAGGCAGTTTAAGCGGAACCGGGGCCCCGACAATTAATTAAACGGTTCGAGTTATTTAACCACCCCGCAATTTGAATGTTGTATTAACAGGGCGAAACATGGGATCGGTTCGCTATACCAATTTAAATGGAGTCTGGAATAAGACAACAATATTCCGCATATGGACTCCATATTTAATCATGCGATGATACGGCATAATGCCCCCCAACCCACATGATATGCATGCGAGATGAACAATTTAATATGCGACAGTCGATATTGTTATATTATGAAAATAATGGGGGTTTCGGATAGGGAATCACATTAGGGTTCGGCGAACTTGGGCCCGAGGGGTTCGGGGTTCGACAGGATTCGACGGGGGCGGAAACGGCTCGACGGGATCGGTCTCGGACAACGGAAGTAGATCTTGGCGTTCCGAGACGAAGGACTTGGTTTGGCGTCGGAGGATCATCGGGTTCGCCCTGGTCGATATCGATCTTGTCGTCACGAAGATCTTGTCGGGTCCTCGGGTCGGGTCGGTCTTGGCGTTCGGTGGCGATCTTAGCGTCTTCAGGTCCGAGCCTCGCATCCGGGAAGGAGTACTTGTCTCATCTGATGGATTGGTCCTCGGGGTCAAAGAGCTTGGCGCACCAGGGTTCGGTCTCGATTTTCGGACTCCAGGGAGAAGATCTTGGCGTCTGCGACGAAGTTCATGAAGCCGGAGCCGGGGTTCGGGCTTCGGATCCGAGATCGGGTCATGGAGGTAACATGAAGGTGAACTTGGGTTAGTGCCATGGTCTCCGAGTAGCAGTCCGTCTTCACACCCACACCTTCTTCACAACATTGCAGTACCACATAACCAAAACGTCCATGATCTGGAACTGGTGAGACAACTGCAGGAGACCCAAAAAAAATAAAAGTGGCCCTAGCAGCCGCTGTCGAGCACGGGAACAGCAGAGCCGGCACCCGGTTGCGAGGGACTCAGGGGCGGGGCTGTAGGGCTCTGCAAGAGGGGCGACGATGCACAGCGAGCCCGAGCGCGAGGAGCCGCACAGGGGCAGGCGGGGAGGCGGCTCGCGACGCTAGGTCGAGCGAGGCAAGGCGGCGGAGGTCTTGGCGAGCGGGTCGGGGAGGTCGCAGACGGCGGCGATGGCGTGCAGGGGCCGGCGAGGGAAGGAGAGAAGTGAGGGCGCCGGGGCGCAAGGCCGGAGAGCTCGTTGTGGAGGCCGTGCTAGGGAGGCCTGGGGGCTGCCACAGCGGGTCAAGGCGGGGGCGGAGGTCGAGGTGGTGCAGTGGCCCGCGGCGGCTTGATGCGGGGCTCGAGGGAGGGGCGGCCACAGACTCTGCGGGGCCGAACGGAGAGGAAGCGCAGGAGGGTGGCTCGAGCGGCACAGTGAGGGAAGATGGTTGCGGCGGACGCTCGGGAGGCCGGAGAGGCAGCGGGGAGACGCCGAGCAAGCGGCGGGCGGCGGCGCTTGCCGAGGCGGCGGGGACGAGCTCGACGCGGCAGGCTGCGGCTAGGAGAGCTGAAGGCCCCGGTGGCGGCGGCGTCTACCTGAGGAAGGAAGCGAGGCGAGGAAGAGGGGGGCGCCCTCGGCGGTCGGCGAGACGGTGGTTGGTGGTGGAGAAATGGGTGATGGGGATGAGGGCAGAGGAACGCGAGGAGGAGTCGACCGCGTGTGGAGGTGGGACTGATGGGTTCGTAGCATGGAAAACAAAAAATTTCTACCGCAAGAACGAACAAAACCCAGATCTAATCTAGATAAAAGCCAAGATCTAATCTATTAGACATGTGCAACGAGATAGATCTGTACTAACCCTTGTAGATCCGAAAGCATTACGAGATTCGGATCTCGTAGTTGATGTAGTCGATCACTTGCCGATCTCAAGATCGAGTGGGCGATCCTTCCGACGCCGCGTTCCGGCAGCACTTCCGCAGTCGGTCACACGTACGGAGTCGAAGCAGACCTTCCTCTCCTCGTTCCAGCGAGCAGCGAAGGTAGTAGATCTTCTCCACGGAATCCTAGCAGCACGACGGCGTGGTGGTGGTAGTGGAGTAGAGAATTCTGCAGGGCTTCGCCTATGCCTAAGCACAAGAAAGGAGGAGGAGAGAGGCGGCTAGGGCTTGGAGTGGAGAGGGCCAGGGGGTGGCGCCCCCACCCCTCTATTTAAAGGGGGGAGGCGCCATGGGGAGGTGGAGTCCTTGTAGGACTCCCCTCTCCCTTGGCCGGCGGATTGGGAGGGGGGAGGAGTCCTCCTCCCCCACGACTCCTTGTCTTGCCCCACAAGGACTCCTTGATCCTTTCTTGGTTTTCAAGCAAACTCCAAGAAATCTTCCAGAACCTTCCGGAACATTCCGAAACCTTCTAGAATCCTCATACAAATACTCCGGAACATTTCCTAACTCAGAAAATGATCCCCAATATATGAATCTTATTCTCCGGACAATTCCGGATCTCCTCGTGACGTCCCGAATCCAATCCGAGACTCCGAACAACATTCAGTCTCCAACGCACATTCCCTATCTACTTAAAACAACTTCGAACCTTAAGTGTGTCACCCTACGGTTCGTGAATATGCAGACATGATGGAGACACCTCTCCGATTAATAACCATCAGCGGGACCTGGAGATCCATAATGGCTCCCACATACTCAACGATGACTTCGTGATCGATAGAACCATTAACATACGAAACCAATTCCCTTTGTCACGCGATACTATACTTATCCGAGGTTTGATCGTCGGTATCTCCATACCTAGTTCTACCTCATTACTGATAAGTACTCTTTACTCGTTCCATGATATGTCATCCCTTGTGACCTAGTCACATGCTTGCAAACTAACTAGATGACATTCCACCGAGAGGGCCCAGAGCATATTTATCTGTCATATGGATGGACAAATCCCAATCTTGGTCCATGCGCTTCAACACATACTTTCAGAATACCCAATGATACCTTTATGACCACCCAGTTACGAAGCGGTGTTTGATGTCATCAAAGTACCCATCCGGTGATGGTGATTAACATAACATCATGGTCGAAGGATTAGGTTACTATGTATTTTAAAGCTTATAGCAAACGAACTTAATGACTTGATCTTATGCTATGCTTACTACGGGTGTGTGTCCATCACATCATTCTCCTAATGATATGATCTTGTTATTAATGACATCCAATGTCCATGATCAGGAAACCATGATCATCCATTAATCAACAAGCTAGTTTAACAAGAGGCTTACTAGTGACTCTTTTATGTTTACAAAACACACAAGTATTAATGTTTCCGGTTAATACAATTATAGCATGGGATGTAAACATTTATCATAAACATAAAGATATAATAATAACCACTTTATTATTGCCTCTTGGGCATATCTCCAACAGTCTCCCACTTGCACTAGAGTCAATAATCTAGTTTAAAAACTTGTGCATTCAACACCTATGGCTTTCTGGTGTTGTATAGACACTATTGCTAGTGGTAAACATAATCTTCGGATCTGACACTTCCAGGTCCGTGTGTATTTGCATGTCCTCGCGTCTCTACGCATTACTCATTCTCCAATGAGATGGCATTGTATAAATTTGGTCCTTTGGTGAGACCATTAGTTCCTTGGGTTTAAATCATGT
The DNA here is from genome assembly GCA_910589775.1 of Avena eriantha. NCBI lineage: Eukaryota > Viridiplantae > Streptophyta > Magnoliopsida > Poales > Poaceae > Avena > Avena eriantha. Next base: position 427,935,234 of record OU342741.1, on the reverse strand, counting down.
TGATACAATTGTCATACAATGTATCTTCATAGTATTATCCCGCTATGAACCACACCTAGTTTGATAACAAACTACTTAACACAAATGCCCTCCTTTGCTGCTACTATAGCAGTTATATACTTAGCCTTTTGTTGTAGTATCTGTCACAATGTTTTAACTTTGGTACTCAACCAAATCCATCATGGAACATCCTTTCCATTATATTGTACCACCCATAGTTTAAATTGAGATAAACTTAATTTGTGAAAAAACTAGTATCAATGAAACAATTTACAATGAACTATTTGTCACCACTATATAAATAATATATTCTTAGTTCTTCCAAAGATCATAGGAATATCCCTACTATTGTCCAATGATCATCTTATGAATCATTCTGGTATATGCTCATAACATTTAGAGCATAGGACATATCTGGATGTGTACATCTCAAAGAATGATTAATCAAAATATTCTTGTGATTTCACCAAGTGTCAAAACACTTGAATCTCGTGTCAACACACTTGAATCTTGATTTAGTCCTTTCCGTGCGTCAAGAACCTTTCTTGTTGTTTCCATATTGAACTCATTCAACATCTTATCTATGTACATTTGGCAAAACCATATTACCGCCTCAATCTATCCATATAGACATTGATGCCTAATTCTTGGGTTATGCCTAAGTCTTTCATCGAAATGAAATTCTTAACCTGTGTCAATAAAAGATACATTATTTCTAATCAACAATATGACTTTCACATAATGTATTAGAAATATGTCTTAAAGCTCCCACTTAATTTCTTGCAAAATGCAAACATCTTCATCGTCTCTGAAGATTCCAACTCCGCGATGCTCACTTCAACCATTGAAGTTTTGCATACTCTTTTAGCATCCTTTGAATTAACAAAACCCTTTGGATCGTGTCATGTACACGTCCTAGGTAACAATTCTATTAGAAGAACTTGTTTTGTTTGTTCAACTACCATATACCAAAATATATGTAGTGGTTGCTACATTAATCCGTCCAGACTAAATATCGCTATGAAAGATCAAATCTTATCATAGTCAATTCCTTGAACATTGTCGTAAACTCTTTCCAACATGTCGACTATTTCATAGATTTGAAACATCCATGTCTATTTCTTTATAGATCCAAACACGATCGATAGGCTTCACGCCTTTCCGGAGGGTCTTCTAAGTTCATAAACTTGATTTCTCGTGTATGGATACTATCACGGATTCCATGACTTCTAGTCATTTTATGGAGTGAGGGCCCATCATCGCTTCTTTGCATGTAGTCGGTTCATCATTGTCAAAACAATAACGACTTGCTTATCAAATCTTACTATTTGATTCTTACCGACCCACACGATTCTATAGGAACTCTAATCTTCGACATCACACCTTTTGTAATCACGAGAGCCATGAGCATTGTGGCCGCCACCGGGACACTTTCCGGCGCTGCGCTACTTAGCAAATATAGCTAAGGTTCAACAACCTTATCAAAGTTCTATTGTCCTCCCACTTAACTTTTCACGAAAAATTCCTTCTCAAGAAACTTGACGTTCCAAGCGACAAACTCTTTTGTCCTCTGCGTTATGGAGAAATTCCCAACAAATTCTTTGGAATAACCTACAAAGACGTGCTTATCCGACTTTGGTTGTAAACATTTTACTTATGCCTAGCATACCAAAAAATTAAGAAAGGACAATTCGGGTTTTATCCCAAACCATAACTCATATGGTGTCATTTCAACGGATCACGATGGAGCTCTTTTTAGTGTAAAAGCGGTAGTCACTAAAGCTTTAATCTTTAATATATAATGGCAGTTTTATAAATGACACCCTTGATCTTACCATGTCAAACAAGGTTTCATTACATATCTTGAACACTCCATACTCCTATGGTATTTTGGGAAATGCAAATCCATGGAACGATTCCTCAAATCTTAGGTGTTTTGCTAAACTTGTAACTCAAACATCTTTCTTTATGATCCAATCATAAACTCTTTTATTTTCTTGTTACAATGATTTTCCACTTCATCTTGAAAGTCTTTGAACATTTTTCAAATGTTTCATACTTCTTCCTTATTGAGTAAGTATATACATATACTCACTCAAATCTTCGGAGAAAGCATATGAAGTTGAAATCCATCGCCCACGACTACACATAATGGACTATATACATCAATATGTACAAATTCCAATCAGTTAGTCGTCCGTTCCTCTTTTGGCCTACGAACGGAGTTTTAATTATCTCCAGGAAAGTATCACAAGCGTCATTTGATCCAAATCAAAGACTCCAAAAATCCATCAACATGGAGTTTCTTCATATATCCTTTCAATATAATTTAAACAGCGATGTCACTTCGCAAGTGATCTTTCAATCATTTGTCTTGCAACATTTTAGCATTAGTTTTATGGTCGTTATTTCTCCTACCAGACTTGTATATTATCCATCTATTATGGAATACGGCAATTATTTGAACAACCTTTTGTCGTCATAATACCTGATCAAGATAACAATTCTTGAAACAAATCTTGAAGGCAAGCTTTGATGTTAACGAGCAACACAACAACCCTTTGTTTGTTTTCGATGAACATCATCACATTTTCTCTTGCTAGTTACTTAGGCCATTACAGTTCATGAATTGTGTTGTCCTGTATGACACTTCATACCAACCAATTCGGTATCCAATACCGGTATCCAATACCTAAGAACCACATTGTTTAACAAGCAAGGAATACAACCATAACATGTATATCTTCTATATGCCTAAGTTGGACATCTCCAACCTTTTATTTTCTGCCAAATATTTTATAGATTCTCTTTCAGCAATTCCTTTTCTTTTAAAAGAATCTATCAACATCAATAGTGGTGTCATCAACATGACACATGGTACAAAGCGTATATAGTCAACTACTAATACCTTTGGATTTGCACTTTGAGGTGGATCACCATCATCAAATGTTTGGTGTTCTTTCAAAAATCCATTCTTTAGTAATCTTTTAGTGTAGTAAACATTTTACTTACATCTTCTATTCATCCTTATCATGACAACTTTCATGATTAAGCTACTATAGCCCATAAGGAAGAATCGTGAATATAATATCAGTTCCCAAAACCTTTTTGGTAGATTCGGATGCCTAGCATCTCCATCCTTCACAAATTCTCATACAATATGAGAACATGTATTTTGCTAAATTATACTCTATCATAATGCAACCAAAAACACTGTTTCAGATATCACAATATCTTTCACACATGATGGTTTCTGAAACAATTTTCAGCTCCAATATAATCTTGATATTAAAACAACCTTTTGAATATCAATAATCGTGGAGGTAAACATGATACTTTAGATACTAACATTGGAATTCTTACTCTTGATTTAATACTACTTATTAAACTTCATGAAGTAAATAGAGTTTGCTGAAAGTTTGCAATAGGACTTATAAACTTTAAATTGACATTCAAAACAATACGATACCAGTTCGTAAAGTAAATATCCAGAATTTCTATAGTTCCACTATCTCAACTATAACTAAGCGTAAGGTGGTGAACGGATGCCAATGACTACAACAAACTATGCAAATTCACGTTGATTGTGTTTATGATAAATTGAGTTCGACTAATCCAAATTACAAATGAACTCCCACTCAAAACAACATCCCTCGAGTTGTTTTAGTGATTACATGAACCAAATCCACTACACCAAGTCCGATCATCACGTGAGATGATGTAGCTTTAAAGGCGAACAATCAACATGTTCATCATATCATCCATATGACTCATGCTTTACCTTTCGATATTCCGTGTTCCGAGACCATGTCTGTACATGCTAGGCTCGTCAAGGTTAACCTTAGTTTCCGCATGTGCAAATCTGGCTCGCACCCGTTGTATGCACACGTAGAGTCTATCACACCGATCACCACGAGATGCTTCGAAACGACGATTCTTAGCAACGGTGCCAACTAAGGACGGACACTTTATTACTTGATATTTAGTGAGAGGGATCATCTTATAATGCTATCGTCGCGATCTAAGCAATACAAGATGCATAAAGGATTAACATCACAGGCAATTCATAATTATTGTGATATGATATGGCCCTTTCTTCTTGTGCCTTTGATCTCCATCTCCAAAGCACGGACATGATCTCCATCATCACCAGCATGGCGTCAAGGTCAGTGGCGCCGCTTCATGGTTGTCCATCATCACTAGCAACTATTACAACTACTTGGAACAAAGCTATTACAAGATGAATAGACACGCAGGTCTTAACAGAATTGAAGACAACCATTAGGCTCCTGTCGGTTGCCATATTACAACAAGGATCATTGCATACATCAAATATAATCACAATCACATGATGGCCATATCACATCACAAAACCCCTGCAAAAAAAAGTTAGACGCCTCTAATTTTCTTTGCATGTTTTACGTGGCTTGAGGCTTTCGAATAAGAACAGATCTTACCTACGAAACTGAACCACAACGTTGATACAAGTTCTATCAAGTTGCAAAGTGTAAATTGGATCTATACTATGGTGAGAGAGACAGACATCCGCAAAGCCACTTGTGCAAAGCAAGTTACACGTCAAGCGTGGAGCAAGTCTCATGTGCGATGACATGTAAGGTTAGCCCGAGCCGCTTCATCCCACCATACCGCAAGATGCAAAGTACACAAAGCAAAAGACGGCACGAGCACCAACGCCCACAAAACCATTGTGTTCTACTCGTGCAACAGATCTACGCATAGACACGGCTCTGATACCACTGATGGGTTGGTAGCATGGAAAACAAAAAATTTCTACCGCAAGAACGAACAAAACCCAGATCTAATCTAGATAAAAGCCAAGATCTAATCTATTAGACATGTGCAACGAGATAGATCTGTACTAACCCTTGTAGATCCGAATGCGTTACGAGATTCGGATCTCGTGGTTGATGTAGTCGATCACTTGCCGATCTCAAGATCGAGTGGACGATCCTTCCGGCGCCGCGTTCTGGCAGCGCTTCCGTAGTCGGTCACACGTACGGAGTCGAAGCAGACCTTCCTCTCCTCATTCCAGCGAGCAGCGGAGGTAGTAGATCTTCTCCACGGAATCCTAGCAGCACGACGGCGTGGTGGTGGTGGTGGAGTAGAGAATTCTGCAGGGCTTCGCCTATGCCTAAGCAGAAGAAAGGAGGAGGAGAGAGGCGGCTAGGGCTTGGAGCGGAGAGGGCCAGGGGGTGGCGCCCCCACCCCTCTATTTAAAGGTGGGAGGCGCCATGGGGAGGTGGAGTCCTTGTAGGACTCCCCTCTCCCTTGGCCGGCGGATTGGGAGGGGGGAGGAGTCCTCCTCCCCCACGACTCCTTGTCTTGCCCCACAAGGACTCCTTGATCCTTTCTTGGTTTTCAAGCAAACTCCAAGAAATCTTCCAGAACCTTCCGGAACATTCCGAAACCTTCTAGAATCCTCATACAAATACTCCGGAACATTTCCTAACTCAGAAAATGATCCCCAATATATGAATCTTATTCTCCGGACAATTCCGGATCTCCTCGTGACGTCCCGAATCCAATCCGAGACTCTGGACAACATTCAGTCTCCAAAGCACATTCCATATCTACTTAAAACAACTTCGAACCTTAAGTGTGTCACGCTACGGTTTGTGAATATGCAGACATGATGGAGACACCTCTCCGATCAATAACCATCAGCGGGACCTGGAGATCCATAGTGGCTCCCACATACTCAACGATGACTTCGTGATCGATAGAACCATTAACATACGAAACCAATTCCCTTTGTCACGCGATACTATACTTATCCGAGGTTTGATCGTCGGTATCTCCATACCTAGTTCTACCTCGTTACTTATAAGTACTCTTTACTCGTTCCATGATATGTCATCCGTTGTGACCTAGTCACATGCTTGCAAGCTAACTAGATGACATTCCACCGAGAGGGCCCAGAGCATATCTATCCGTCATATGGATGGACAAATCCCAATCTTGGTCCATGCGCTTCAACACATACTTTCAGAATACCCAATGACACCTTTATGACCACCCAGTTACAAAGCGGTGTTTGATGTCATCAAAGTACCCATCCGGTGATGGTGATTAACATAACCTCATGGTCGAAGGATTAGGTTACTATGTATTTTAAAGCTTATAGCAAACGAACTTAATGAGTTAATCTTATGCTATGCTTACTATGGGTGTGTGTCCATCACATCATTCTCCTAATGATATGATCTTGTTATTAATGACATCCAATGTCCATGATCAGGAAACCATGATCATCCGTTAATCAACAAGATAGTTTAACAAGAGGCTTACGAGGGACTCTTATGTTTACAAAACACACAAGTATTAATGTTTCCGGTTAATACAATTATAGCATGGGATGTAAACATTTATCATAAACATAAAGATATAATAACAACCACTTTATTATTGCCTCTTGGGCATATCTCCAACAGGGACCACGAGGTGGGGCCGGCTACGGGATGTGGGGTGCGCATCGTGACAGAACGTGACAGCCTGGGCCTGAGGAGCATCTCGCGCGAGGACGTGTGCAGGGATGGATCAGGTTGGTGGGTGGTTCGCTGGGGTGGTGGGACGGTGGAGCGGGTGACATGGCAGGGTGTGGGCTAGGAGAAAAGAGGTGGCGAGACGTGATTGGGGAGAGTGAGGTGGAGGCCTGGGGTTGGCCATGGTGAGGTGGCTGGTTGGGGACGTGGCTGGCGGGAGTTGGGTTTGTTAGGGTTAGATTAGGTTTTAGTTAGGGCTTGGAGGTGGCCGGCTAGGCTTTCGGGCCGGGCTGGCTGCCTCCCAAAAATAATTTAAATATTTTATTTATTTAAAACGGGGCTTTTGAAAACCGTTGGTGGACGAAACAAAATAATCCGGAGACCCAGGTTTTGATTTAAAATAAAGACGGGGCGTTTCAAAAACAAAAACAGTCTTTTCGAAAATAGTTTTAGACAAACAAATGCATGATGACATGACGATGCTCAAATGCAATGTGGCATGATGACATGAGCATGCGGTCATGATGATGCAATGCGCAAAAACACCGCGATTTTCTAGTAGTGGTTTTTGCGGGGCGCCACAAGTAGCACCAGCAGCAACACAATCACAAGCACCAGCACCAACTCCTTCTGCCTTGTCTGAGTCTTCCAAGACCTGGAGAGAAGACCCCGCTAGCACCAAGGCTGCACCCAAGTCCAAATCTGCAGCACCAGCCTCAGCCTCCTAACAGCAACCCAAGGCTAAGAAAGGTTCTAGTGGCACCAAGGCAACATCCATCGAGGTTGGACAGCGCACGCTCGCGTCCATGCTTCCGAAGAGAGATGCCTCATCCGGGTCAGCTAGCAGCAAGAAACTTTCACTCCATACCAGCCCTGCTGCCGTCCAAGTTGCGAGGAGGGAGGCCCATGCCAAAGGCTTGGTCCCTCACATGCTTAGTGGGGAGAGCTATCCTCAAGCTTTGATTGAATACGTTGACAATTGGAACAAGGAGGAGTTCGTTGATCCAAACGACGATCTCCCGAAGAAGTTTGGACCCGCTGAATTCGGCGCACAAATGAACACAGCAGCCAAGGCTATCAACATTTCTGGCCGGATGATGGAGGTACGCTACTATGTCTTTTCCTTAATACGCACAAGTACTTAGAGACATATCCATTAGTCCCCGAGCCTCCGAGGGAGTAACTTGTTACTCGGCCGGATGCTCCTTAGAGAACTAGTGTAGCTCCTTAGTAACTTTGAATATGCACACACCTAGAGCTGGGTTAAGTTCCACTTGGCCCAGATTTTGTACACTTCGAATATGCACACACCTAGAGCCGGGTTAAGTTCCACTTGGCCTAGATTTTGTATACTTCGAATATGCACACACCTAGAGCCGGGTTAAGTTCCACTTGGCCCGGATTTTGTATACTTCAAATATGCACACAGTTAGAGCTGGGTTAAGTTCCACTTGGCCTTGATTTTGTATACTTCGAATATGCACATAGCTGAGCGGACTTTGCTTTTTCAGATCACTACCAATCATCGAACTCCTCAGTTTCAGCGCCTCCTGGACTCACACAAGGTGCTGCGCTCAAAACATGCTGCTCTTCTTGCTGAGTGCGAGAAAAAGGGTAAGTTTTCTCTTTGACTTCTCCCCCATCTTTCTTTGTCTTTTCTCGCCGAACTAATCTGTCATTCGGATTGCACAGCCGGAGTGGAGGCCGAAAATACAATTATGAGGAAAAACTTGGACCAGATAAAAGGTAATTCGCTTGGGTTACTCATTTTCCGTGCTTTCTCTCCTTTCTCCTAGGCTCGGCAGATATTCATACCTCGGCTCTGCCGGGTCAACAAATCGTTGCACCATCCCTTGAAGATAGTGTGCATGTGCCTGATATGATGCTGCATTTTCTCAAACAAGCAGGGCTACATCAGGCCGAGCTCAATAAGAAGGATGACGAACTTGCCAAACTCCAAGCCAAGGATGATGAACTTGCCAAGCTCAAAGCAGAGATGAAAAAACTCAAAGAGCTCCACAAGACTGAGATGGACAAGGCTGGCCAAGACTTCACCGAGGAGCGAGAATGTCTCAGCCTTCAACTTGCAAAAGATCAAGAGCTACTGAAGGAGGTCGACGTCAAGCTTGACTCGGCAAATGTTGAACTTGAGTAGCTCTAGAAGAGGCGTGCTGATTGCACCAAAGAGCTGACCCGGATCCATAGTCATATCTCCTGTAAGCTCTTTTCCTTCAGCTGACATATATTTCTCTGGATTAAACTCTTTTACTTATCTCACTTGTTCTGTTTTCGGGCAAATTTCCAGAGGGCGATGTCATCGCGTCTGCTGTCGTTGCCAAGTTTCGTCAGCAGAGGGGTACCCCAACTGGTCCTAGTTCTGAGGGTATTCCTTATGACATGGAGGACCTGCTGGTCAGCTTATCCTCCCGAATTGAAATTATCAAGAACTATGGTTCGGGCATCTTGGATTCAGCCATCCGGATCTTCCGCGCACTTTGGCCCAGCAAGGATCCTCTGGAGGGGTCCACTTCTCTGATCAACAAATTGATGGATTGCGAGACCCAGCTCGACCTCTGGAGGGAATCCGCCGCACGTGCCGGAGCTGAGACTGTCCTCCATTTTGTGCTCTCCTGGTATGAAAAGCTAGATTTGAAGGTTCTCGAGCGCCTGCTCACCGGGTCCAGGTGGTCAAGCGATCCGGATTGGATTGCTCGACGCAAGGCTTGTGCCCAGAACCTTATTAAGTTTGCCCTGTCCATCAATGGAACAAAGGACCAAGCTTCCTCGATGCCGTGGATGACGAGTACGTCGAAGATGGTTCGGGTGAAGAGGACGAAGCTTCAGATCTCGAAGACACCGAAGATGATGACAAGAATGAAGCCGGAGTTCCACCTGCTGGCACCGAGTTACCTACTCCTGCTGCTGCTGCTCCTTGAGCATAAAAAACACTTTGAAATTTATCAGATCCCCGGTATGCCGGGTGCAGATGTATTAAGCATAATGATTATGTTTTGATACTAAGTTGTTCACACCGGATTAACTTGGGCGTAGTCCCCGAGTTTCATTTTCTTGTTTCTTCAATTTCATGGCTCGGCTCGCGTCTACCTTGATTCGGTTTTGTGACTTACGAGTCCGAGTTTCAAAAATTGACTTAACAATACTTGGAAACTTTAGGATTAGCTCAAAATAACCCAGCATAGTAAAGATTAAGTAAACATAGGGTTAGTCCGAACAATAAATGTCGGCCTGATTACGTTCCTTTCCTTAGTCGTTTTCCGTGTGCTACGCATTTCCAAACTTGTTCTCTTGCTCGCCATGAAGCCAATTCTTGTTGGACAACCATGAGTCGAAGAGTTGAGTTTTTGGTGCTCACACACTATTAATCCGTCTTAGGTAGAAGCAACTTAAGCTACCCGACATAAAAAAATAACAAACAAAAAATACAACAAATATTACTAAGGCAGTCCCCGAGTTACTGCTCGAGGTGCCAAGATTTCATTGATAATTTCATTGCCAACATACATACCGACATATGAGAAACTTGGATACATACACTTCTTTATTAAGTGTAGAATGGATGAAGTAGGGCTACATTCCATGGATGCTTAGATTCCTCGCCAGACCTGTCCGCCTTGTTCTTCTCCCGCGGTTGTGCATCAATGAGATAATAAGAGTCATTGTGCAATGCTTTGCTTACAATGAATGGCCCTTCCGTTGGCGAGATAACTTATGCATGCCAGCAGTACGCTGCACCAACCGGATTACCAGATCACCTTCCTAGAAGACTCGGGGGTTTACTTTTTGGCTATGATAGCGTCACAGATTTTGCTGATATATGGCGGATCTGGACAATGCCTATTCTCTCGCTTCTTCCAGCAGATCAACATCATTTTGCCGGGATTCTCACACTTCGGCTTCTGTGTATTGGGTGACCCTAGGCAAATCATGCTCTATGTCGGCTGGTAATACAGCTTCTGCCCCATATACCAGAAAAATGGCGTATAGCCCGTTGATCGATTCGGAGTTGTTCTTAAACTCCACAGTACCGCTGGTAGTTCTTCTATCTAGCACCCCGCTGATCTTTGCAGCGGCTCAATGAGCCAGGGTTTTATCCCGGATAATACTAATCCGTTGGATCTTTCCACTTGTCCGTTCGATGCGGGGTGAGCTACCGAGGCTACGTCCAGCCAGATCTTCTTATCCCGGAAGAAACGCGCAAATGCTCCTTCCGCAAAATTTGTGGCGTTATCAGTTATGATACTGTGAGGATAACCGTACCTCAAGATGATATCCTTGAGAAATGTTACGGCCGTAGCTCCATCACATTTTCTTATAGGCTTTACCTCAATCCACTTGGTAAACTTGTCCACCATTACGAGAATGTGAGTCATATTTCCCCTTGCTGGTTTGAACGGGCCAACCATATCCAAGCACCATACGGCAAAGGGCCAAGTGATTGGTATGGTCTTGAGTTCCGACATTGGCATGTGTGTCTTGGTAGCATACCTCTAACAACCATTGCATTTTCTTACTAGATCCTCTACTTGCTCCAAGGCAGTTGGCCAGTAAAACCCATGCCGGAAAGCTTTTGCTACTAAGGCTCCGGATGAGGCGTGATGCCCACATTCCCCCTGATGTATATCTCGGAGGATGTCAAGCCCTTCTTCCGGGTCAACACATCGTTGGAGGACATTCGTGACACTTCTCTTGTATAGCTCTGCGTTGATAATCGTGTATGCCTTTGCGCGCCTCTGAATTTGCCTTGAAAGTACTTCTTCATTGGGAAAAGATCCATCCTTCAGGAACTGGAATATGTGCAGTGCCCAAGCTGGTATGGATCGCACCAGAAACACATCCTCGTCGATTTCCATTTGATCCACCGACATAACCTCTGCCAGATCACACTGCACCGTCCCCGTGTTCTGCGAAGTAGTCCCCGGGTTTTCCAAAGCAGTCCCCGGGTTTTTTGAACCACTTCCCACATCAATTTCCATGGGCACATCTCTGGACTCCAGATCGGCCGGTATATAGATTGACTCGGATTCATCGAATGGCCTGATAGATGGCTTTCTGAGGTGTTCTAGTGCTACACCTGGCGGGATCGCTTGTCGAGTTGATCCGAGCTTTGACAGTACGTCGGTAGCCTCATTTTCCAGCCGAGGTACAAGGTGAAACTCACATCCCTCGAAGTATCCTGATATCTTCTGCACATGAAATCTGTATAATGCCATGTTTGCATCCAAAGCATCCCATTGCCCTGAGACTTGCTGAACCACCAAATCCGAGTCACCGAAGCACTGGATCCAACGTAGTCCAATTTCTTTTGCTACTTTGAGTCCATGCACAAGTGCCCCATATTCTGCAACATTGTTTGATGCTGTGAAGTGGATCTGCAGCACATAGTTCAGCTGGTCTTTCTTGGGAGAGGTAAGCACAACTCCGGCGCCTAACCCGGTTTTCATTTTTGATCCGTCAAAATGCATTCTCCGGTAATTCGAATCTGGCAACGGTGGTTCATATTGCATCTTGGCCCAATCTACGAAAAAGTCAGTCACTGCTGAGACTTGATCGCATCTCTTCTGTGGAATTGTGGAGCATAAGGGGCTAGCTCAATTGCCCATTTTGCAATCCGGCCGCTTGCATCCTTATTGCTCATTATCTCAGATATGGGGGCTTCACATATCACTTTGATGGGGTGCTCTTCAAAATAATGGTTTAGCTTCTTTGCCGCCATATACACACCATATGCCATCTTCTGATAGTGAGGATAGTTTTGCTTTGATGTTGATAATACCTCGCTCAGGTAATAGACTGGCCTTTGTACCGAATTACCCTCCTCGTCGCGCTCTACCACAATCATTGCACTTACAACCTGGTTAGTTGCGGCTATGTAGAGCAACATTGGCTCTTTTGATAGTGGAGAGGCTAACACCGGTGCAGTAGCTAGCATTTTATTTAACTCGATGAAAGCTTCATTGGCCTGCGACGTCCATATGAACTTATCCGATTTTTTCATTAGCTGATAGAGAGGTAGTGCCTTTTCTCCCAACAGACATACAAACTGACTTTAGGATGCTAGGCAACCAGTGAATTTCTGGACATTGTTAAGGCACTTTGGCAATTCCATTCGCTCTATGGCTCGGATTTTTGTTGGGTTAGCTTCGATACCTCGGCTGGAGACAAGAAATCTGAGTAATTTTCCAGCCGGGACACCGAAGGTACACTTCTCCGGGTTAATCTTCATTCGGAACCTCCTTAGGTTCGCGAATGTTTAGGTGATACCATCAAGGAGCATTTTACTTTCCTTGGTTTTTATAAACACATCGTCAACATATACTTGCACATTTCGACCAATTTGATCGTGTAGGCATTTCTGCATATATCTTTGATACGTTGCCTCTGCACTACGTAAACCAAAAGGCATAGTGCGATAGCAATAAGCCTCGTACGGGGTGATAAATGCAGTCTTTATTTGATCATCTGGGTTCAGTGGTATCTGGTGGAAACCAGAATATGCGTCTATGAACGACAATAACTCACACCCCGCAGTAGAATCTATGACCTGATCTATCCTTGGCAATGGGAATGGATCTTTTGGGCACGCCTTATTCAGGTTCGTGTAATAGATGCACATACGCCAAACCACTGCCACATTCGGATCATCTTTCTTCTTTTCCACCAGCACCAGATTAGATAGCCAATCCAGGTAAAGTACTTCCATGATGAACCCGGCTGCGAGGAGCTGAGCTATCTCATCTCCAATGACTTTTCTCTTGTCTTCGGCGAAGCGGCGGAGAGGTTGCTTCATCGGCTTTGCTCCGGGTCTTACATTCAAAGAGTGCTGGGTCAACTCCCTCGGAACACCTTGCAAGTCCTGTGTGGACCAAGCAAAGATATCCCGATTATCACAAAGGTAGTTGACGAGCTCGCTTTCCTATTTGTCAGTTAACCCGGCACCAATTGTTACGGTGCGCTCTGGGAACAGATCATCAACAGGTACTTTCTTTGTATCCTTTGTTGCTTGGAAAGAGACACTTCCATGCGGGTTACTCATTTTCGGCATGTATTGCTGCGCAGACTGAGCCAATGCCGCTACTTCCTAGATCTTTCTTTTTTCTTGTGCAATCACGAGTGATTTGGTCAGGTTAGACCCGGCCGACGCACACTCAATGGAATGTCTTAAATCCCCAGCTATGGTGATTACTCCATTTGGCCCGGGCAACTTCATCTTTAGGTAACTGATGTGAGTACATGCCATGAACTTGTTCAGGGCAGGCCTGCCGAGTAACGCGTGATATGCGCTTTCTAAGTTCACAACTTCAATTTCCAAATTCTCAGTTTGGCAGTTATCTCTCGTGCCGAATAACACATCAACCCGGACTTTGCCAATGGGTTCACATGCCATGGAAAGTTGTCCTTGTGGCTTGGAGCATGTTCTCCGAGATACCCAACTTGCACATTGTATCCACATACATAATATTGATGCTGCTACCATTGTCGATCAGCACCTTGGAGAACCTCACATTGATATTTGGCATGATGAATGTTCGGTCCAGCACTAGTGCATAGGAACCAGGACTCGGCATGATCCTAGGATGGTCCTTGATACTCCAGGTAATTTCCTGATCAGACCAAGGCATATACCTCGTCACTGCCGGCATAACCGCATTCACCTCCATATGTCGGCGTTGCATGCTCTTTCTATCCGTTTCCTCCATGGTAAACACACAATAACTCTGGTGATGCTCTCTATATTCATTTCTCCCCTCAGTGCCGGGATATCTTTGATCTGGCTGATGCTAGTTTTCCACCTGATGCTCTGCATCCCTTCTCTCATGATTCTCATACCGCGGCGGAGGTGGTGGCAACATTAACTGTTGCGTATTTGCTCCGGAGAGCAGTTGCTGCCTAGGTAACTCCTGCCGAGGTTGATCGTTCCAAGGTGCCTGAGCATTCCTCGAGCCACTTTGCTCTATCTCTTCCTCATCCACTCACATTGCTGGGTCGTATGACCCGCTGGGTTACTCAGATTTGGCGTGTGAAATTTGCACGGCTGATCCAGCATTGCCTCATACGTATACCTCGGCCGGTCTTTCTTTTCTTGCCACTGTCTCTTTTGCTCAGGAGTCCAAGTTTTCGTTCCATCATTTCCCGAAGTCCCCTGTTGCCCTCCAGTTTTCTAACGCCGATTACTCCCTGCTCCGGGTTGATCTTGATTTACAACAGCAACTTGTTGCGAACTATACCTGTAATCCGGTCTATCATCTCTTCTCTTACCCCGGTAGTCATTTCGCCGGGATGATCCGGCTCCGTCTCGCTGGTAGTACTCCTCATTCGACTCGTTTGACACCAGGCGGGGTTGAGTTGGATCACCCAAAGCATACGAATCAGCAATCTGGATTGTTTTTGCCAGTGTAGTTGGCATATTCCGTTGTAACCTTTGCCACAACATGTTTGCATATCTACAGCCTTGCGCTAACCAAGTTATGGCCTGAGACTCAATCACACCTTGACATGAGTTTCTCACGTTGCACCAGTGAGTTAAAAACTCCCAGTCTGTTTCATTTGGTCTCTGCTTGCACATTGCCAAGGTCTGTGGCCTATTCGGCCTCTGATACGTGCTTGAGAAGTTACTGACGAACATTTCCTCACAATCTAGCCAGCAATTGATACTACCAGGTGGTAAATTGTTCAGCCATACCCTCGCTGGCCCCTCCAGCATCTGAGGTATGTATCTCACTTCCCATCTCAAATTGCCTGTCGCAATTTTCATTATCGTTGCATAGTTGATTAACCAATCCTCCGGCTTGGTGCTGCCGTCATATGTTTTCGTCCTCTGGGTAACTGGAAGTTGGGTAGCGGAGGCTCTTTCATGATCCGGGGCCCAAAGCATGCTGGACCCGGAGGACCTTGTCCCTCAATATGCTCCGACCTGTAGAGCCGATCCAGCTTTAACCTGGCGTCATCAGGCAGCAAGTTCCCGCTTCCCAATCTTAACCCTATCACATGATGATCCGGCCTATGGTATCCTGCATTCACCATTTCTGAATCACCATCATTGTATCTGTCTTGTTCTTGTCGAGCATCATTTTGCCGCATACCCTGGCCGGCACTCTGCTCTTGCCGAGGTACATTCCGCTGCTGCTGTTGTCGAGGTTGGTTTTGCCCTGCACCTGCCGAGTTACGCTGTGCGGCATTGCCGTTTTCAGCGTTTCTCTGACCGGCATTGCCTTGGTCATGGTTACCTCGGCCAGCTTTACCTCGGCTGACACTTTGTCGATCCTCATTTCCCTGTATTGCTTTTCCTTTCCATGCCCTTGCCGGGTCATACGGGACTATCTGTTTGTTTCTCCTTGCCGAGGTTACCACTTACTCTCTTCTAGGGCCATCATGTGGGGATGATGCAGCTCCAGCAGATTTCTCTGGGTTACCCACTGCTCTTGCCGGGTTAGCCCTGAGCAACTCTTCATTCTGTCTATTAGCGATCCGAACTAACTCGTTGACCCTCCCCTGCTGTCTTTCATGGGCTTCACCTGTCAAGCCTTCTAGTTCGCACGCAGCCGCATCCGCTGCTCCGAGGTTCTTTGCTAGGGTGCTGTACTTCGGCAGCCCCACGAACAACAGGTTCTCTGATTCCTCAACTCTAGTCTCGCCCTCTTTGTTCATTTCACGGATGAGGTTTCTCCCTTTTACCTTTACAGCATCTACCTTATTTGCACTTGTGTACTCGCGCAGCGTCATTTTCAACGACTGCTGAGCCGCGGCTATCTTTTTGGCACCCTCTAGTATTTTCTGCCTAGTTTCCTCTAACTCGGCCTGTGCCTGAGCCGGATCTACCACGGGCGCTATGGGGCTTGCCAAGCTATCTATCGCCTGCTGCAACACGTTTTCTGGCCTCTCTAGCGGAGGTCCTCTACTTTTCCTCGGCGCCTTGGGTGTTACCTACGGATCTGGTGCAAGGTCCTTGCTTGCTCCAACGCCAGGCGATGTCATCATTACCTCAGCACGGTTAGGAGAGCGAGTGATACGCGCACCGTAAACCGTGCTAAGGGTTGGCTCGCCTCCTTCGATGACGTGTTGCGAGTGAACGCATGACACATCGACGCTGACGTAGATCTTGTGGGCGCCAAGCTTGATGAAGAGGCCATTGCGCGGAGGAGGTTGCTTGCCGAAGCTACCCGCATTGTCGCTGACGTAGTCCAGCGCTCCAAAGCGCTGAACGAGCCCAGAGATGATGCGCTCGCCATTGCCGATGATGTTTCCCGTTCGGATCTTCACTCATGCTAGCGCCGCGAGCCCCATGGTGGGCGCCAACTGTCGTGGTGGTGTCACGGCAGATGCCATGGATAGGCTAAAGGTGGGGCCAATATGCACTACAGGAATCCAGGGAGGGATAGTGTGGGATTCCACACACATATGCTTTGTATTCTCCAAGTTCTCCAAGTTTACAGATGCTCCTTGAGCTGTATTGGGGAGAGGAGGAAGAAGGAGCTCTCTTACTCTCACCACTACTTTCACCCCAAGAACCAACTACTTACTCGCCAACCCTTCTACAGAGGCCCTAGCGCTCCTTATATAGGGGAGGCTAGGTTCCCAGTTAGGGCATACGTGGAGGCATATTCCAGGGAATATGCCTCTCGCAAAATAGCAAACCGACCAGGTCTCCTTTTCCCTTCGTAAGCCATGCAGAGGCTATGTAACCCTCTGCGGCGCCAGCGTCAGCCGACATAGGCAACGTTACCTTTGTCGGCCACGCCCTGCTGGTCCCTCCCTCTGTTCGCTTCGCTCACGCTCCAGCGCACATAGACCACCTTTTGACCAGCGAGATACCTTCCTTCTCTTGCAAGCCTGGTATAACCCGGCTCAGGCCTGGTTAACCCGGCCTCGTGGGTACCTGCATACAAGTTACAAGTAGCCCACCGGCATACGACATACGTCAGCCAGGACTCAGTTAGGTGGACATCCTCTGGTCCGGGTTACTACGTAAGTCGGCCTGCCTTGAGGTGACCCGGCCAACTTTCGCTTTGACCTTGCCATACCTCGGCTAACTCGGCCTTTATACCCCGGTGTGACCCTACCTGGGGGTATCCCCCAACAATTATATATTACGAATTTTTACAACAAAAGGACTGGGAGAAAATGGGTCGGAGACGGAGTCCGAGGTGGCCACACCACCTGCTGGCGCAGCCAGGGGGGCCGCGCCAGGGGTGGTGTGAGCCACCCTGGCTCCCTTTTAGTCCCTCTTTCGCTTCATTGCTTTCCTTGTTGGATAAAAACTTAAAAAATATAACTGGAAAGAATTTTCGTGGAATTTTTCTTACCAGAACTCGTACCTATTTGAAAACAGACTCTGTAGGTCTCTGAATTTGGTCTTTGATGAATTTTTCCGGCGTTACTACTTGAATAGCATCAATATCTTCATTATAAGAATCTCCAGCAATATAGTGCTTGAGTCGCTGACCATTCACCACTTGTGTAGTGTTATCTTTAAAAGAAGAAATTTTTATTGCACCTGAACAATATACTTCTTCGATAACAAAAGGTCCTTCCCATTTTGAAAGTAGTTTCCCTGCAAAAAATCTGAGACGAGACCTATACAATAGAACTTTCTAACCAACATGGAACTCTCTCTTAGGAATTCTCCTGTCATGCCATCTTTTAACTTTTTCCTTAAAGAGTGTAGCATTCTCATATGCTTCACTCCTCCATTCATCCAACGAACTTAAGTCAAATAATCTTTTCTCGCCAGCAAGTTTGCAGTCTCTATTAAGTTCTTTCACTGCCCAATAAGCTTCGTGTTCTAATTCTAAAGGCAGGTGGCAAGCTTTCCCGTAAACCATTTTGTAAGGAGATCTTCCCATAGGATTTTTATAGGTAGTCCTATATGCCCATAAAGCATCATTCAACTTTTTAGCCCAATTTTTTCTAGATCTATTAACAGTATTTTGCAAGATGGATTTAATTTCTCTATTTGATAACTCTACTTGTCCACTAGTTTGGGGATGATAAGCTGAAGCAATTCTATGATTAACATCATATTTAGCAAGGGTCTTTCTAAAACCACCATGAATAAAATGAGAACCTCCATCAGTCATAAGATACCTAGGCACTCCATACCTAGGAAAGATAATATCCTTAAGCATTTTTAAAGAGGTCTCCCCATCAGCACTTTTTGTAGGTATGGCTTCTACCCACTTAGTAACATAGTCAACAGCAACAAGAATATTGGTATAACCTTTTGAAGGGGGGAAATGACCCATAAAGTCGAATCCCCAACAGTCAAATGGTTCAATAACTAGAGAGTAATTCATAGGCATCTCATTGCATCTAGAAATGTTACCAACTCGTTGGCACTCATCACATGATAAGACAAATTTTCTTGCATCTTTAAAAAGGGTAGGCCAGTAAAAACCTAATTGTAGCACCTTCTGTGCGGTTCTATCTCCCGCATGATGTCCTCCATAGGCACTACCATGACATTTCCGCAATATTTCCTTTTGTTCATATTCTGGAACACATCTACGCATAATACCATTTACTCCTTCTTTATATAAATGTGGTTCATCCCAAAAAGAATGCCTCAAATCGTAAAAAACTTCCTTCTTTGCTGAGCTGTAAAAGTTGGAGGCAAATACTTGGAGACAATAAAGTTAGCATAATCAGCATACCAAGGGCTCCCTCGCGAGCTTACTCCTACTACAGCCAACTGTTCATTTGGGAAACTATCATTAACAGGCATAAAATAAAAAGAGATGTTTTTCAATCGAGATAAATTATCAACAATAGGATTTTCAGCACCTTTCCTATCTACAATATGTAGGTCAAACTCTTGTAAGAGCAGCACCTATCTAATAAGCCTAGGCTTAGCATCATTATTCGTCGTAAGGTACTTAATAACAGCATGATCAGTATGAATGGTAACTTTTCAGTCAACAATATAAGGTCTAAACTTATCGCAAGCAAAGACAACAACTAACAATTCTTTTCAGTAGTAGCATAATTCTTTTGAGGAGCGTCAAGAGTGTTATTAGCATAATGGATAACATTTACCTTTTTATCTATTTGTTTCCCAAGGACAGCACCTACAGCAAAATCACTAGCGTCACACATGATTTCAAAGGGTAAGGTCCAATCAGGTGGTTGAACAATAGGAGTAGTAGTTAAAGCCTTCTTTAGAGTTTCAAAAGCTTCCTTACAATCATCATCAAAAACAAAGGGTACATACTTTTGAAGAAGATTAGTGAGGGGTTTTGATATCTTAGAGAAATTTTTAATAAACCTTCTATAGAAACCAACATGACCAAGGATACTACGAATACCTTTGACGTCTCTTAGATAGGGCATTTTCTCAATTGCCTCAACTTTAGCTCTATCAACTTCTATGCATCTTTTAGAAATCTTATGTCCAAGGACAATCCCCTCATTGACCATGAAGTGGCATTTCTCCCAATTAAGAACAGGACTAGTTTCTTCACATCTCTGCAAAACTTTATCAAGGTTGTGCAGACAATTATCAAAATAAGTTCCATAGACGGAAAAATCATCCATGAATACTTCCACAATTTCCTCACAAAAACCATGAAAGATAGCAGACATGCATCTTTGAAAAGTAGCAGGAGCACTACACAAACCAAAAGGCATATGTCTATAAGCATAGGTTCCATAAGGACATGTAAAAGTAGTTTTTTCTTGATCTTGTTGTTTAACAGCAATTTGAGAAAACCCAGAGTATCCATCAAGAAAACAAAAATGGGTCTTTTTAGATAACTTTTCTAACATTTGATCAATAAAAGGAAGTGGGTAATGATCTTTCTTAGTAACTTTGTTAACTTTTCTGAAATCAATGCACATCCTATAACCTACTACTATTCTTTGGGGAATAAGCTCATCATTATCATTAGGCACAACGGTAATTCCCCCTTTTTAGGGACACAATGAACATGAACCCATTCACTATCAGCAACAGGATAAATAATACCAGCATCAAGGAGTTTTAATACTCGTTTCTTACCACTTCCTTCATCTTAGGATTTAAACGACGTTGATGTTCTACCACTAGCTTTGCATCTGGTTCTATATTGATAGCATGCTGACATATAGTAGAAGACCCATTTAAATCATCTAGAGTATAGCCCATAGCTCCTCGGTGTTTCTTCAATACCTCCAATAATCTTTCCTCTTCCTTCCCTAAAAGTTTAGAACTAATAATAACAGGATATATTTTGTTATCATCAATGTAAGCATATTTAAGATCATCAGGTAAAGGTTTTAGATCAAAAACCGGATCTATTTTAGGTGGCAATGTGATACCCAAATCTTCCACAGGCAAGTTATGCTTAAGCATCTTTGGTTGAAGACAGAGAATCTCGTCAATCTCATTTCTTTCTTCCATGAAGATTTCACTTCCGTGGTCTTCCATAAATTACTGCAAAGCATTGTTAGGAGCAAGATAAATAGAAGCAAGTTGTTCAACTCTATAATCCTCATTAGGGGCTTCATTTTCACAAGGAACTTTAGTAAATTTTGAAAAATTAAACTCATAAGATTCCCCATCAAATTTAGTTAAACTTTTCTCCCTTTTACAGTCTATAATGGCTCCACATGTGTTCAAGAAAGGTCTACCAAGAAAGATAGGATAGGTTTTATTAGCAGTTGAACCAAGTACTAGAAAATCAACAGGATATTTAATCTTACCACAAAGAACTTCAACATCTCTTACAATACCAATTGGAGAGATGGTCTCTCTATTATGAAGGTGAATAACCACATCAATCTCTTCTAGTTCGCAAGGACTAATTTCATGCATAATTTCTTTATAAAGCTCATAAGGAATAGCACTTGAACTTACACCAATATCACATAAACCATGCTAGCAATGATCACCAATTCTAACAGAAAGCACAGGGACACTAGCTTTTTTAGTTCTATTTGGATGTGAGACGATATTAGAATCATCCTCACAGAAGACAATGTGTCCATCTTCTACACTTTTAGTGACTAGGTCTTTCACCATTGCTACTGCAGGTTCAATGTTTATTTGTTCATCAGGTTTTACAGTTCTCTTTGTACTGTTATTGATTACACTAGTTATCATAGGGTGCTGCTTTACCTTATCTAGGAAGGGTATTTTCTCGATATAAGGTTTAGGTAAGATGTGTTCAATAGTGCAAAATTCAGTACTTCTAACATGAACATAGTCAACAATATCTTCATATGGTGCATGATACTTGTTCCATTCTTTTTTTGGAATTTCAATATAAGAGGCAAAATCCTTCAAACAATTTGCAATAACTTGAGAATCAAGACCATAAACATTACTAATATTCTGGAAATCATCAGTTCCCATAAAAGATTCAATGCATTCATAATCATAATTTATACCTGACTTTCTTCCTTTGTCATTCTCCCATGCTTCAGCATTGTCTTGAATACGGTCTAGAAGATCCCATTTAGCTTCTTCTTCCATGCGAGTGAATGATCCAGTACAAGAGGCATCCAATAAATACTTATCATGAAGAGAGAGCCTTGCATAAAAGTTATTGATAATAATATTATTGGGGAGCTCATGAATGCGACATTTGAGCATTAGTAACTTCAATCTCCCCCAAGCTTGAGCTGTACTCTCTCCATCAAGAGGCCAAAAGTTGTATATTCGATTCCGATCTTTATGAATCTCACTAGGAGGATAGAATTTAGAATAAAAGAGATGTACTACTTCCTCCCATTCAAGAGCTTGACCATTCTATAGTAGCTTATACAATTCCTCAGCTCTTCCTTTTAGTGATAATGAGAACAACTTCTTCTTGACTTGATTTGTTGTAATACATGCACACTTGAACAACCCGCATAATTCGTGTATAAAGAGCAAATGATTACCGGGATGGACAGTTCCATCTCCAACATAATAGTTATCCATAACACTATCAATAATTCTTGTAGGTATTTTAAAAGTATCATTCTCAGCAGCAGGTGGTGGTTCATCTACTACCTTAGCAGTGGTAGTAGCATTACGAAATAAAAACTCAGCGAATTATCCATATTGAAATAAAGCAACTAACAGAAGTAAAAAATGTTCATAGTAGAAGTTTCCTTTACCAGTTCCACTCTCCAATAGTGCTTCACTCCCCGGCAACAGCGCCAGAAAATAGTCTTGATGACCCACAAGTATAGGGGGTGTATCGCAGTATTTTCGAGGGAAGTGAAACCCAATTTATTGATTTGACATAAGGGGAGCCAAAGAATATTTATAAGTCTTAACAACTGAGTTGTCAATTCAGCTGCACCTGGAAACAATCTTGCTCACAACAGTTTATCAGTAGTAACAGTTTTGTAGTAGCAATTGCAAAGTAATAATAGTAGTAAAAGTAAAGATAGTAGTAACAATTGCAGTAAACAGTAGGATTAAAGCGCGGTAGGCATAGGGATGGATGGACGGGCGTTGCATGGACAAGACAATTCATATGACAATCAAGACATAGGGAATTTGCAGATAAATAATATAAAGCATCCAAGTACTAAATAATCATAGGCATGTGTTCCATATATAGTCATACGTGCTCGTAATGAGAACTTGCACAACATCTTTTGTCCTGCCAGCCTGTTTGCAGCGGGGCCTCTAAGGAAGTACTGGCAATTAAGGTGCTCCTTTTAATAGAGCACCGGAGCAAAGCATTAACACTCCGTGAACACTCCGTGAACACACGTGATCCTCACATCAAAGCCATCCCCTCCGGTTATCCCAATTATTGTCACTTTGGGGCCTTTGGTTCCGGAAAACAATATGTGTATACAACTTGCAGGTAAGACCATAAACAATACTATCATAATAAATCAATAACATGTTCAGATTTGAAATCATGGCACTCAGGCCCTAGTCACAAGCATTAAGCATAACAAGTTGCAAGAAAGTCAAAAAGCACTAATAATAGATACTGGGCACCATGCCCTAACAATCTGATGCCATTACATGAACGATCTCATCCAATCCCTACCATCCTCATAACCTACAATGGGGGATTACTCACTCATGGATGGGGGAATCATGGATGGTCGATGGAGAAGCGATGGTGATGATGATGGCGATGATCTCCTCCAATTCCCCGTCCCGATAGGGTGCCAGAATGGAGTTTATGGTTCTGAATCACGGAATCTGGTGGTGGTGGTGTAGTGGAACTCTTTCTGGAAAAACGTTGAACCCAGCGAGGAGCAGAAGGTGTTGACGAGTGGCTTGGAGCAGGAATTCTTTGTAAATACTTAGCAACGGATTTTTTGGATTTTTTGGATAATGTAGGTAAATAAAGTACGAGTAAATAAAAGACAATAATAATAAATGCAGCAAGTGGCCCAATCCTTTCTTTAGCAAAGCACAAGCTAGTTGTATTACTTAAGATGACCAAACGTTCTCGAGGACACACGGGAATATCGTCAAGTGCTTTCGCTTCATATAGTTGATTAATCTTCTTTAGTTTGCTAAGTGTTGTGTGGGTGAACCTGTGCTAATCTACCGACCTTCCTAGGACTAATACATACTTGTGATTATACGCCTTGCAAGCATCCGCAAGTATAATAAAGTAACTAAGGTAGAAACCTAACCGCAACTTTAAACTCTAAGACCCTGACGTCCCTTGTGCAAAGGTTTCCTAACGGGGTTCAGGTTTCTGTCACTCCGGCAACCCCTACGATTAGTATCCAAATACACAATGCATTCCCCTAGGCCCATATAGGTGAAGTGTCATGTAGTCGATGTTCACATGACACCACTAGAAGAAATACACCACAACTTAAATATCAAACTATTGAATCTTTCTCAACACAATTCCACTACTAACAACATGACTTCTCCCATGTCCTCAATAACTAAACGAACTACTCACAAGACATCATATGGATCAAGATCAGAGATGATATAATGATATGTAACAATCTGAACATAAACGATAATTCAATGGTTCACTCAATATCATCAACTACAAGGAGTAATCAACACCGGTAAAGTTTCCCCTAAGAACTATGCAAGATTCAATCCAATTGTTACAGCGGTATGAACTGGTGATGATGGTGCTAGTGGAGATGATGATGGTGATGATGATGATGATCCTGATGAAGTCCAGCTTGATGGTGATGTTGATGGCGACGATCTCCCCTCTCTGGGAAGGAATTCCCCCGGGAGAATTCTGTCTGTTGAAGAGATCTTTCTCTCTCTATAGTTTTTCGCCTCGTAGAGGCGGCGGAATCTTTCCATGGTTCCTCTTCCGGTATTAGGGTTCCGTGGGGATAATATATGCCAAAGGGGAGAGCCTGGAGTCGGCCAGGGTGGCCACACCACCTGCTGGCGCGGCCTAGGGCTGCCTGCGCCAGGGGGTGGTGTGGGCCCCCTGTGGCCCATCTCCACTCCCCCTTCTGACAATCTTCGTCTTCTGTAAAAATAGAATTTTCCTTATATTTTCCCGAATTTTCTGATCTTCGTGAATTTTGCCTCCAAACAACACCTTTTCCATCAGAATCCTGACTGTAGTGGTCAATGCTCCAAAAGTCATCAACCATGCAAAAACATATGAAATAACATAATTATCATCTCTTAATATGAAATATAGCAATGAATAACAGTAAATTATGATATATAATAGTGATGCAAAATGGACGTATCAATGTGTTCGACCAAATGGCTGCATGAACTTAAGTTTGAAATTTTTGAATGAAATTTGGTGAGTATTTTGATCTTATGGTTTCTTGGAAAAGTCAAGGTGAATTCATTTGAGTGGTTTTTGCAAAAATGGTGATCTTATTACATACACTTGATTCAATTTTGAATTGTCCTTTAAATAGATTTGAAAATAGTTTCTGTGAGTTTGTAAAGTGGGCTTGGGTTCACTTTTACTTGGTCTAGCAAGGGGTGAAAACAAATGGAAATTTTTCTGTTAGAAATTCTTTACTAGGAACTCACAAAGTGGCCTAGTGGTTAATTTTGGTCAATATGACCATTTGATCATATGATTTATATTTGATTTCTTTTTCTTTGGATTTTGTTTGTAATTGGCCTCGATGATGTAGTATTCATCTTTAAACCATTTCTTATCATTTGTATCAAACACACATGGCAATTTCACTCAATCATACACTAATGCAAATCACACATACACTCATATTCAATTTAGTAATAAAAGTTTTTGTTAACCCTAAACTTGGGTGATTAGAACTTGATAATCTTGATTAATATTTTGGGGTGTTACAAACCTTCCCTCCTTAAACAAAATCTCGTCCCGAGATTTAAGAAAAACTAGGAACTAAAGAGATTTGGAAACTCAGTCCTAATGTAATCTTCTCGCTCCCAAGTAGCTTCTTCTTCAGTATGGTTCCTCCACTGGATCTTGAGAAACTTGATAGTCCAGGTCCTGGTGGTTCTGAAGGCTTCTTCCAAAATACGAATGGGTACTTCCCGATACGTCAGATCCTTGTTGATATCTATGGCTCGGTGATCAATGTTCTTGAACACTTCGGTCTTCTCTGGAACTTCTAGGCATTTGGCAAAGTAACGAGATATGGAACATATTATGTATGGATGCCATCTCCTCTGGCAGTTCCAGTTGATATGATACTTCTCCTCGAGGACTCAAAATCTTGAAGGGTCCAATATATCTGGGGGCTAACTTTCCTTTCAGACGAAAACGTTGATGGGTTCGTAGCATGTAAAACAAAAAATTTCAACCGCAAGAATGAACAAAACCCAGATCTAATCTAGATAAAAGCCAAGATCTAATCTATTAGACATGAGCAACGAGATAGATAGGAACTAACCCTCGTAGATCCGAAAGCGTTAACGAGATTAGATCTCGTGGTTGATGTAGTCGATCACTTGCCGATCTCAAGATCGTGTGGACGATCCTTCTGGCGTCGCGTTCTGGCAGCGCTTCCGCCGTCGGTCAAGTGGACGATCCTTCCGGCGCCGCGATTCGGCAGCGCTTCCGCAGTCGGTCACACGTGTGGAGTCGAAGCAGACCTTCCTCTCCCCGTTCTAGTGAGCAGCGGAGGTAGTAGATCTTCTCCACGGAATCCCAGCAGCACGACGGCGTGGTGGTGGTGGTGGAGTAGAGAATTCTGTAGGGCTTCGCCTATGCCTGTGTAGAAGAAAGGTGGAGGAGAGAGGCGGCAGAGATTGGGAGTTATGAGAGCAAGGGAGGAGGGGGCGCCCCTGCCCTTCTATTTAAGGGGGGAG
Organism: Avena eriantha; assembly: GCA_910589775.1. Taxonomy (NCBI): domain Eukaryota; kingdom Viridiplantae; phylum Streptophyta; class Magnoliopsida; order Poales; family Poaceae; genus Avena; species Avena eriantha. Next base: position 427,908,519 of record OU342741.1, on the reverse strand, counting down.
GGCGCCTTGGGGAGGGGGAGTCCTACAAGGACTCCCCTCCTCTAGGCCGGCGGATTGGGGAGTGGGGGGAGAGTCCTCCTCCCCCACGACTCCTTGTCTTGACCCACCAGGACTCCTTGATCCCTATCTTGATTTTCAAGCAAACTCCAAGATATCTTCTAGAACCTTCTGGAACATTCCAAAACCTTCTAGAATCCTCATACAAACACTCCGGAACATTTCCTAACTCAGAAAATGATCCCCTATATATGAATCTTATTCTTCGGACCATTCCGGATCTCCTCGTGATGTCCCGAATCCAATCCAAGACTCCGAACAACATTCGGTCTCCAACGCACATTCCATATCTACTTAAAACAACTTCGAACCTTAAGTGTTTCACCCTACGGTTCGTGAATATGTAGACATGACAGAGACACATCTCCTATCAATAACCATTAGCGGGACCTAGAGATCCATAATGGCTCCCACATACTCAATGATGACTTCGTGATCGATTGAACCATTTACATACGAAACCAATTCCCTTTGTCACGCGATACTATAGTTATCCGAGGTTTGATCGTCAGCATCTCCATACCTAGTTCTACCTCGTTACTGATAAGTACTCTTTACTCGTTCCGTGATATGTCATCCCTTGTGACCCAGTCACATGCTTGTAAGTTAACTAGATGACAATCCACCAAGAGGGCCCAGAGCATATCTATCCGTCATATGGATGGACAAATCCCAATCTTGGTCCATGCGCTTCAACACATACTTTCAGAATACCCAATGATACCTTTATGACCACCTAGTTACGAAGCGGTGTTTGATGTCATCAAAGTACCCATCCGGTGATGGTGATTAACACAACCTCATGGTCAAAGGATTAGGTTACTATGCATTTAAAAGCTTACAGCAATACGAACTTAATGACTTGATCTTATGCTACGCTTACTATGGGTGTGTGTCCATCACATCATTCTCCTAATGATATAACCTTGTTATTAATCACATCCTAATGTCCATGATCAGGAAACCATGATCATCAATTAATCAACAAGATAGTTCAAGAAGAGGCTTACTAGGGACTCTCTTATGTTTACAAAACACACATGTATTAGTTTTTCCTAATAATACAATTATAGCATGGGATGTAAACATTCATCATAAACACAAAGATATAATAATAATCACTTTTATTATTGCCTCTTGGGCATATCTCCAACAGTCTCCCACTTGCACTAGAGTCAATAATCTAGATTACATGGTAATATACCGAACACCCATGGCGTTCTGGTGTTGGTCATGCTTTGCCCTAGGGAGAGGTTTAGTCAACGGATCTGCCACATTCAGATCAGTGTCTACTTTGCAAATCTTTATGTCACCATCTCGGACATACTCGTGAATAGCGTGGAAACATAGCTTGATGTGCTTCAGCTTGCTATGTGACCTTGGCTCCTGTGCATTAGCTATGGCACCTGTGTTGTCACAGTAGATGGCCATCGCGTCCAACGCACTGGGAACCACGCCAAGTTCAGTAATGAATTCCTTCATCCAAACGGCTTCTTGTGCAGCCTTCGAAGCAGCTATGTATTCCGATTTAGTTGAAGATTTCGCCACAACGCTTTGCTTCGCACTCCTCCAGCTCACTGCAGCACCATTCAAAATAAATACGTATCCCAACTGTGACTTTGAGTCATCCGGATCGGTGTTCCAACTAGCATCGGTGTAACCGTTTACAACAAGCTGTTCATCACCTCCATAAGAAAGAACCATATCCTTAGTCCTATTTAGGTACTTTAGGATATTCTTGACCGCTGTCCAGTGCTCCATTCCAGGATCACTTTGATATCTGCTAGTCAAACTAACAGCATGTGCTATATCCGGTCTTGTACACAGCATGGCATACATGATAGAACCTATGGCCGAGGCATAGGGAATATTATTCATTTTCTCTCTATCTTCTGCCGTAGCTGGACTTTGAGTTTTACTCAAGGTCTTACCTGACAACATGGGCATGAACCCTTTCTTGCTATCTTCCATTCTAAACTTCTTTCGAACTTTGTCCAAGTATGTACTTTGTGAAAGCTCTATTAGGCGTCTTGATCTATCTCTATAAATCTTGATGCCTAGAATGTATGCCGCTTCGCCAAGATCCTTCATTGAAAAACTATTATTCAAATAGGTTTTGACGCTATTAAGAAGTTCTATATCATTCCCAATCAACAATATGTCATCTACATATAGTACTAGGAACGCTACAGAGCTCCCACTCACTTTCTTGTAAATACAAGCTCCTCCATAAGTTTGTATAAATCCAAAGTTTTTGATTACTTTATCAAAACGTTGATTCCAACTCCGGGATGCTTGCTTCAGTCCATAAATGGAGCGCTGAAGCTTGCATACCTTGTCAACATCTCTAGGATCGACAAAACCCTTGGGTTGTACCATATACAACTCTTCCTCAATGTCACCATTAAGGAACGCCGTTTTGACATCCATCTGCCAAATCTCATAATCGAAATGTGCAGCAATTGCTAACAAAATCCTCACAGACTTTAGCTTCGCTACTGGTGAGAAAGTCTCATCATATTCAACTCCTTGAATTTGTCGGAACCCTTTCGCGACAAGTCGAGCTTTATAGACGGTAACATTACCATCATCATCTGTTTTTCTCTTGAAAATCCATTTGTTCTTGACAGCCTTACGGCCATCCGGTAAGTCCACCAAAGTCCACACTTGGTTTTCGTACATGGATCCCATTTCGGATTTCATGGCTTCTAGCCATTTGTCGGAATCTAGGCTCACCATAGCTTCTTCATATGTCGCAGGGTCATCAGCGTTGTCCACCAACATGACGTTTAAGGCAGAGTCATACCAATCAGGAGTGGTACGAACCCTTGTTGACCTGCGAGGCTCAGCAGTAACTTCATTCAAAGTTTCATGATCATTATCATTAGCTTCCTCTCCAATTGGTGCAGGCGGCACAGAAACATCTTCTGGTGCTGTGCTACTCTCAAATCCGAGAGAAGGTTCAATAACCTCATCGAGTTCTACTTTCCTTCCAGGCACCTCTTTCGAGAGAAACTCCTTCTCAAGAAAGGATCCATTCTTTACAATGAAAACTTTGCCTTCGGATCTATGATAGAAGGTATACCCAATTGTTTCTTTAAGGTATCCTATGAAGACGCATTTCTCCGCTTTGGGTTCTAGCTTTTTAGGTTGTAACTTCTTTACATATGCCTCGCAACCCCAAACTTTAAGGAACGACAACTTAGGTTTCTTACCAAACCACAATTCGTACGGTCTCGTTTCAACGGATTTAGATGGTGCCCTATTTAAAGTGAATGCGGCTGTCTCTAATGCATAGCCCCAAAATGATAACGGTAAATCTGTAAGAGACATCATAGATCGGACCATATCTAAGAGAGTTCAATTACGACGTTCGGACACACCATTACACCGTGGTGTTCCCGGCGGTGTCAACTGTGAAAGTATTCCACATTTCTTTAAATGCATGCCAAACTCATAACTCAGATATTCACCTCCGCGATCAGAACGCAGAAACTTAATCTTCTTGTTACTATGATTTTCCACTTCACTTTGAAATTCCTTAAACTTCTCAAAAGTTTCGAACTTATGTTTCATAAAGTAGACATACCCATATCTACTCAAGTCATCCGTGAAGGTGAGAACATAACGATATCCACCATGCGATGCTACACTCATTGGTCCGCACACATCGGTATGTATTATTTCCAATAAGTCTATAGCTCGCTCCATTGTACCAGAGAATGGAGTCTTAGTCATTTTTCCCATTAGACATGCTTCACATCTTTCAAGTGATTCAAAATCAAGTGATTCAAGAAGTCCATCAGAATGGAGTTTCTTCATACGCTTCACTCCAGTGTGACCAAGACGACAGTGCCACATGTATGTAGAATTATCATTCAATTTTATTCGTTTAGCATCTATGTTGTGAACATGTGTATCACTACTATCGAGATTTAGTAAGAATAAACCATTCATCTCAGGTCCATTACCATAAAAGATATTACTCATATAAATCGAACAACCTTTGTTCTCAGACTTAAAAGAGTAACCGTCTCGCAATAAACAGGATCCAGATATAATGTTCATGCTTAACGCAGGCACCAAATAACAATTATTTAAATTTAAAACTAATCCCAAAGGTAGATGTAGAGGGAGCGTGCCGACGGCGATCACATCAACCTTGGAGCCATTTCCAACGCGCATCGTCACCTTGTCCCTTGCCAGTCTTCGTTTATTCCGTAGCTCCTGATTCGAGTTACAAATATGAGCAACCGAACCAGTATCAAATACCCAGGCACTACTACGATTACTAGTAAGATACACATCTATAACACATATATCAAATATACCTTTCTTCTTGATGTTGTCGTTCTTCAGATCCGCCAGGTACTTGGGGCAGTTACGCTTCCAGTGACCAGTACCCTTGCAGTAGAAGCATTCAGTTTCAGGCTTGGGACCAGCCTTGGGTTTCTTAGCAGGTGCGGCAGCTTTCTTGTCGTCCTTCTTGAAGTTTCCCTTGTTCTTAGGCTTGCCCCGTCTCTTGAAATTGGTGGTATTATTGACCATCAACACTTGTTGCTCCTTCTTGATCTCCACTTCAGCAGTTTTCAGCATGGATGACAGTTCAGGCAACGTCTTGTTCATGCAGTGCATGTTGTAGTTCATCACAAAGTTCTTGTAACTTGGTGGCAGTGATTGAAGGAGACGGTGAATCCCCAATTCATTAGGAATCGATATTCCCAACTCTTGGAGCTTCTTAGCGTACCCAGACATGGTGAGCACGTGCTCGCTAACGGAGCTTCCCTCTTCCATCTTACAGTTAAAGAATTTCTCGGAGGCCTCATAGCTCTCCATGGCCGCGCGAGTCTCAAAAATTAGCCTGAGCTCCTTAATGATCTCGAACGGGTCGTGGTGCTCAAAACGCTGTTGGAGCTCCGCTTCTAAACCATACAGGATGGCACACTGAACTGTGGAGTAATGATTTTTCCGAGTGGCGAAAACATTCTTTTTATCATCGGTGGCATTATCTGCAGGTGGGTCACCTAGCAGTGCATCGAGCACATAGGTCAACTGACCAGCCCTGAGGACGATCTTCAGTCCACAGAACCAGTCCGTGAAATTGCTTCCATTGTTCTTAAGCTTTTCTTTCTCTAGGAACGCATTGAAATTGATGGAGGGGGTCGCCATAATCTACAACAATTTGCAAGTAGTTTAGACTAAGTTTATGACAAATTGAGTTCAAATTTAATTATTAAACTAACTAGGTGAACTCCCACTCAAAACAAAATCCCTCACATTGTCTTAGTGATTACATGAACCAAGTCCACTACACCAAGTCCGATCTTCACGAGAGAAGATGTAGTTTCATCGGCGAACAATCTTCATGTTCATCATATCATTTATATGACTCATGCTCTACCTTTCGGTATTCTGTGTTCCGAGACCATGTCTGTACGTGCTAGGCTCGTCAAGACAACCTTAGTTTCCGCATGTGCAAATCTGGCTTGCACCCATTGTATGCACACGTAGAATCTATCACATCCGATCATCACGAGATGCTTCGAAATGACGAGTCTTAGCAACGGTGCCATCTAAGGGTGAACACTTTATTACTTGATATTTAGTGAGAGGGATCATCTTATAATGCTACCGTCGCGATCTAAGCAACACAAGATGCATAAAGGATTAACATCACAGGCAATTCATAATTAGTGTGATATGATATGGCCCTTTCTTCTTGCGCCTTTGATCTCCATCTCCAAAGCACGAACATGATCTCCATCATCACCAGCATTGCGTCAAGGTTAGTGGCACCGCTTCATGGTTGTCCACCATCACCAGCAACTATTACAACTACTTGGAATAAAGCTATTACAAGATGAATAGACACACAGGTCTTAACAGAATTAAAGACAACCATTAGGCTCCTGCCGGTTGCCATATTACAACAAGGATCATTGCATACATCAAATACAATCATAATCACATGGTGGCCATATCACATCACAAAACCCCTGCAAAAACAAGTTAGACGCCTCTAATTTTCTTTGCAAGTTTTACGTGGTTTGGGGCTTTCGCATAAGACCGATCTTACCTACGAACAAGGACCACAACATTGATACAAGTGTTGTCAAGATGCTCATTGTAAATTGAATCTTAACTATGGTGGGAGAGACAGACACCCGCAAAGCCACTTGTGCAAAGCAAGTTGCACGTCAAGCGTGGAGCAAGTCTCATGTGCGATGACATGTAATGTTAGCCCGAGCCGCTTCATCCCACCATGCCGCAAGATGCAAAGTACACGCTAAGACACCGACAACAAAACAATCAACGCCCACAAAAACATTGTGTTCTACTCGTGCAACAGATATACGCATAGATACGGCTCTGATACCACTGATGGGTTCGTAGCATGTAAAACAAAAAAATTCTACCGCAAGAACGAACAAAACCCAGATCTAATCTAGATAAAAGCCAAGATCTAATCTATTAGACATGAGCAACGAGATAGACAGGAACTAACCCTCGTAGATCCGAAAGTGTTAACGAGATTAGATCTCGTGGTTGATGTAGTCGATCACTTGCCGATCTCAAGATCGTGTGGACGATCCTTCTGGCGTCGCGTTCCGGCAGCGCTTCCGCCGTCGGTCAAGTGGACGATCCTTCCAGCGCCGCGATTCGACCGCGCTTCCGCAGTCGGTCACATGTGCGGAGTCGAAGCAGACCTTCCTCTCCCCGTTCCAGCGAGCAGCGGAGGTAGTAGGTCTTCTCCATGGAATCCCAGCAGCACGACGGCGTGGTGGTGGTGGTGGAGTAGAGAATTCTGCAGGGCTTCGCCTATGCCTATGCAGAAGAAAGGTGGAGGAGAGAGGCGGCAGAGATTGGGAGTTATGAGAGCAAGGGAGGAGGGGGCGCCCCTGCCCTTCTATTTAAGGGGGGGAGGGCGCCTTGGGGAGGGGGAGTCCTACAAGGACTCCCCTCCTCTAGGCCGACGGATTGGGGAGTGGGGGGAGGAGTCCTCCTCCCCCACGACTCCTTGTCTTGACCCACCAGGACTCCTTGATCCCTATCTTGATTTTCAAGCAAACTCCAAGATATCTTCTTGAACCTTCCGGAACATTCCGAAACCTTCTAGAATCCTCATACAAACACTCCGGAACATTTCCTAACTCAGAAAATGATCCCCTATATATGAATCTTATTCTCCGGACCATTCCGGATCTCCTCGTGATGTCCCGAATCCAATCCGAGACTCCGAACAACATTCGGTCTCCAACGCACATTCCATATCTACCTAAAACAACTTCGAACGTTAAGTGTGTCACCCTACGGTTCGTGAATATGTAGACATGACAGAGACACATCTCCTATCAATAACCATCAGCGGGACCTGGAGATCCATAATGGCTCCCACATACTCAACGATGACTTCGTGATCGATTGAACCATTTACATACGAAACCAATTCCCTTTGTCACGCGATACTATACTTATCTGAGGTTTGATCGTCGGCATCTCCATACCTAGTTCTACCTCATTACTGATAAGTACTCTTTACTCGTTCCGTGATATGTCATCCCTTGTGACCTAGTCACATGCTTGCAAGCTAACTAGATGACATTCTACCGAGAGGGCCCAGAGCATATCTATCCGTCATATGGATGGACAAATCCCAATCTTGGTCCATGCGCTTCAACACATACTTTCAGAATATCCAATGATACCTTTATGACCACCCAGTTACGAAGTGGTGTTTGATGTCATCAAAGTACCCATCCGGTGATGGTGATTAACACAACCTCATGGGCGAAGGATTAGGTTACTATGCATTTAAAAGCTTACAGCAATACGAACTTAATGACTTGATCTTATGCTACGCTTACTATGGGTGTGTGTCCATCACATCATTCTCCTAATGATATAACCTTGTTATTAATCACATCCTAATGTCCATGATCAGGAAACCATGATCATCAATTAATCAACAAGCTAGTTCAACAAGAGGCTTACTAGGGACTCTCTTATGTTTACAAAACACACATGTATTAGTTTTTCCTAATAATACAATTATAGCATGGGATGTAAACATTCATCATAAACACAAAGATATAATAATAATCACTTTTATTATTGCCTCTTGGGCATATCTCCAACAAACGTTGCATTCCCTTCAAGGGCGATACTTTGAGGTACACAAAATCTCCGACATTGAAGGTCAGGTCTCTATGTCTCTTGTCAACATAACTCTTCTGTCTGGATTGGGTGGTCTTGAGGTGTTCACGGACTTTGTGAACGTTCTCTTCAGCTTCTCGTAGGATGTCGGGTCCGAAAATCTGACTCGCTCCTACTTGCAACCAATTCAAGGGGGTACGGCACTTCCTTCCTTACAGAAATTCAAATGGGGCCATTTGCAAACTAGCTTGATAACTATTGTTGTATGAGAATTCTACGAAAGGTAGACAATCTTCCCATTTTGATCCATATTCTAACACACAAGCTCTCAACATATCTTCTAAGATTTGTTTGACTCTTTCAGTTTGTCCATCGGTCTGTGGGCGATAAGCTGTGCTGGAGTTCAGCTTGGTTCCTAATCCCTCTTGGACTTTCTGCCAAAATGGTGAGGTAAACTGGGTTCCTCGATCCAATACTATGTTCTTAGGGGTTCCATGCAAACTGACGATTCTAGCAATGTACAGCTCTGCTAGCTTCGAACTCTGGTAGGTAGTCTTGACAGGTATGAAATGGGCTACCTTGGACATTCTATCAACTATGAACCAAATAGAGTCATTTACCCTACTAGAACTAGGCAAACCGGTGATAAAATCCATTCCGACAGAATCCCATTTCCATTCCAGAATCTGCAATGGTTGCAAAACTCCTGCGGGTCTCTGATGTTCCACTTTGACTCTCTGACAGATATCACATTTGGCTATGTAGCTTCCGATTTCTCTCTTCATCTTGTGCCACCAAAATTTCTCCTTCAAATCCTGATACATCTTCGTTCCTCTGGGATGGATAGAATAAAGTGTATCATGAGCTTCCTTCATGATAACTTGCTTCAGCTCGGAATCTGCTGGCACACAGATACATCCTTTGTACCACAAAAGTCCTTCTTCATCTTCGGTGAATCAGGGTACCTTCCCTATATCGATATGATGATTGATTCTGTCAATACTTGCATTTCTTTTCTGTGCCTCCCTTATCTGGCTGATCAAAGTGGGTTGAAGTTCAGTGCTAGCTAAAAAATCCTTTGCTAACTAGCTCCGTTCTAAACTGTTCCAACTCTTCATGCAAACTTGGCTGGGCTTCTTTAATCATGGTGTTTAATCTACACAGCAATCTGCTAAGAGCATCCGCTACCACATTGGCTTTGCTGGGGTGATAGTGAATGTCAAGGTCATAATCCTTGATTAACTCTATCCATCTCCTTTTCCTCATATTCAGCTCCTTCTGGGTGAAAATATAGTTTAGACTCTTGTGATCCGAATAAATCTCACGGCGGTTACCCATAAGGTAATGACGATATGTCTTCAATGCTATAACTACGGCTGTTGGTTCAAGGTCATGGGTAGGGTAGTTTTGCTCATGTTGCTTCAGTTGTCGGGACAGATATGATATGACTTTGCCTTCCTGCATCAACACACATCCGAGACCAATCTTGCATGCATCACAATACACATCAAAAGGCTTCTTGATATCTGGCATAATCAAGATTGGGGCTGAAATCAATCTCTTCTTGAGCTCTTGAAAACTTGCTTCACATTTATCTGTCCATTCAAACTTCTTATCTTTCTTCAACAACTGGGTCATTGGTCTTGTGATGCTCTAAAATCCTTCAAAAAACTTGCGGTAATATCCTGCTAATCCGAGAAATTCACGGACTTGGGTTTGAGTGGTTGGGGCTTTCCATTCTTCAACATATTTGATCTTGGCGGGATCGACAACGACTCCTCCTGCTGACACGATATGTCATAGGAATCCTACTTCCTTTAACCAAAACTCACATTTGCTAAACTTGGCATACAACTTATGTTCTCTAAGGGTTTCAAGGATGGTTCACAGGTGTAGCTCATGGTCTTATTCTGACTTGGAATAGATCAGAATATCATCGATAAAAACAATGACAAACTTATCCAGGAAGTTCATAAAAATCTTATTCATGAGATTCATGAAATAAGCGGGGGTATTGGTTAATCGAAAATACATGACCGTATACTCATACAATCCATATCTAGTGGTAAAGGCGGTCTTTGGGATATCCGTTGCACGAATCTTGAGTTGATGATAACCAGTTCTAAGATCAATCTTAGAAAACACTCTAGCACCAGTCAACTGGTCAAACAGATCCTCTATCTTTGGTAGTGGGTACTTGTTCTTGATGGTGACATCATTCATCTTCTGGTAATCTGTGCACAAACGGTTACCTCCATCTTTCTTATCCATAAAAAACCAGGCGATTTGCATGGCGATGCGCTTGGTTGAATCAAACCTTTCTCCAACATAGCATAAGTTGTTTCTTTAGCTCCACTAATTCCAATGGGTTCATACTATAAGTTCTCTAAGTTATGGGTCCAGTTCCAGGAATTAGTTCAATGATGAACTCGATATCCCGATCTGGGGGCATACCGGGCAATTCATCTAGGAATACGTCGGGGTATTCACAGACTACTCTGACTTGGTCTAGAGTTGGTTGGGCTAGACTCATGTTGCATTTGAATTGACGGGGCAAAGTCTTAGATACATGCTCTACTGATACTCTAGAGGTACTGGTCATGGTTACTGCTTTCTTGGCACAATTGATCAATCCTTTATGTTTCGACATCCAATCCATTCCTAGTACTACTTCCAAACCTTTGGTTCCAAGTACTATTAGATTGGCATAAAAATCTATTCCATGGATTCTGATAGGTACAGCTTTGCAAATGTTTCTAGCTTTGGTGGTTGAACCAGGTATTTGAACTATCATAACATGCTTCAATTTTGTTGGTTGAATCTTACTAGTGCATGCAAATTATTCTATAACAAATGAGTGCGATGCTCCAGAATCAAACAACACTCTTGCAAGTACTAAGTTAATAGGAAACATACCCAGCATGACATCGGGCGCTTCCTGAGCTTCTTTAGCATTCATGTGGAACAGACGGCCGTTGCGGTTGAGCGAATTCCCTGGGGCAAGTCTCCTTCTAGGCTAAACACGGCGTTACTGCTGAGCGGGTGCATTCTCATTGGTGGCTGCTGCAAGCTTCTTGGGGCACTCATTGGAGTAGTGACCCTTGACTCTACATTCAAAGCAAGTAATCTGGGACTTGTCTTTTCCTACAACAGGCACAACATTGCTTCCAGTCCTTGGGGCAGTATTGTTGTTGTTGTTGGACTTGGGCGGTGCACGGTTGAAGTTATTGGAGTTGCTGGGGTTGTTGTTGTGGTTTCCTCCATACTTTAGGTTTCCTTCGCTACGATTGGGATATTTTGGATGGGACATAGGGGGTCTATTATTTCTTGGGGCGTATCCTGCCGACGGGTTGGGGCGATACTTCTGTGTATTGTGGGATCCAGGCTAGTGCATCATCCCGTGCTTGCGATTGTCATTTGCTTGGTTTATCTTCCCTTCCATCTAAATGGCAGAGTCTACTAGCTCTTCTAGATTTGCAAAACGGATGTTGACTAACACACTCTGCATCTCATCACGTAATCCATTTAGGAACCTTTCCTTCTTCTTTGCTTCGGTGTTAATCTCATCAGGGGCATATCTAGCTAGTGACAGAAATTTTTCACGGTACTCAACTACCGTCATCCTTCCTTGCTTCAGTTCCCTGAACTCATCCCTCATCCTGGTGACCAAACCTTGGGGCACATGGGTCCGGTTGAACTTGATCTTGAATGCTTCCCAAGTCATCATCTGACCTTCGTTCATGGTACGGGTGCTATTCCACCAGGATCTTGCATCTCCTGCAAGATAATGGGTGGCAAACAGTACTTTTTCATTGGCTTCAACTCCTGCGACCTCCAAGTTGTTCTCCATGGTTTGCAGCCAGTCATCGGCATCTAAGGGCTCTTCAAACTTACTAAATATAGGGGGATTGTTGTTCTGAAAGTTCTTGAGCTTGGATCCATGGTTATCCTGGTTTCCGTGGCCTTGATTATTGTGGGCCATCTGAGCTATCTGTTGAAGAGTGGCTAGGTTGGCTCAACATTCGGCTCTACTAGCTTCACGGTCAGAAACTAACATTTGCAGAATCTATAGCATCGGGTCCTGAGATGAACTGCTTCCTCCAGGATTTCCACGAGTCATCTGAAGATTGAGATAGATAATGAGATAAGAGGGAAATCTCAAGGGTTCATGGTTTTTTTTCAAAAGCTTTAAACTTCGAGTTTGGCTCAGGTTTTGCAAACTAACAACTTCCCCTCATTCATTCATTCAAAGCACACCATACAAACACACACACCACAACACAAATAGGAAACATATGGTTTTAAGAACCATTCTGTGAAACTACGACACAATAGGACCGAATACAACTCATTCCTATGGTAGTGCTCAAGTGCATCTAATCATCATCAATGAAGTCGGAATCATCATCATCTCAGTGTGGAAATCCATGGCATCATCCTCCAGGTAGTCGTTGTTATCACTGAGGTAAGAGTAAAGATCTCCCTAGATATCATCACTTTCCTCCTCCTTCGCTTCAAGCTAGATTTCCTATTCACGGATGGTCTTCTCGAGAGTGGCCACCTTATTGCAAATACGATCGATGGTGCGATCCTTCTTGTCGCGCTGACAACGAAGTGATTGGTGTTCCTTGGCAAGAATGGCGAGGGTCTAGTCCTTCTTGACTGCAATGGCCTGGTTGTGGTTAGCGTAGGAACGGGTATTGTCCAACTCCTTCTATCTATCATACAACATGAAGTCAAGATTGTCCACCTGGTGCTTCAGCTCCGGGTGTCCTGGCATCTCCAAGGGCATTCCCATAGAATCACGACTTGCGTAGTGAGCAAAGCGAGCTCCCTGGATCTGGTTGATGTTTTTCCCACACAGACGGGCAAGAGCTTCATGCATAGCCCTGGCAAATCCATCTAGCCAGTTGTTCTCACGCAAGGTGAATTGGATCTTTTCCTAAGTGGGTGCTTCCATCTTGCCTTTGAGATCTGCAACTATCAGCCATTGTAGATCTCCACCTACGTGATTGTTGAGTTGTGCCCCGAAGAATTCTGGGTGCGGGCGCTCAAGATACTCTGACGGTGCATCTAGATACCTCTCAAAGATCAGGTAGCCTCCGTTGCCCAACTGGTAGAACTTGCAATACTGGACTTCCATCTATAAGAATTTAGGCTCAGTAAGTTAGTGAGGTGATCAAGTGTGTCAAATTTTATGTAGGAATGCAAGAATTTTTTGAGGAACATGATTTTTTGTTTGAAAGAATCTCAAGGATAAGAGTAGGAATAGGTTTTCATAAATACTCACCTCCTTTGTTTTGAAACAAAGTTTTTGTTCGGACATCCATTCTAACTAGGGTCGCCTATGGTCAGGATGGCTCTGATACTAACTTGTCAACACCCGGATTTTTAATCCCAGATGCCTGTTACACCATACCTCACAATCCCAGGATTACCATTTTTGCGAGACATAATAGAAGTGGTACCACAGTACATTATCCATTACAAACCATAATAAGATCTTACAAATAAAGGATCTCATGATCCAGTCTTAATACAATCAAAGAAGCGGAAAATAAACGTAGTAGGGGCTCCATCTTCAGGGTCATAGGCAATGCTGACGATGGGAGATGATCCTAGTTGTCGTAGACCTCCTGCTGTCCATCATCCTGGTAGTCCTCCTCATAGTCTAGCCACAGGAATAGCCAGGACAAAGCCATGAGTACTATTTAAGTACTCGCAAACTATCACTAACAAGTAAGGTAGTTCTAGTAGGAATCATAAGCTCTAGGTTTATTTGCAAAAGGCCAGGTTTATCTCATACTGAGTTTAGAAGTAAAGAAAACTAAGTTAATGTTCTAAATCACTTAAGTGGGAACCTAGCTTTCATATCCACAACCCTATTGTGGTCAAGTCAAAGTCATAGTTCAATTCACATGTCATTTTGAAAACATATGACGATAGAACAGTATGGCCACTCCAACTGTCAATGACCGCGACGCGGTTATTCGAATAGTTTGACACTCTGCAGAGGTGGTACACTTTCACCACAAAATTCGATACATCCGTTAGGGATAACCCTGAATCATCATACTTAGTATGCTGATAATCAATCATAACCTTTCAATTACACACTCTAGTATAGGCACCTCCCCTATGAGCTTGGCCTCCCAGCCATGGCCATCTGCCATCTTGGGCACTGCATAGGTGTACATTCGTATTCACTAGGTAGCCTCAGCTCACCACTTTCCATGAGGGAACCCATACTAAGGCATATAAACTTCCAGTAAATCCCTACCCAATTCGGGTATTGTGGTTGTGTGGTAAAATTGGAATGCTATCGCATCCGAACCCAACCATCAGTTTTTATAAAGGGCTAAGGCTCATGCCTCAACATTTTCCTCATCAAATCTTTTTGTGTTTCTCAACACATGTCAAAACATTTCAATAGAATGAATCCTGATTCCAAGGTTTTCATAATCATTTTCACCAAGTATTCCCATCTAAAGTGATCAACTTTTATGCTTAGCACTAGCCACTAAAGTTGAGGGTATTCACTAATGAAGGGTGCTAATCAAGGGTAACTATCCAACTCTAATCTCATGCCTTGGGATGACATCTAAGTATAACTAGTTAGGCCTAGTTTTATACTCTTTATGGTATCTACCCTATTTGTACAATACTCACCAAGCACTAACTAAAAGTAAAGAACTTTGGTAAAGTAAAAGAATAAAGCATGCAAGTAAAACTTGGGATTGCTAGAATCAAAGTTGGATAACCAAGCATGCCAAATGCATCTTGCTTAGGTTATCAAGTTTTCAAGTGTTAAATTGCATAGTTCTAGCTTGCAATTAGTGATGGCTTGCATAGTTAACTTGTAGTGTTGCGCTTGCACATATATGAGGTTTGCAAGTGTTAGCTTGTCTTGAGTAGTGCATTGATTGAAGTTCTCTTCTTCTTATTCTTGGTAGTACTCCTCCTCCTCGTATCCCAGGTCGGTGCTATCGTCTATCAATGAATACGAGGTACACAATCACCAAAAAATATTTAACTATTTCTATTTAGAACACTAAGGCTCACACTTGATGATCTAGCATCATCACAATCATCACATGAAATAAAGACTTAATCTTGTTTATCTTATTTTAGAAAACTAATTTCTACTCATTGAAAATACTTAAGATTTAATAGTCTCCAATTAAAATATGGGATCATGTTGACACATGTCATCACCACATATTCTAATACATGATAATGTGATTTAAAGTGTTGGTCATATCATATAAAGTTTAAGATTATCCTTTAATAGAATTAAAGTGACTAGAAATGCCTATATAGCATTCTTTTGGTACTAGTCCAATGTCAGTGCATGTAAACCTAAATATTTGTATATAATCAGATAGATCTTGTCAAATGTGATGTCTAAGAGTTGGAATCAACTCAAAAGCATTTATGGTTGATTTTTTAAAAATGTTTGAACTTGGAAAAGTCTCTATCTTGTTATTTTTACTATAAATGAGCTATAATTTCAAATGGTTTGAATCCAATGGGCTTGGATAGATAATTTAAATATCTTTCTAAAAAAATTGGAATCATGCAATTTGGTTTAGTGAATGCCTTTGAATTGATTTTTGAATCTACTGACAGACTGGTTTCAACTAAAATGGAAAATAACTACTTGAATTACTGGGCTCTACGCGGGAAAGTAAATGGTCCCGCCCAACTGCACTGCGCTGGCGTAGCGGGCTACTAACAGGGGGTCCCAGTAGTAAGTGGCTCATCTAACCCGAAATGGTAAGTTTCAATCTGCGCCCTATGATTGAAATGCGATCGAACAACTGAGGTTCATCTCCTATGTCGAATAGCTCCGGCGAGAACTGAACCCTAACACGGTGGTGGGGGTCATGTGAGGCTCACCAGGGCTCCAGCTAGGGTAGGCGATGGGGGCGAATGACGTGTTAGACGACGGTGGTTCAAACGGTGGTCGCGGCGGCTCCTGGGGCGGCTCCAATCAACGGCTCCTCTTCTCCTCAGCAGCGGCGGACTCCAGCCAAATTCCGGCGAGGTGGTGCTCGCCTTGCTCCGGGGAGAGGTGTGGGAGGTTCTGTGAGGAGTGGGGAGTGAGATGGTGTGGTGAATTGAGGCGGATGGGGCCTCTATTTATACACTGGTGAGAGGGGCATTGCGGCATGGGCTGGTTCCACCAGCGACGGCGGTACAACGAGCTATTGGCGTGGCTGAGGGTAGGGGCGACGCGGTGTTTCATGGCGGTTGTCACAGTCTTAAACGCGAGGCACGGGGCAGTGGAGAATGGTCGGGCACGGGCGGTGCTCTACGCGGAACTGGCGCCGTTCGATACGGCGCACGGGGGTGATACGTTGCTAACGTATCTATAATTTTTAATGTTCCATGCTTGTTTTATATCTACTTTGTTATGTTTTCTCCACACTTTGGAGTATTTTTATACACTTTCTGGGACTAACCTATTAACAAGATGCCACAGCACAAGCTGCCTATTTTCTGCTGTTTTTGGTTCCAGGAAAGTCAGAAAATGAATATCCTCGGAATTGGACGGGACAAAAGCCAAAGTCAATATTTCACCGAGGGGAACACGGAGCCAAAAGACGAGACGGAGAGGGGCCAGGGGCTGGCCACACCACCTGGCCATGTGGGCCCCCTGGTACTGCACCGAACTCGCCCTTTCGCCTATAAGAAGCCTACGATGCAGAAACCCTAAAGAATCTAGCCTCTAGCCACAAAACGTTCCGCAGCGCCACCACCACCGAAGGGGAGATTCGGGGGACAGAAAGTCTCTGTTCCGGCACCCTGCCGGGACGGGGAAGTTCCCCAGAGCCATCTCCATTGATCTCCACGACCATCTCCATCGCCGTTGCTGATTCCCATGATGAGGAGGGAGTAGTTCTCTCTCGAGGCTAAGGGTTCTACTAGTAGCTATGTGTTCATCTATCTCTCTCTCTATGCATGATCATATTGTGATCATGAGCTTTGTAATCAAGTAGATCTACCTTGCTACTCAAGTGATTTAACAGATCTCTGGCTCTCCCCATGTGTGTGAAAGTGACAGCATGTACACTATGGTGGATCTTAGGCTAGAGATTACAAATACTTGTTATGAGTTATATTTGGAGTTGGATGTTTCTATGAAATTGTGGTGTTTGTTGGAACCATCTAGCGCTCAAGGTGACAGTGTGGGGTTATCTATATGGGGAAAGCGAACTTTGAGGTGTGCTGTTATAGCCCTACCATGGATTAGAGTGTACAACCGGAGAGTAGTTCAGAGTAGTATCATAAAGATAAGATATTTATATGAGAGTGTTCACTAGTGAAAGTATAATCCCTAGGCCTTGTTTCTAAGCATTGAAACACCGTTTGCAACTAGATCTGTTACATGTTTGCTTGCTTCCGTCTTTATTTCAGATTGCCTTTAGTCCCTTCCCACGTCGACCACGCACCATCAAAGCTATTTTCTAGCACTGTTACCACTTATAATTATCCATACCACTTGTATTTCACTATCTCTTCGCCGAACTAGTGCACCTGTACACCTGACAAGTGTATTGGGTGTGTTGGGGACACAAGAGACTTCTTGTATCTTGATTGCAGGGTTGCTTGAGAGGGATACCTTTGACCACTTCCTCCTCGAGTTCGATAAACCTTGGGTGATCCACTTAAGGGAAACTTGCTGTTGTTCTACAAACCTCTGCACTTGGAGGCCCAACAACTGTCTACAAGAATAGAAGTGCGTAGACATCAAGCTATTTTCTGGCGCCGTTGCCGGGGAGGTAAGGTAAAAGGTACTCACATCCTCCGGTGTGAGTGCTCAAAGTTATTTCCTTTAGATTCTGTAATTTTGTCTTTTTGTTTCTTGTTTTCACTAGTTAGGCTTAATGGAAAACAACAACAAAATTAGAGAGCTTTATATTATTTATCTTGAGTTAGGACATGAAGTGTTTGAAGAGAAAATTTAAAAACCTATGGAACTTTATTTGCGTGCTAATAGCGATGTTATTAGTATGAATTCTTTGGACACCATTATTGCTAATGCTATGGAAAAGTCTAAGCTTGGGGAAGCTAGTTTTTATGAAAATGATCTTTTTAGTTCCCCAGCTTTGGAAGATAGCTATCTATTGCTTATGATGATAGAAAACCTCCAATATATGATGATTACAATGATGAATATGATATTTTCAGCCCATCTACTATTGAGGAGAAAATTAATGATTACAATATGCCTCCTATATTTGATGATTATGGTGATGAGAATAATAATGATAGCTATTTTGTTGAATTTGCTCCCACCACAATTAATAAGAATGACTATGCTTATGTGGAGAGTAATAATCATTTTATGCATGTGGCTCATGATAAGAATGTTTCATGTGATAGTTATATTGTTAATTTTATTCATGATGCTACTGAAAGTTATTATGAGATAGGGAAACATGGTTTTATGTATCTCAACAATATTAAGTTTCCCCTCTTTATGTTGAATTTTTTGAAGTTCCACTTGTTTTGCTTTCCTATGCTTGTTGCTTTGTGCTTTCATGACTTGTTTCTTTACAAGATTATTTTTCATAGGAAGTGGGTTAGACTTAAATTTGTTCCATATTTGCTTCTTGATGCTCTCTTTTACTTCAATTCATATTTCTTATGTGAGCATCATCGAAATTATCATGCCTATCCTAATGGCAATAAAGAAAGAACTTTTGGGAGACAACCCATTTTATTTTTACATTCAGTTTATTTTTGTTTTGTTGAGTCTTGGAAGTTATTGCCTCTGTAATAACCTCTCCTTATCCTTTTTGTGTGGTTTTTGTGCCAAGAGTAACCTCTAATGAGAGAGAAGTAAGACTTGGGAAAGTTGTTGTCCCGAAACAGATTTTTGTGCTTTGCTGTAAAAATTCGTGAAACATCTTTGTACGTCGGTTTGAGATGTAATTTTTTTGTGCTTCTAGGTTGTTACCGAACTTTCGTTAGCTCAACACTTTTCGATTTGAGCAACAGAAGGTCTTCGAAAAAATTGATTTTACCTGTTGGTCTGTTTTGACAGATTTCTGCCATTATTTGCATTTGCCTCTTAATCTCTTTCTCTTTGAGTTCTCTTTGATCATTTGAACTTTTTAAAGGAAGTGCTACAGTAGCTCATGTTTTAATTGAAGTTTTACTTGTGTTGAAACTAAACCCCAAAAGTTTATTATCTTTTGAATGCACTAATGTTGCTAATGAAGATTGTGTGAAGTTTTGTATGAAGGAAATTTTTAGGTGTAGGGAAAGAATGAGGAGATGAAGAATGGACAAAAGCTCAAGCTTGGGGATGCCACCTCATGTCACCCCAAGAAATATTCAAGAGCTACAAGTGTCAAAGCTTGGGGATGCCCAAGGCATCCCCTTCTTCATCAATAAAAATCTCAGGTCTTTCTAGACACTTCGTTTTTATTGTTTCATGCACTATTGTGTTGTTCTTGGAGCGTCTTCATTTTGTTATTATGTTTTTTGCTTGGTTTGTTGCAATAAGTTGGTTGAATCCCAACACTTCTTTTGGAGAGAGACACACTCTGCTTTCATTGTTTAGAACACTCTAGTTTCCATTCTTATTGTTTTGTGGGTGTTCTCTTTTGCTAACATTGTGTTTAGCCTTAGTTTTCTTATGCTTTCAGCTTAGAACTTTTTAGTTCTTCTTTGTGAATTTGTGAGACAAGCTCACTGATCTTTATTTATTATTATCTTTGTGAGTTGTTTCAAATAAGTCGATTGGTGTTGGAAGAGAGTAGAAAGCTTCATGCTTTAGTGGTACAAAAGGGAGCTTGTTTTTGACTGCGACTTAGACTTTATCATGTCATGCTTGATATTGTGTTGGCTTTATGCTTAGTGATTTTTGCTGTAGCATGACGTGTTATAAAAAATTTAGATTGCTTAATGTGCCTTGAAAGAATCATGCATTGTCTTATCATATTAAAGCATAGTATTGTGGTATTCTCCGTTGATGCTTTATTTGGGTTGACTTGGCGCATGCTCAAACCATCTTATGACTATCCCAAGTCACCATAGCCTCGATGATCCTTTAGTTTTCGACTTGTAATATCACTTTATGCTTTAATTAATAATGTTTTGTCGCTTTGCATGATTATGGCCATTATTGCTCTCTTAGTTGGTCGCTCCTAGTCTTTTGCTAGCCTCCATACCAAGTATGAGTTCCACTCATGCATCCAACTCCAAATAAAACCAAGTTATTCCAAAGATTCCACCGTACCTACCTATTAGCATTTGCTATTCCAAGTATATTCATGTTTTTATCTACCTTCCGAATTAAACTTGTTATGTTAAAATTAGTGATTAAAGTTCTCACAAACTTGATGGCACACTTTACTTTTCTTGCCCCTAATAAACTTGAACCATTGTGTCATCTATGTTGTATATGCTTGCACTTATACGTTGGGATTAGCAGAACCATGCTGTCATGGGGAGCGCTTTCAACATTGCACTTGTACATTGTACCTAGTTGATATCATGCTCTTTTGTCTATGGATGTCATCGGTGTGAAATGAAAGGGGAGCTTGTAAGTCCATGGAGTTATGTATGTGTGTTAGAGAAACGCCTGGGCCGCTAGCCTAAGCGATGACTAATAATGGTGGAAACTTGCAGCATCATCATAGTGAGCTATCTATGAAGCATTCTTCTTATTAAAAAGAGATAGAGATTGAGAAAAAAGAAAAAAAAGATGACAAAAGAGGAAAGAGAGAAAAAAGCACCATTTTCCCATGGTAAATAAGAAGATTGTTGAGATGCTTATTGCCTGCTTGCCTTGTCATTTTGATTATGGGATATCTCCTGTATGATGTGCAAGGGGTACCCCGTTGGCGGTTCTCTATGATACACATGTACTTACTATGACAAGAACTTACCGGTAACTAAACTTGAGTAGCATGAGGAGCGGCCCTCGTATTCGAGGGACATGAGATTGCCAACTTATACTTTGTCAAGCATATACTCCATAATTTGTTCACTTTAACCTTAATCACTTCAAGATGCTTATGATAGGGGCAATGAGAGCTGAAAGCTAATAAGTACCATAATTTTTGGAAGCTCTTTATGAGACTTGAATCCCTGCTTCCTTCTATCAAGGTCTTTCTTTTACTTTTATGTTGAGTCTCCATCTTATATCTTTAGGCACCTATTAAGAGAGCATAGTGGCCATTCTTAGTTTAATGTGCATTGTCCCAAGGCTTGTTGATTGATGCATAAATTTGATATTGCTTGTTCTTAAACTATTTGTATCTAGTCACCCTTACGAACTTTGAAGGTGTCCTACGCATTTATGGTTTGCTACTCCATGAGGGACAAGCTGAATGCCACCATGCTATGTTTTCTATTTGTAAAAAAAACGTCTTTCAATGCATTGTTATGCATCATCTTTGTTTGTATCCTTTCATGTTATGACATAGTTGCTATGTCTTATTGTTAGAACTATATCTTTCTTGCTATGTTAAAGTACTATGATCCCAGCTATCAATGTTTTATAAATGCCTTGATCAAGATTGTGATGGTGCATGTCACCTCAAAAATCATTCTTTTCTTTTTATCACTTACCTACTCGAGGACGAGCAGGAGTTAAGCTTGGGGATGTTGATATGTTGCTAATGTATCTATAATTTTTGATGTTCCATGCTTGCTTTATATCTACTTTATTAAGTTTTGTCCAAACTTTGGAGTATTTTTATACACTTTTTGGGACTAACCTATTAACAAGATGTCACAGTGCCAGCTGCCTGTTTTCTGCTGTTTTGGTTCCAGGAACGTCAGAAAATGAATATTCTCGGAATTGGACGGGACAAAAGCCAAAATCAATATTTCACCGAGGGGAACACGGAGCCATAGACGAGACGGAGAGGGGCCAGGGGCTGGGCACACAAACTGGCCGCGCAGCCAGGCCTGGCCCGCGCCTAGGGGTGGTGTGGGTCCCCTGGTACTCCACCGACCTCGCCCTTTTGCCTATAAGAAGCCTCCGATGCATAAACCCTAAAGAATCCAGCCTCCAGCCACGAAAAGTTCCGCAGTGCTGCCGCCACCAAAGCGGATATTCGGGGGATAGAAATTCTCTGTTCCAGCACCCTGCCTGGACAGGGAAGTGCCCCAGGAGCCATCTCCATCGATCTCCACCGCCATCTCCATCGTTGTTGCTGATTCCCATGATGAGGAGGGAGTAGTTCTCTCTCGAGGCTAAGGGTTCTACTGGTAGCTATGTGTTCATCTCTCTCTCTATGCATGATCATATTGTGATCATGAGCTTTGTAATCAAGTAGATCTACCTTGCTACTCAAGTGATTTAACAGATCTCTGGCTCTCCCCATGTGTGTGAAAGTGACAGCATGTACACTATGGTGGCTCTTAGGCTAGAGATTACAAATACTTGTTATGAGTTATATTTGGAGTTGGATGTTTCTATGAAATTGTGGTGTTTGTTGGAACCATCTAGCGCTCAAGGTGACAGTGTGGGGTTATCTATATGGGGAAAGCGAACTTTGAGGTGTGCTGTTATAGCCCTACCATGGATTAGAGTGTACAACCGGAGAGTAGTTCAGAGTAGTATCATAAAGATAAGATATTTATATGAGAGTGTTGACTAGTGAAAGTATAATCCCTAGGCCTTGTTTCTAAGCATTGAAACACCGTTTGCAACTAGATCTGTTACATGTTTGCTTGCTTCCGTCTTTATTTCAGATTGCCTTTAGTCCCTTCCCACGTCGACCACGCACCATCAAAGCTATTTTCTAGCACTGTTACCACTTATAATTATCCATACCACTTGTATTCCACTATCTCTTCGCCGAACTAGTGCACCTGTACACCTGACAAGTGTATTGGGTGTGTTGGGGACACAAGAGACTTCTTGTATCTTGATGAAAGGGTTGCTTGAGAGGGATACCTTTGACCACTTCCTCCCTGAGTTCGATAAACCTTAGGTGATCCACTTAAGGGAAACTTGCTGATGTT
Organism: Avena eriantha; assembly: GCA_910589775.1. Classification (NCBI taxonomy): domain Eukaryota; kingdom Viridiplantae; phylum Streptophyta; class Magnoliopsida; order Poales; family Poaceae; genus Avena; species Avena eriantha. Next base: position 427,885,314 of record OU342741.1, on the reverse strand, counting down.
CTACAAACCTCTGCACTTGGAGGCCCAACAACTGTCTACAAGAATAGAAGTACGTAGACATCAAGGAGCTACGGGTCGCGCGGCGGCGAACGGGGATGTCTGGGAGCTAGCTAGGGTCATGGCTAGTGTGTGCACGCGCAGAGAGGGCGAGGCGCGTCGTGTGCGAGCTGGTCAACTGCGGCGCGCTGGAGTGGTCTTGGAATGGCGCATATAAAGTGGGCGTGGTGTTTTTCTGGTAGTCCATGGTTTGCATGCGATCGAGGGTTGGACAGGGGGCAGCGGTGGACGGTGGCCTGCCTCCTGGTCATCATGGACGACGGCGGCACGGTCTGTGGCAAGTTGTCCATGGTCGGCCGGCGTGGCAAGCTTCAGGCGGCGCTGCACTGGCGCAACAGCAAAGGGGGGAGGTTGTCCACTGTGTTGCTAGGTGTTGGGGGAGAAATGTGAGTGAAATGGGGGCAAATGATCGAGTGGTCTCTGCTCCAAACAGTGCAGTTAGGTAGGGTTTAATCTGTGTCTGCAATGTGTTCGACCAAATGGCCGCATGAACTTAAGTTTGAAATTTTTGAATGAACTTTTGTGAGTGTTTTGATCTTATGCTTGAGTGTATATGGTTGCTTGGAAAAGTCAAGGTGAATTGATTTGAGTGGTTTTTTGCAAAAATGGTGATTTTAGAACATACACTTGATTCAATTTTGAATTGTCCTTTAAATAGATTTGAAAATAGTTTCTGTGAGTTTGTAAAGTGGGCTTGGGTTCACTTTTACTTGGTCTAGCAAGGGGTGAAATGAAATGGAAATGTTTTTGATAGAAATTCTTTACTAGGAATTCACAAAGTGGCCTAGTGGTTCATTTTGGTCAAAATGACCATTTGATCATATGATTTATATTTGATTTCTTTTTCTTTGGATTTTGTTTGTAATTGGCCTAGATGATGTAGTATTCATCTTTAAACCATTTCTTATCATTTGTAGCAAACACACATGGCAATTTCACTCAATCATACACTAATGCAAATCACACATACACTCATATTCAATTTAGTAATAAAAGTTTTTGTTAACCCTAAACTTGGGTGATTAGAACTTGATAATCTTGATTAATATTTTTGGGGTGTTACAGTACCTCCGAGAGCTTTTTCGTAAAACTTTCAAAGAAACCTACACAGTTTACTTGTAGTAGTTCAAATTTTACCTAATTTCAATAAATCTACATAGAGTCATTCAAGTGGGCGAAGTTAGCTAGGAAATTTGAGAACTCATAAATCATGGGAAATTGTAAGTAGCATTCAAATCCATATTCTTTGGACTTTCTTTACCTGAAAGAACAATCTTGTCATCACTAGGAAAATTGAGAATATTCTTTCTTGATCGTTGGAAACTCACACTGACAACATTGTTCACTAAAAGAAGATGCACCCATCTACCTCCAAAAATACATTTAATTCAAGATAAATCAATCACGCTTACTTGCTTGTAGCTCAAGTTTGACCTAATTTCGTTAAATTGTCAAGATGCAAAATCTTATCAAGAAGTTGAACTATCATCAAAACTCTTAGTGGTTTCTGATATATTAATTGTGACCCCTAATGGGTACCCCAAAAGCTTTTTCATAGAACTTTCAAAGCAACCTACAATTTCTTACCACTATATAGTGTACGAATACCTTTGAATATTGACCGTTGGATCAAGACTCGTGAATCCCAACATTTCCAGCCATTGGATCTTCTTTTCCATTCTTGCATCTAGAAGATTTTATTGATAGTCTTCATCATAATGAATGCTATGCACAAAACTCAAAACACACTTCTCCATCATTCTAGAATCTTCTCCCTTGTTTCTCTAGACCATGTTACCAAAATTTTCAAGTTTTAGATAGCTAATAGTCATTGACTTCTACATGATATACAAAGTATAAGAACCAAATATACATCCATACTTTATATATGTTGATCAAATTTATATTTTTTCTACTTTACCTATTATAATTTTATATAGTGATGATATGTCAAACGTCTATTATCTGAGTCTCTCGTGCATGACACGTGCAATTTACTAGTACTTGCAGTTTCAAATTTGACCCAATTTCAATAAATCGACATAAAGTCATTCTAATGGGCAGAGTTATGTGGGAAGTTTGAAAACTCATAAAACATGGGAAATCGTTGGTACAACATGTTGGTCCAATATATATGTCTGTAAATTTGGCTAGGGCCATTCAGATCCAATATTCTTCAAACTTTTCTTTAGAAAAAAGAACGACCTCGCTCGTATTCACTCGGAAAATGTAGAATTGAATGTTCTTTCTTGATAGTTGGAAAATCACACCGACGACACTATTTACTACAATAAGATGCACCGATCTACCTTTGAAAAGACATTTAATTCAAGAGCAATCTATGGCGTTTACTTATAGCTTGCTCAAGTTTAACCTAATTTCGTTAAATTGTCAAGATGCAAAATCTTAGCAAGAAGTTGAACCTATCATCGAAACTCTCACTGGTTTCTGATATATTAATTTTGACCCCTAGATGGGTACCTCCAAAAGCTCATAAACCATGGGAATCGCAAGTACAACATGTTATCGATCCACTATATATGTCTGTCAACTTGGCTTGTGGCATCCACATTCAATATATGGCCAAATTTGGCAGCATGAAAATTCTTGGATATGCGATCATCAACATAAAGGATTATCAAAACCAAAGAATAATTAATAATGCTTGTATTATACTTTTATAACGCGTGTTTCTAGATACATGTAACATGATGCCACAAAAAATATTATACTTTTTATTCTTTACGTGAAATGTTATGAAAACCATGTCAACTTTGTCGGGATGCGGATGCATAGCAAGAACATGATTTTTTCATAAATGTCGGGGGGTTTCGATATACCGAATTTCTGCTTAGCTTCAAACGATTTTGGAAAATTTTAAGAGCAATCTATCGCGCTTATGTTTAGTTAAAATTTGAGAAGTTTGGTGGGAGTACAGTTTACAGCTAAGACCTCAAAAAATACAAAATTACGTAGACGTCCATACATTTAGCACAAAGGGCTCTAACATGAAGCAATGAAAAGCAGTCGGGTGCGGGTCCTTCTCGAACGAGCGGCTGAGCCATACCCTTCATACTACTCGTACTATAATTTCGATCCAGCATGTTGTGGGTGTGCTTGGTGGCTTCCTCTTCGTAGGGTGTGAAATGGAATGACAATGGAGTACTACGGAGTAGTGGTAAAGCTGGCCAGATCATAATGAAGTGCATCGAATGTGATGGGACGTATTGCAGACAGTATAAACAATCACTTGTGCACCACAATCTTTTGAATAACCTTCCCTTTGAATGTTTGGGAAGGAAGTGAAAAATTCAAAACTGCGAAAGTTTGAACTCTGACTCCAATAATAGTATGAGTACTGTACCTTTTGTCGCCAAGCCCCAAAATGGCTTCTTCTACGCAGCATGCCTGATACTGACACGGAGCTGACGATAAGGCAGGTCAACACACTTGTGCGGCGCCACATTTTGGACGAGGGAGACATCAGCTAGTCGGGTTATGGGGATGGTTATGAGGCAGTGAAGGAGAGAGAAAACACAATTTGTGTTGCGTGCATACAGTATATAGTAAAGGTCCTGAAATTTACTAGTACTAGTTCTGTACTACTAGGTGACTGTACTACCTCGTGTCAGGAAGCCATCACAACTTTTCTCTGATATCACACCGCCTTCAACTCCTCCTCTTCGCTGCTCTCTCGAGCTACTTCCTCTATGCTCATAGTTTCTCTTCTTTCTCTTTGTTTCTTTTCTATAGAAACTGCATATACTTCCTACTTGCTTTACAGAAAATACACTCCTGTCACTTGGAAAATTGATATTTTCCTTTCCTAATGGTTGGAAACTCCGAGTGGCAACATTGTTACCATGCCATGATTCACACCCATTTTACTCCCAAATATGAGAACATCACAGACGGTGGGAGTAAAATTTACATCAAGGACCTAAAAATGGAAAAAATACATACAGGTCCTTACATTTAGCACGAAGCACCCTAAAATTAAGCAAGGGAAATAGTCGCGTGCGGCCGAGAGAGTAGCTGATCGTGCCATACTCTTCATACTACTTTCTCTTCGTTTGTTTTCAAAATATATTACCAAATTTGGCGGCATGGAAATTCCTGGACATGGGATCATCATCAGCATGAAGTATGATGTAGATTTGGCCACGACCTTGGTCATTCGGCTTAAAATCCAAGAATGTTCATACTCATCGACAACTAATAATCTTAAATACATTTAAATTTTGCCACTTGATTTTAGATTTGAATTTTACACGTATGGATGGTGGGAGTACATTTTACATCAAGCACCTAAAAAGGTAAAATTACATCGAGGTCCATACATTTAGCACGAAGCACCTAAAAATTAGGAAAGCAAAACAGTCAAGTTTTGCTCCTTCTCGAGAGAAAAGCTGATCGAGCATACTCTTCATACTACTTCCCCTTCGTTTGTTTTTAAAATATGGCCAAATTTGGCGGCATGCAAATTCTTTGATATGGGATCATGAATTATCAACATAAAGTATGATGTAGATATGGCCATGACCTTGGCCGTTCGTCTTGAAATCCAAGAATGTTCATACTCATCAACAACTAATAATCTTAAATACATTTAAATTTTACCACTTGCTTTTAGGTTCGAATTTTACACGTACCGACGGTGGGAGTACATTTTACATCAAGGACCTAAAAAAGGTAAAATTACTTTGAGGTCCATTCTTTTAGCACAAAGCACCCTATAATTAAGTAGGGAAAACAATCATGTTTTGCTCCTTCTCGAGAGAAAAGCTGATTGAGTCATACTCTTCATACTACTTCCTCTTTGTTTATTATGAAAATATGGCCAAATTTGGCGGCATGCCAATTCTTGGATATGGGATCATGAATCATCAACATAAAGTATGATGTAGATATGGCCAAGACCTTGGTCGCTCGTCTTGAAATCCAAGAATGTTCATACTCGTCGATAACTAATAATCTTAAATACGTTTAAATTTTACCACTTGCTTTTAAGTTCAAATTTTACACGTATGTATGGTGGGAGTATATTTTACACCAAGGTCCTAAAAAGGTAAATTTACATCGAGGTCCTTACATTTAACACGAAGCACCCTAAAATTAAGCAAGGAAAATAGTCATGTTTTCTCCTTCTAGAGAGAAAAGCTGATCGAGCCATACTCTTCATACCACTATCTCTTTGTTTGTTTTCAAAATATGGGAAAATTTGGCGGCATGCAAATTCTTCGATATGGGATCATGAATCATCAGCATAAAGTATGATGTAGATATGTCCATGACCCTGGTTGTTCGGCTTAAAATGCAAGAATGTTCGTACTCATCGACAACTAATAAGCTTAAATACGTTTAAATTTTACCACTTGCTTTTAAGTTCGAATTTTACATGTACGGACGGCGGGAGTACATTTTACATCAAGGACCTCAAAAAGGTAAAACTACATCGAGGTCCATACAATTAGCACGAAGCATCCTAAAATTAAGCCGGGAAAATAGTCATGTTTTGCTCCTTCTTGAGAGAAAAGTTGGTCGATCCATTGTAAGATCTCACCATGATAAGGTAAGATCCCTGTGATTGCAGTGCTAGTCCCTGGATCGAAATGCTAGCACCCACAGTTTAAGATGAAGTACACAGAAACAAAGGTCATTATTACATCGCACATCCAGGAGTATAATAGTTCTTACAACTCACTTAGCCCAAGGCTAAGACACAAATTCACATAACATATAATAATAATAGAGTCCTTAGTCTTCATGTGCCACAGGCAAGCATGTCGAGTGTAGACTCGCAACCCTACTCATCATCAGAGTAACCTGCAACACAATAAGTTACAGCCACAAGGGTCAATACATTTGGAATTGTATTGGCAAGTGATACCAAAGATACTTAGTATAATCCAACTACTACATGAATATATGGCTAAGTGGGGTTATGGCTGGCTTTGCTAAAATTAGTTTAACTTATAATTTTTGAAGAAGTTTTTCATTCAAGCTATAAGGTACCAATGATAGACATCACTGAACCTTTATCCCTATTCACCCACAAGTTTTAACTTAGAGAAATTTGGATGAGGAGATTATTGAACTACTTCACTGTCTTGAGGCTCAGAAGTTGTCCATGACCGAGGACACGGCTAAGTACTTAGTTTTATCCTCTCGAGAGGTGGTGCACTTTCCCCACAAGACTCGACATGCATCGAGACAAGACCTTTCAGAAGCAATCCCTCAGACCACCACGGACACGTTCCATCCTATCACATCTACCACCTTCTGTCCGCCTGGCTGAGTTCTTGCAACTTAGTTGGTCAAGGAAGAGCCCATATGCCATGTGGTTGCACTGGAAGCTTCATGACAAGAATGTCTCCAATCTCTTTGTTCCTAGGTGGCCATCCACAAGTGTGATACACCAGCTGACCAAAGACACGGCCCCTGAGTAACCACTCCACATAATCCAAGCAAGTCCCAATCCACCCAAGTGTTTCATTAATAATAGTTGTTTTCTTAGTCAAACAAAAATAATATCTTTCCATACTATCTTGATATGTATTTTCCACCCACAAATTCTACTAGCATAGCTAAGCATTCTAGCATACAAAGTCCTTTAACTAGGGGATACTACCAAGATATAATCTATAGGATAGCATAGCATAGTATAATAACATAGGAATAATTCTATCATGTTAAGATCTACCAAAATATCACTAGTGCAATAGTGAAAATAATAGGACATGGGATGAAATATCACTTGCCTTGGTAGCTAGGGGAATAGGTACAATCCTCACAGCAACAAACTTCACAATCCACACAATCTACACAAGATTAATACAACAACAATAATCCAATCAATAAAACAATACAAAAACATGAATGCATGCTAAATGCAATGATATGATCACAACTCTATAATTTACAGAGTCTACAGTACTGAGGATAGAATGCCTCATCTAAAAGCACAAGAAATACTCAAAAATACTTTAGAGAACAATTTTTGTGAGCAAAATACTCCTAAAACGGTTCTGCCTATAATTCCATTTTTCCAGAGGTAAAAGTGTGAAATAAGGCATCCATAATAAAGTTCTCATTTTTGTGAATCCATAGACACCAAATTTGTATTTTTCTGATTTGTGGATCAAAAGTTATTGAATTTCTAAGTTAAATACTAAATCAGTCTATTTTTCTATTTAAACAAAATAGCCTGGCGACGTGGCGCTTTCCTATTGGCTGGTACCGGTTCGGCCGCATCGACCGTTGTGGGCCGTCATATCTTAAGTGACTAAGGACGGATCTGATTAACCTGTACCGCTTCGTCTGCGTTCTAATCCTAGCCGTAGACGCGAGATCTAACGGTCCCTGGGATCTGGCCGGGAACGGGCGGCGCTGACCAGCTGCGTGCGGCGGCGAAGCGTCGGCTGACGGCGGTCCGGTGGTTCTACAGGGGCAAGGAGTCCGTGGACACATACCAGAGGTCAGGGAGGTCGTGGCGGTCTCGATGGAGGTTACGGTGGCGTGGGGGGTGCTCTGGCTTAGCTCTGATTCCTCGCCGGAGTTGCGTTGCCGGCGGAACTCACGGCTCAGCGACGGAGATGACGACCTGGGGCTCAAACCAGCCAGCAAGGAGGTCAGTGTGATGCACACGGATCAGCACGACCTAGTAGAGACCAAAAAGGGGCGGCGGAAACCCTACCTTCACCGGAACGAGCGAGGGACGGCGGCAGCAAAGGAGTTTGCCGGACTTGGTCCGTGTCGTTGATCTGGGGCAAGAGAAGACACGTGGCTCGGTCAGTAGGTGCGCCAGGACATGGGGAATTGGATGGGACAGAGATGAGGGTGCCGGGCGGCTTGGACTCACCGGAATCGTCACCGGAGTGCCGTAAGTGAGCGGCGTTCGAGCTCGAAATTTGGGGAGCCTGGGGGCTCTCCGGGGGTGGCGACTGGGGGGAAATGACGAGGAGGGGGTGAGGATTAAGTAGGAGCAATTACTGGGGAAATTATTACGTGAAACGGCCGGAATCAAATCGATTCGAAAACGGCTGAGAAGGGGGGGTTTGCTCGACGGCGGGGTTGAAGACGACGGGGTGGTGGGGTGACGTGGCGTAGGGCCGGCTTGTCAGCGAGAGGGGGTAGCCAGGGGCGCGGTAAGAAAGCGGGGGAGAGGGGAAAACGCCGGGTGGGCTTAATGGGCGTGATTGGGCCAAATTGCTGTTGCTGCAGTTTGAATTCTTTCCCTCCTTTTCTTTTTCTAATTCAGTTTTCTCCAAAACTTTTGATTTAATGATTCAAATTGATTCGACCAAATTGTGAAAATTTGTAAAAACTCAAACTAGGATTTTAGGGTATTATAAAACATATTTACCCTCCATTTTAATCCAAGGTACTTACTTGGACTTAATAGGTAATATAGCATTTTCTTTGGTTCCATTTTCAAAACAATTCATATCTTTCTAACCATGGCCCAAAATTGCACCAAAATTTTGGAGGACAATTCTAAATGCAATGCAAAAACATGCTATGATGATATGAGTGCAATGATGATGATTTCAGATGAAATTTTGGGATGTTACAAATCTAACCCCCTTAAGATGAATCTCGCCCTTGAGATTCGGGTTGGCTAGCAAATAGGTGAGGGTGATCTCTCCGAAGTTCCTCCTCTCGTTCCCAGGTTGCTTCTGATTCAGTGTGATGGTTCCACTGTACTTTGCAAAATTTGATGGTCTTGGTACGGGTAATTCTTTCTGCAGTCTCCAGAATCTTAATTGGTTTCTCTTCATAAGTGAGATCATTATCTAGCTGAACCTCCTCCAATGGTATAGTGTCTTTCAACAAAGTTTCTTCCATCTCTGGGTGACACTTTTTCAGCTGACTGACATGGAATACATTGTGAACTGCTGACAAAGATTCTGGTAATTCTATCTCATATGCTACTTCTCCCTTGCGACTCAAAATCTTGAAAGGCCCTACATAGCGTGGTGCTAGTTTTCCTTTGATTCCAAATCTCTTCACACCACGAAGTGGTGATACCCTGAGATAAGCTCTATCACCAACCTCGTAGGTAACCTCTCTATGTTTTGGATCAGCATAGCTCTTTTGCCGAGATTGAGCTACCTTTAGCCTATCTCTTACCATCTTGACTTTCTCCTCGGCCTCTTTGATTAGGTCTGGCCCGAACAAGTTTCTTTCTCCTACTCCATTCCATAGCAATGGTGTAGTACACTTCCTTCCATAAAGGAATTCAAATGGAGCCATTTCTATGCTCGACTGAGAACTATTATTGTAAGAAAACTCTGCGTACGGTAGACTTTCATCCCAACTGGATCCATAATCTAACGCACATGCTCTCAGCATATCCTCTAATATTTGATTGGTCCTTTCTGTCTGCCCATCTGTTTGCGGATGAAATGCAGTGCTGAATTCTAACCGAGTTCCCAGTGACTCGTGAAGTTGTCGCCAAAAGTGTGAAGTGAATTGAGTCCCTCTGTCAGATATGATACTCTTAGGTACCCCATGCAAACATACAATTCTGTTCATGTAAATCTTGGCTAACTTTGCACTTGTATAAGTGGTCTTTACTGGTATGAAATGGCCCACTTTTGTCAAGCGATCAACGATAACCCATATGGAATCGTATCCTGATCTAGTCCTTGGCAGTCCAGTGATGAAATCCATACCGATTTTATCCCATTTCCAGTCAGGTATTGGTAGCGGTTGCAATAGTCCTACCGGTTTTTGATGTTCTGCCTTTACACGACTACACACGTCGCATAGAGCAATGTGTTCTGCTATATCTTTCTTTAGATTATTCCACCAAAATCTTCCCTTAACATCCATATACATCTTGGTGTTGCCAGGGTGAATTGAATATGGTGAATTGTGAGCTTCTCGTAAGATCAACTTCTTAAGTTCCAGATCCTGTGGAACACAGATACGTTTTTCGTACCATAAGATTCCTTGTTCATCTACATGGAATCCTTTTGCCTTCCCTTCACTAACTTTACTTTTGATTTCATCTATTTCTTTGTCCAACTTTTGGGCTTCTTGAATTCTATCCATTAGTGTGGGCTACACCTCCAAGGATGCAAGGTATCCTTCAGGCACAATTTCAAGTCTCAGCTCTCTAAATTGGGCACACAACTCCTCCGGCAACTCTCCTTTGTTGAGGCCATTCACATAAACCTTGCGGCTTAATGCATCGGCTACAACATTTGCCTTTCCAGGATGGTATTGCAAACTTAAGTCATAGTCCTTGATAAGTTCTAGCCATCTTCTTTGCCTCATGTTGAGCTCTTTCTGTGTAAAAATATATTTCAAACTCTTGTGATCGGTGAACATTTCACAATGCTTTCCCATAAGATAATGCCTCCATGTTTTTAGTGCATGCACAACTGATGCCAACTCTAGATCATGAGTAGGATAATTTACTTCATGATTTTTGAGTTGCCTTGATGCATAGGCTACAACTTTACCTTGTTGCATCAGTACACCTCCCAGTCCTTGGTGAGATGCATCGCAATAGACCTGAAAATCTTTCTCAAGATCTGGCAAACATAACACTGGTGCTGACACCAGTCTCTTTTTAATTCCTGAAAGCTGGTTTCACAAGCTTTTGTCCAATTAAACTTCTTCTACTTCTTTAGCAGATTAGTCATGGGTTTTGCTTTCTTAGAGAAGTTTTCAATGAACCTCCGATAGTATCCTGCCAGACCAAGGAAACTACGGACTTCTTTAACTGATTTAGGAGGTTCCCATTCTGTCATAGCTGCCACTTTTGCTGGATCAACAGCTATACCACTTCTAGATACTATGTGCCCAAGAAAACCCACTTTGTTCAGCCAGAATTCACATTTACTGAACTTGGCATAAAGTTTATGTTCCCTGAGTTTCTCTAGAATCAGGCGTAGATGTTCCTCATGTTCTTTGTTGCTTTTGGAGTATCCCAATATATCATCGATGAATACCACTACGAACTTGTCAAGGAATTCCAGGAATACTTTATTCATCATGTTCATGAAATAGGCTGGTGCATTAGTTCATCCAAACGGCATCACTGTATATTCATACAACCCGTATCTAGTGGTGAATGCAATCTTGGGTATGTCATGTTCTCTAATCTTTAGTTGAAAGTATCCTGATCGGAGATCAATTTTTGAGAACACACATGCTCCCTCCAGTTGATCGAAGAGGTCATTTATTCTAGGCAGGGGGTACTTATTCTTTATGGTCACTTCATTAAGTGAACGATAATCTATGCATAGCCTCTGACTTCGGTCCTTCTTTTCAACAAACAAGACTGGTGATTCCCAAGACGATGAGCTTGGTTGGATAAATCCCTTTTCCAGTTGTTCTCCTAATTGCTTTTTAAGTTCTTTTAACTCATCAACTGACATCTTATAAGGTCTCTTTGCTATAGGCCCTGTTCCTGGCAGTAGGTCTATTAGAAACTCCACATCCCTATCTGGTGGCATGCCAGGTAATTCTTCGGGAACACATCTGGGTATTCCTTCACTATTGGCACACTGTCTAGGCTAACCCCCTTAAGAGAATTAACCTTGCTCCCCTTGGGTTCAAAGTTAGACTTGAACCTGATCCTTTTCTTTTCTGGGGTGGTAAGCATAACAGTCCGCTTGGCACAATCAATCACCCCTTCATAACGGGTCAATCAGTCCATTCCTAATATGACATCTAATCCTTGGGACTCTAGGATTATTAAACTAATCGGGAACTTGTGTTTTCCAATTTCTAGGATGATCTGTCGGCACCCGGAATTTACTATCATTTCTCCTCCTAGAGAACTTACCTCAATAGGACATCCAATAGTTTCAGTAGTGAGTCCGTTTTTGATTACAAATGCTCTTGAAATGAATGAGTGTGATGCGCCAGTATCGAAAAGGATAAGTGCAGGAAAGGAATTAATCTTGAACTTATCGATCACAGCATCAGATCCTTCTTGGATTTCCTCCACATTAATGTGGTTCACATGCCCCTTTTGGAATGGGTTCGGCCTGTCCCCATCAGCCTTCTTCTCTGGACATTCATTGGCATAGTGCCCAGTTTTCTTGCATTTGAAACATTCTACCTGACTTATGTCTTTCTTTGCTGGCTGATTGTGATGATTCTATCCATTTTGGTTTCCATGGCCATGACCATTGTGGTTGTTCCTGAATCCACCATTGTTGTGCCCACGATGATTGGTTCCATCATGGTTATGGTTGTTGTTACGATAGTTATTATGATTCCCATTTTTGTGAAATCCTGAACTCCCACTTCCTTCCCCATGAGAGCGCTTGTGAGGAGATCCTGATCCATACTTATCAAAATTGTGTTTCCTCTTTCTACCCTCCACTTGTTTCATTTTGTTTTCCAGGATGGTAGCTTTATCACACAAGGACTGATAAGTTGGAACATATGCAACAGATAGTTGCATAGCAATCTCATCATTCAGCCCATCCAGGAACTTCTCCTTTCTCTTTGCATCAGTGTCAACATCGTCGGGTGCATAACGTGACAAATTATTGAATTCTTCGATGTATTCAGAGATACTACGGTGGCGTTGCTTGAGGTTATGAAACTCCTTTTTCTTCAACCCCATTATTCTAGCAGAGATGTGAGTGGTGCGAAATCGATCTTCAAACATTGCCCAAGTCACTTCCTCAATAGGGTGGGTAATTTGGAAATTATCCCACCAAGCAGCTGCATGACCTTCCAACAAGTGTGCTGCAAATCTGACCTTTTCAGCATCTGTGCACCCAACCGTGACTAGGTCCTTATTCACAGAGCGTAGCCAGTCATTTGCTACCATGGGGTCAGTGGTACCCGAAAACTTAGCGGGTCTCAGCCTTAGAAATCTGGTCAGCATATCCAGGGGCGATGGATTATTCTGGTTGTTGTTATTGTTATTATTGTTGTTGTTCTGATTCTGGGTTGCCATGAATTGAGTCATCATTTGCATCAACTGGGTCTGCGCAGCCATCATCTGTTGCATTCCATTGCCATTGTCATCCTCATTGTTGCGTCAGAGAGGCATCTGTGGGTTTAATAAGGGTAAGTAATGATAGATAACCCCAAATAAAACAACAATCAATCAAACAAGCACATGCGAGTTCAATGTCACAGTAATGACAGAGTTTGCAAAATAACATACTAGCATAGTCACCCACAAGTCGGTATGACTTATGCAACTCAATAATAATAGACGATAGGTAGATGGAATAGCATCACTACTCCTCCATGTCGACTTCCTCCTCCACTAGTGCAAGCCCTGCTGCTGCGAACCCTGCCTTGTATTCCTCCAAGCTTGTGGTCAAGGCGTCAATCTTTGTCTGTAGCTCTCTCTTCTGAGTGCGTAGCCTCTATCACCTCGTGATCCGCTTCCAGCTCAATGTCCTCAAGCTCTAACTCAGTCTCCAAGTCTCTAATCTTCTTGTTCTTCTCCTGAACTCTCTTCTCTTGGCTCTTGAATTTCTTCTCTTGGTCTTCAAACTTCTTCTCCATTTCCTTGATTCGATTTTCCTACTCTAGGAAGGCATTTTCCTTCTCCTTAAGTTGGAATCGTAGTTCATCATTGCTAAGCATTACATTAGTCCTATCAGTATCAAGGTGTCTAATGAGGCTCTCTAAGTCCTAGAGGTAGTGACGCACGGGCTTGATAGACTCCTTAGTGGCCTCATCCAATACAATAGGCTCTCCATACTCGTCGCGCCTCCCAAAGAAATGGAAGTAGTGGCTCTTGATCTCAGAAGAGTGACGTCCACATAGGCGTCCCAACAGCTCCTGCATAGCGACGTCAAGGCCCCTCTCCATGTCATCATGGAGTATCTTGAAGGTAATTTCCCCAGTTTGGGGCTCCGTCTCACGTCCTGGCTGGGTAACTTTGAATCCCCATAAGTCCTTCCTCTGAAACTTCCTCAGCTGAAGTCCCTGAATGGTAGGGATTGGAAGAGCGAGCACTTGGACTAGCTCCAATAGGCGAGTCCCAAAGCGAGTCCCCTTGAAATCCTTGGCCGTGCTGTAGACAAAATTCGGCATCTTTTGCATAGTATGGAGAAAATTAGTAACACACAATAGTAGAAGTAAACACAAGTCACAAATTAAGAAAATCAACCAACAGAACATTCCAAGTAGCAATACATTATTCAACTCAAGCACAAGGTTCTAGACATAACTTATTTTTGCCATACCACATAAGTTGGTATGATCAAAATACTAACGTGATAAAACGCCAAGGGTGGTGGTCCAACTAATATCTCACTCCTTAACCAAGGTGGCAATCTGGGCATCCTTGGCAGCAATCTACTTGTCTTGGTCACATAGCTCTAATGCTAGGCCTATGATATCCTTACTTAGGCGTCTCACTGTGGCCTTTGAGTCTTGGATAAGACGCTTCTCCTCCTTGAGATCTTCCTGGGTATTGAGCATTCTATACTTGAATCTCTCCCCAAGTTCCTTAATAGCTCTCCATGCAGCATTCCTTGCATAGTCAAAGAATGACGGGTGCATTTCAGAGTTGGTGAACATGCAGAATCCCGTACTCTTGGAATAGTCCTCCTTGTCTTTGTACAAATGGAGTTGCACCCACCAATACTCTTGTCCTTCGTCTATCACAGGAAATCCCTTGTACACAGCTTCACCATTCATTCCCAAGCCAAGCATGAGGTTCTTGAGTATATTGGGAAATTCTGTCTCACACTCTAGGGTCATAGTCATCAGTGGTCCCTTCTTGACAGATTCATTGATGGTGGACATCTACAAAAATAGATGAGAAGGATGATTAGGAAAAGTTTTACGAGGTGAAAAGACAAGTGTAAGGTTGGAATATAGAGTTTTCCTAAGGGTTTTCCTTAGTCTTATCCATTCTAGGGTCACGATCCTACAGGTAACACAGTGATCTGATACTATCTGTAAGATATCACCATGATAAGGTAAGATCCATGTGATTGCAGTGCTAGTCCCTGGATCGAAATGCTAGCACCCACAGTTTAAGATGAAGTACACAGAAACAAAGGTCATTATTACATCGCACATCCAGGAGTATAATAGTTCTTACAACTCACTTAGCCCAAGGCTAAGACACAAATTCACATAACATATAATAATAATAGAGTCCTTAGTCTTCATGTGCCACAGGCAAGCATGTCGAGTGTAGACTCGCAACCCTACTCATCATCAGAGTAACCTGCAACATAATAAGTTACAGCCACAAGGGTCAATACATTTGGAATTGTATTGGCAAGTGATACCAAAGATACTTAGTATAATCCAACTACTACATGAATATATGGCTAAGTGGGGTTATGGCTGGCTTTGCTAAAATTAGTTTAACTTATAATTTTTGAAGAAGTTTTTCATTCAAGCTATAAGGTACCAATGATAGACATCACTGAACCTTTATCCCTGTTCACTCACAAGTTTTAACTTAGAGAAATTTGGATGAGGAGATTATTGAACTACTTCATTGTCTTGAGGCTCAGAAGTTGTCCATGACCGAGGACACGGCTAAGTACTTAGTTTTATCCTCTCGAGAGGTGGTGCACTTTCCCCACAACACTCGACATGCATCGAGACAAGACCTTTCAGAAGCAATCCCTCAGACCACCACGGACGCATTCCATCCTATCACATCTACCACCTTCTGTCCGCCTGGCTGAGTTCTTGCAACTTAGTTGGTCAAGGAAGAGCCCATATGCCATGTGGTTGCACTAGAAGCTTCATGACAAGAATGTCTCCAATCTCTTTGTTCCTGGGTGGCCATCCACAAGTGTGATACACCAGCTGACCATAGACACGGACCCCGAGTAACCACTCAACATAATCCAAGCAAGTCCCAATCCACCCAGGTGTTTCATTAATAATAGTTGTTTCCTTAGTCAAACAAAAATAATATCTTTCCATACTATCTTGATATGTATTTTCCACCCACAAATTCTACTAGCATAGCTAAGCATTCTAGCATACAAAGTCCTTTAACTAGGGGATACTACCAAGATATAATCTATAGGATAGCATAGCATAGTATAATAACATAGGAATAATTCTATCATGTTAAGATCTACCAAAATATCACTAGTGCAATAGTGAAAATAATAGGACATGGGATGAAATATCACTTGCCTTGGTAGCTAGGGGAATAGGTACAATCCTCACAGCAACAAACTTCACAATCCACACAATCTACACAAGATTAATACAACAACAATAATCCAATCAATAAAACAATACAAAAACATGAATGCATGCTAAATGCAATGATATGATCACAACTCTATAATTTACAGAGTCTACAGTACTGAGGATAGAATGCCTCATCTAAAAGCACAAGAAATACTCAAAAATACTTTAGAGAACAATTTTTGTGAGCAAAATACTCCTAAAATGGTTCTGCCTATAATTCCATTTTTCCAGAGGCAAAAGTGTGAAATAAGGCATCCATAATAAAGGTCTCATTTTTGTGAATCCATAGACACCAAATTTGTATTTTTCTGATTTGTGGATCAAAAGTTATTGAATTTCTAAGTTAAATACTAAATCAGTCTATTTTTCTATTTAAACAAAATAGCCTGGCGACGTGGCGCTTTCCTATTGGCTGGTACCGGTTCGGCCGCATCGACCGTTCTGGGCCGTCATATTTTAAGTGACTAAGGACGGATCTGATTAACCTGTACCGCTTCGTCTGCGTTCTAATCCTAGCCGCAGACGCGAGATCTAACGGTCCCTGGGATCTGGCCGGGAACGGGCGGCGCTGACCAGCTGCGTGCGGCGGTGAAGCGTCGGCTGACGGCGGTCCGGTGGTTCTACAGGGGCAAGTAGTCCGTGGACACATACCAGAGGTCAGGGAGGTCGTGGCGGTCTCGATGGAGGTTACGGTGGCGTGGGGGGTGCTCTGGCTTAGCTCTGATTCCTCGCCGGAGTTGCGTTGCCGGCGGAACTCACGGCTCAGCGATGGAGATGACGACCTGGGGCTCAAACCAGCCAGCAAGGAGGTCAGTGTGATGCACACGGATCAGCACGACCTAGTAGAGACCAAAAAGGGGCGGCGGAAACCCTACCTTCACCGGAACGAGCGAGGGACGGCGGCAGCAAAGGAGTTCGTCGGACTTGGTCCGTGTCGTCGATCTGGGGCAAGAGAAGACACGTGGCTCGGTCAGTAGGTGCGCCATGACATGGGGAATTGGATGGGACAGAGGTGAGGGCGCCGGGCCGCCTGGACTCACCGGAATCGTCGCCGGAGTGCCGTCATTGAGCGGCGTTCGAGCTCGAAATTTGGGGAGCCTGGGGCCTCTCCGAGGGTGGCGACTGGGGGAAAATGACGAGGAGGGGGTGAGGATTAAGTAGGAGCAATCACTGGGGAAATTATTATGCGAAATGGCCGGAATCAAATCGATTCGAAAACGGCTGAGAAGGGGGGGTTTGCTCGACGGCGGGGTTGAAGACGACGGGGTGGTGGGGTGACGTGGTGTGGGGCCGGCTTGTCAGCGAGAGGGGGTAGCCAGGGCGCGGTAAGAAAGCGGGGGAGAGGGGAAAACTCCGGGTGGGCTTAATGCGCCAGATTGGGCCAAATTGCTGTTGCTGCAGTTTGAATACTTTCCCTCCTTTTCTTTTTCTAACTCAGTTTTCTCCAAAACTTTTGATTTAATGATTCAAATTGATTCAACCAAATTATGAAAATTTGTAAAAACTCAAACTAGGTTTTTAGGGTATTATAAAACATATTTACCCTCCATTTTAATCCAAGCTACTTACTTGGACTTAATAGGTAATATAGCATTTTCTTTGGTTCCATTTTCAAAACAATTCATATCTTTCTAACCATGGCCCAAAATTGCACCAAAATTTTGGAGGACAATTCTAAATGCAATGCAAAAACATGCTATGATGATATGAGTGCAATGATGATGATTTCAGATGAAATTTTGGGATGTTACATCCAAACTCTTCATACTACTCCCTCTTCGTTTGTTTTCAAAATGTGGCCAAATTTGGCGGCATGCAAATTCTTCGATATGGGATCATGAATCATCAGCATAAAGTATGATGTAGATATGTCCATGACCCTGGTCGTTCAGATTGAAATGCAAGAATGTTCATATTCATTGACAACTAATAAGCTTAAATACGTTTAAATTTTACCAGTTGCTTTTATGTTTGAATTTTACACGGACGATGGGAGTACATTTTACGGCAAGGACCTAAAAAAGGTAAAGTTACATCGAGGTCCATACATTTAGCACGAATTAAGCAGGTAAAATAGTCATGTTCGTCTCCTTCTCGAGAGAGTAGCTGGTCGAGCCATACTCTTCATACTACTTCCTCTTTGTTTGTTTTCAAAATATGGCCCAATTTAGCATCATGCAAATTCTTGGATATGGGATCATGAATCATCGATATCAAGTATCATGTAGATATGGCCATGACCTTGGTCGTTCGGCTTGAAATCCAAGATTGTTCATACTCATTTATAACTAAGCTTAAATATGTTTAAATTTTACCACTTACTTTTATCTTTGAATTTTACAGAGACGGTGTGAGTACATTTTACAGCAAGGACCTAAAAAGGATAAAATTACATCGAGGTCCATACATTTAGGACGTAGCAACCTAAAATTAAGCAGGGAAAACAGTCATCTTTGGCTCCTTCTCATTAGAGAAGCTAATCGATTCATACTCTTCATACTACTTCCTCTTTGTTTATTATGAAAATATGGCCAAATTTGGCGGCATGCCAATTCTTGGATATGGGATCATGAATCATCAACATAAAGTATGATATAGATATGGCCATGACCTTGGTCGTTCGTCTTGAAATCCAAGAATGTTCATACTCATCGACAACTAATAATCTTAAATATGTTTAATTTTTTCCACTTGCTTTTAGGTTTGAATTTTACACGGACGGTGGGAGTACATTTTACATAAAGGACCAAAAATGTAAAATTACATCGAGGTCCATACATTTAGCACGAAGCACCCTAAAATTAAGAAGGGGAAATAGTCATGTTTTGCTCCTTCTCGTGAGAGAAGCTGATCGAGCCATAATCTTCATACTACTTCCTCTTCGTTTGTTTTCAAAATATGGCCAAATTTGGCGGCATGCAAATTCTTGGATATGGTATTAGGGATCATCAACATAAAGTATGATGTAGATATGTCCATGACCTTGGTCGTTCGGCTTGAAATCCAAGAATGTTCATACTCATCGACAACTAATAATCTTAAATACGTTTAAATTTTACCACTTGCTTTTAAGTTCGAATTTTACACGGACGGTGGGAGTACAATTTACATCAAGGACTTAAAATGGGGAAATTACATCGAGATCCTTACATTTAGCATGAAGTACCCCAAAATTAAGTAAAGAAATAAAATATTCAGGTTCGGCTCATTCACGAGAGAGCAGCTGATCGAGCCATACTGTTCATACCGCTACTTCCTGTTTGTTTGTTTTCAAAATATATGTCAAATTTTGTGGCATGCAAATTCGTGGATATGGGATCATCATCAACATAAAGTATGATGTTGATGTGGCCATGACCTTGGTCGTTCGGCTTGAAACTCCAAGAATGTTCATACTCATTGACAACTAATAATCTTAAATACGTTTAAATTTTACCACTTGCTTCTAGGTTCAAATTTTACACGGGCGGTGGAAGTACATTTTACATCAAGGACCTAAAAAGTAAAATTACATCAATGTCCATACATTTAGCACGAAGCACCCTAAATTTAAGCAAGGAAAACAGTTGTCTGGGTAGCTTGAGAACTCAAAAAACTTGGTAATCAATCGTAAGTCTGTCAAGATCCATGCTTTGTCGGAAAACTAGGGTTGTTGTTGTGGTACTCTGAGCCATTTTTCTTTGTACTAGCTTACAAAAAAAAATCTTGTCGTTTCAAAAACTAAAAAAGTTGTATTGTTCGTATAAGTTGGAAATTATGGTTGCCACCATTTTTTACCTTGCCAAGATGCACACATCTACCAAATATGGGAACATTACCATACAATACGATGTGCATATGGATGTTACCTTTGTTGTTCGGGTTGAAACCCAAGAGTGTTCATACACCGTGGGCCATATATTGTGAAACTAATTTTTTTGTAATTTATGATGACTCACGGTTATTAATTATTTTTTAGTGCAAACAGTAGTACACGCAAGAGGACACCATGAAGAAGGATTCATTTTTAGGGTTTTTCATTATTTTCATTCATAGCTAGTGAGGATCAAATTGTCAACATGCATATTCGTAGCAAGAATTTTAATCCTATAGAATTCTCGTTGGTTTTTGAAGTATTGACCTCCTCGGTACCACAAAGACTCAATGGATGTTTGTAACTTTTTAAGAGCATTCTATCATGTTTACTTATAGTTCAAATTTCAAAATGATTTTTTATTCCTAAATTTTGAAACTCATAGTACTGGTAGCATTATTATTCACCATGCCAAGATGCACTCATCTACCAAATATGGAAACATTACCATAAAGTATGTTATACATATATAAGGCCATTTAGCTTGTCTTTCGGCCAGTAGCCTAAGGATATGTTCATACATGGCAGACCATATTTTCATTAGTTTGTTTTTTATATGTGAACTCTCTTGATAATAATCATTTTTCACAGCAAGTAGTACAAGTCAAAGGTCATCGTGTAATGTTTTTTTATTGTTTTCAAATAAAACTCAAATTTTGTACATGAAAATTCTTAGCAAGTAGTTGAATTCAACAAATTCCTTGGTTTCCGATATATTGATTTTCTAGGTGGGTACCTTCAAAAGATACTTGTATAACTTTAAGATCAATCTACTACTTACTCATATGTCAAATTTTATCTAACATTGATAAATCAGCTTAAATTAGTTTAAGAATGTGAAGTTTGCTAGGAAAGCTTGAGAACTTAAAAAAGTTTGTAATCCTAAGTGAAACATATATAAAATTTGTCTGGAAACTGGGCTTATGGCATTCCGAGGCATATTCACTGTGTGTGCTCTGAGGAAAATAATTATCTACTTAAAGTTTATGATAAATCGGGGTATTTTTGTGTGTGGTGTAATAAACAGACATATATCGTTCGCCCAACACTTTAAAAGAAACTCTTCAATGGGCATTTGGTTATGTGAATGAAACGTCAAATCTTATGTACAAACAAGTTATGTTCAAAAACAAGTTTATTACGACCAAATAAAGTCTTCACAAATTCAATGTGCGACAGACTAATATTTTGGTGCCTTTATCTAAACATTGAAGTTTCATATGTACATCCTAGCTACATGCATCCAAAAAGTATTGTGGGTGATAAATATCGTTAGTATCCAGTTTTTCGCATCATTCAATCTTTGTGTGTAAATGGGAGCAATGACATTTGGGGACCACTTGTCACTATTGCTACCAATGAGGTTAAATTGGTCATTACAGGACTAACTGGCCAAATTTGTGCATATTAGGCCAAAAACTGTTAAAATGTGCAAAATTGACATCCACCAAGTGTTTTGTGAAAAAGTGCGATGAAAAGATGGTGGGTCGTGCAATTTCCTCTATCTAAAGATATATTTTATACTACCATGGAGGGTAATACAAAGTATTGTACTGTACTTACTACTAGAAAAATAGGTACCAGATGGAAGTTTGAAACCTAAAGGGTACCCACTATTTTAGTCGGTTCAAAGAAATGAACTAGTTCATCAAAAAGTGATGATATGTGAAATGTAGTTTTTTTGTAGTACGGTACTACTAAAGCGGATAGAGGGTTACCCACTCCCATTATCTAACTCCTCCCCCACCATTCCATCTCTTGCTATCACATTCCCACACTCTCCTCACAACTCTCAGTTGTTAACCCAGTTGTTGCTTTGATGAAACCAATGCCAAAACCTTTATTTGTGGTTGAGTTGAGGTCCTCATCAAACTCTGCTTTGGAGCTGCAGGTGGCTTGTTCGATTCCACCGGCCGCAGCGCCCTCTCTGAAGCGTCCTTCGCCTTTCACGTGTGTGTTGGTCGTGCGCAAGGTGAGGCGCTTGTCGCCCTTAGGGTTTCGGCCAGCCGTCCTAAAACCCTCATCGCCCGCCGAGCGGTCGTCCAAGCCTCTAGCGCCGTGTGCGTTGGGACCGAATGCTCGTGCGGCAGCGGACGCATCCTTTTCGTCTGCAGGTTGGACCCTCATTCCCAATGTGCCAAATTTCAGAATGTATGCGGTGAAACCCCTATCGGTGGCTCCCCCTTCATCAGCGATTGTCTGTGCTTCTTTGGTGTATGTGGTTGGTTCTTCGTTAGTGGCGCCATGTTCATCTGCTTAACCCATCGACCTATGTGCAAGTTCGCGCCCCCAACTACAACGAGGTTAGATCTAGAGGATTGGGGCTTTAACCCAAATCCGACGTGCATCTAGTGAGATTTTTTCAATGTGTACTGCAGATCCTTTGTTGAACTGCTTAGTTATATGTCATATTCTTGATAATTGTCTTTTGTGCTATTCTTTATATGTCATATTCTTGATAATTGTCTTTTGTGTTGTTCTGCTTAGTTATGGAATATTCTTAATGACCATGATGCAGGGTTCTATTTTGGTACTTAGATGATGCATTGTGCTGTTTAGGAATTTTCCATGACACGTTGTGCTGTTTTGGTATTTTTTTATGATGCATGTGTCATGTCTCCTCACTGTGTTATTCGTCCATTTTGATCTGTGTTTTGCTGTTTAGAATTAAATGATATGCCTTCTAGCTGTTCAGATTATTTCAATGACCCATCAGTTTAGGTAATTTTGATTGTGCAAACATTGTTTATTAAATTTAGTTACATGATACCTTGTGCTATTTTGGTATTTTTGATGATGCACTGCATATATGTTGTTTTGTCTATCCAGATAATGCGTTGGGTTGTTTTATCCATTCAGATTATGGATTGTGGTGTTTAATCAATCTAATTAAATGGTATGCCTTCTAGTAGCTGTTCAGATAATTTTGAGGACCCATCAGGTTAGGTGATTCTAATGATGCATTGTGCTCTGTAGGCAATTTAATTTACCTAATACCTTGTGTTGTTTAGGTAATTTTGATGGTGCAATGAAGCATTGTGATCTTTAGTCAATTTATACAATGCATTGTGGTGTTTTGGTAATTCCAAAGGACTGACGCAATGGTAATTTCATGTAGGATGACCCAGTTGTAGTGACGAACGTAGACTACATTCTTGACCGGACTGCTCTAGCTCCAGGTGGCTATGAAGATGCTCTCCCCATCATACAAAGGGAGTTGAAGCTACCGGTTAGGAGAGTGGAGGCATTGGCAAGGAAAGTGTTGCCAGGTCGCTCGCTAGTTCTACCAAACTTAGAAGACGCCCTAGGTCGGTTGGACACCATTCCACGGTGCATCATCCTAGGCGCTTCTACATCTAGTTAGTCCAGCATGACTTGTATATGCTTATCATCTCGACTTATTTCAAGCCTTACGTGAAGGGATTCCCGTACCCACAACTAGTGGTGGTCCAAGCATGCGAGGAATGTGAGTGGGTTGTCCATGCCAACCGCAACAAAGACCAGATTGTCCTAGACAAAGAGTGGGCTACCTTTTCTGCTTTCCATGAGTTGAAGGAGGGTGACTGCCTTATGTTCAAGTTCACTACAGACGGGTTCAAGATGAAAATCTACGACCGCATCACCTCCTACCGGAAGGTGTTCGTGTGTCGTGAGCACGCACATCTTGATTAAGGGCCAATTTGGATCGAAGTATTTTCAAAGGAATTTTGGAGGAATTCAACCCATAGGATTTTTTTCATAAGTAAGACCTTTGGATGAAAGGAATCATACCTCCAAAATTCATATGGATTGCATTTCTACACCCCAATCCCATAGGAATTTCAACATCCACTTTTTTACACTCATTTGTGTAGGATTGATGCAATTTTCCTACGCATTTCATGTGTTTCATCGAAATGACTTTAAGCCTGCAAATTTCCTCTGTTTTGTACCTCCGACCCTATTATCCTGTGTTTTGAAATTCTTTGATCAAAAGAAAGCTATTTCCTCAGTTTTGCAATCCATTGTTTTGTACCTATGACCGAGTCAAATTCCTGTGTTTTGAAATCCTGTTATCCAAAGAAGCCCTAAGTTATCTTCAAGTTTGTCGTTTGATCTTTTCACAACCATTGTGATGCTTATGCGTCAAGCCCTAAGTATATTCAATGTGGCTACTACTACAACAACAACAACTACTACTACTACTACTACTACTACTAGTACTACTACGAGCAAGCACAGCGTGAGCCGTTACTAGACTTTTTTCGAGTCTACTAGAAATTTACTAGATTGGCCGGCAAAAACCAATCCTAAAGATGGCACGTACTTAGTACAACATAAGCCAATGGATTGCACCACTATGTATCTAGCCAAATTTGTCCATAACCTTTGGGTGGGTCGTAAATATTTATAGCTAGTAGCTCGATCGCTTAGTATGATGGACCAACGAGATTGCTCGAAGGCCGGCAACAGGACCCAAACCTTGATGTTTTCCTTCCACTATTCACTCTCATCTCTCCTCCTACTAGTACTATCCTGCTCCGCCTTCGTAAAAACCATTTTCTTCCACTTCTCCTCCCTTTCTTCTCTACTTCTTCATCCAGTGATGTCACAAAATATCCTATCTTGTCGGAAGAACAGCAAAATGGCGGTGGTTAGAGCTGTGGAGAAATCCCACTGGTCGGGTGACCTACAGGCTCGAACCGAGAAAGGAGACCAGCCATGGGGCGAGGGCTCATCTTCGCGCATGTATCTGAAGAGCGGCTATCATGGGGACCAAGAGTCCTGGTAGGTTTGTACTTCCGTTGCCTCCTGGGTTGTCTGCTCCTACTAATGAACCGTCTATGTACATCTTCCAGGGCAGGTGGCTCGAGCATCAAATTTTCCACCCCATGGGTCGATAGCACGACAGATATCTCTGACACGTACGATGCCCTCATGCCCGCTCTTAGTCGAAGAAGAGAGATATTATAGTCACTATACATGTATTGGCATTTTATGTTCTTCTCTACATGCACTCCATGCTCTCTTATTGATGATGCATTTTCCATGCAGGAAGTCAGCGCGAGAATATCGGCCAAAGTAGATGAAATCAACAACCATAACATCAACATTCTGCAGAAAAACTTCGAGCTCAACCTAGAGTGTGATCGCCTCCGAGCCGATTTGGCTTTTCATATGAAGCTCGCACGATCTTACGAGTGTGACTCCTCGATGCTTCGCGCTGAGTGCGAAAATTTGAAGAAGGAAGTCGCGGAGCTTCACAGCCAGCAGCTACCATTGCAGAGATTGTCCAGGTCACGCCCCGCTAAGTAGGAAGAGAGAAGCCATCTCATGTTGGCCTTCAAGTTCGCGACCATTGCGGAGGTCGTCGAGGCCCTGCCTCCGCAGGGCAGCCATAGTGTTGCAATCGCTGAATCTTGGAGTAGGAACTAGTAAGGAAGAGGACTTCTCGGCGTGGCCCTCTTTTTTCTTTCTTTTGGATGCATGGATCATTTTTTTCTCATCTGTCTTCGCATAACTATATTGCACTCTTAAAAATCGAATACGCTCTATGGAGCTTTTGTAACGATATACTTGCCATATAGTAGTCACTGTTTAGTGTACATATACATTCAAATTTAGTCAAATATATGACATCCTTTTTAATTAGGTTGGAGGGCATTTTCAGAAAAAATAGGATTGAGGGAGAGTATGTCTGATAAATCAAAATAATTAAAATGTCAAAGAGTGATCTTTAAATTTGGTCATACTTTCTACTTTGTCAGATGTGTAGGGATCCAGTGTCTAGTATACTTATCAACTATTTTGTCTTCCTTTTATGTGGCCCCTACGTCGTTGAGTGAGTTATTGGGTGATTTTTTTGCTCTTCCCTATTAAAATATTGTGGTTATGATATAGGGGAGATAATATAGGATTACTGCTGGAGATAAGCAAAATTTAGGGGAAGAATCATTTTAGGCTAGTCATAGTGCAAATAACTTCATGAGTAACTAAGGGTCCAACTTAGTAAAATTGCTTATGTGGAAGTGAGTTATTCACACATACCAAGCTAAAATTAGTCTATTACCGAATAAATGAACTACTCATGTATTAACATAGACTAATAACTTATGCATGTTATAGTCTATGTTTAACTTACAAGTTTTGTTCAACCTTGTTCTCTTCTCTGGTTCGTTTTTCATTTCTTTATTGCAGTAGACATTGTGTATAGTAGTACTAGACTCACCTCAGGGAATCTTTTTCTTACTCAACTGCTCCAC
This sequence comes from Avena eriantha, assembly GCA_910589775.1. Classification (NCBI taxonomy): domain Eukaryota; kingdom Viridiplantae; phylum Streptophyta; class Magnoliopsida; order Poales; family Poaceae; genus Avena; species Avena eriantha. The sequence continues at coordinate 427,858,989 of OU342741.1, read as the reverse complement.
CGTTTAGACATATATACTATCAGGAGGCGCGGTGTCTATCTAGAAAAGAAAATACATCGTCAGCGCCAAGGACACCCATCTATTGTATGGAGTACTTTGGGTCACAAGCATAGCTACCCCTATAATCTACCTAGGGACACCCAACGATTCCTTACATAGGCATTCCTGCCAGAGCCCTCACAGGGAAGGTATCCGCTTTGACCCATTGATTTCGGATTGGACGGACAAAATTGCTAAACGCTGAACTCTGTCTCCCTGGATGATGTTCCTACTTCTACGTAAAATACACTTCTAAAACAACAAATGTAACTGTGCTTATGAGTTACTAGTCTGATTTCATTAGAAGTCTGGTTATGACTACAAACTACAGTATGTGTGAGCTGCATTGATTAGCGAGGGTCATCAGCAGACGGGGGCCTCGACTGCACAAAAAAAGGTTCGTCACTCAACAAATTGTGCTCACATCCATGCAACTCAGTAACTAGATTGTGATCAATGTATATACAGAGAGAGAATATGAGTAATACAATGATCAACTGAATAGAATTCACTCATTACTACACGATGAATGCAACTCGGTATCCTAATAATATCATGGACGTAATCACGTAAGTACCTTTTTTTAGCTGCGTGCATTCACTCCTGAACACCATAAGTAAAAGTTTGAACTCATGGAGCGCAAAAATGACATCGCCCTAGCTAGACCGATTAATGGTCTGCTACTACAGTAACCTACACATCTACCCCTATAGTCTACTTTGGGACACTCGTCGATTTCTTGCATAGGCGTCCGTGCCAGAGCCTTCGAAGGGAAGGTATCCCCTCTGGCCCGTTGATTTGGGATGGACGGACAAGATTTATAGACAGCCAAAATCACGTGGTCCCTACTCTCTCGTGCCCCTCCATTTCAAACACTGCGAAATTTCTCGCACCCCTCCGTTTCAAATGATACCAAAATCACGTGGTCCCCACTCCCTCGCACCCCTCCATTTCAAACACTGCAAAATTTCTCACGCCCCTCCATTTCCAACAATACCAAAATCATGTGGTCTCCACTCCCTCGTTCCCCTTCACTTCAAACACTGCAAAATTTCTCGTTCCCGGAACCTCCCGCGGCACTTCTCCGGTTGGCTTTGCCCACCGGAACTCGACACCATGCACTCCTCACCCAACAGTATACTAGAGCTGCATCACCTGTGGTCTCATCCAAAGCACCATTGCCGCTTCACCTACGTCCACCGCACCTGACCGAGGTCACCGAGTCCATCATCGTCCACCACACCTGATTTCCTTTTCCCATTTTCCCGTCCACGGTACCAAATACATCAACGACTGCCCAAGATCTGCATCAACGTTGTCGGCATCCTCCCCACCCGTTCCGTACCTGAAGCGCCATGTAGTGCACCAATTCTCCCTCGTCCACCGTGCTCAATCCGGAATCGAGCGCCCAAGATCTATTTCCTCGACTCAAACAGCCAACGCAACCGCAACACCCTAGGTGACAAGGATGTCACTCGCGCCAGTACAGATGATGCTTAGAAGCCTATCCGACCAAACCAAATCTCCAACTCTTTTTTTGTCTTGTCAATAGTACAGCAGGTTCAAGCCTGTCGCAGTGAACTGCATTTTTGTAATCGTGTTGTACACTCAGTCAAAGCGCACACATGTTCTTCATGCTACATACTATGGAGTAGGTCACTAGACATGTTGGTTTGCATTCGCTTCTCTACAAATTTTGAAATCATGCACATGTTCTTAGCTACTCCGAACAACAGTAATTGCCTGCTATCATGTAGTTCTTGCAAAATTTAAAATCAGTGGAAAATATTAGGGTGGATTCCCTGCTCCACAGTTACTAAATCTGTATGGTTCATCCTGAGATAAGTTCATGTTATTATTTCCTCCTTAGCATTGTTCTGCTGTCATGTAGTACCCGTTTAGACTCTTCATACTAATTAGATTATAATTTTGTTGTTGCCATCTGGTTCTTCAAAAGCTACAACACTAACTATTTTCTTTTTCTTGCATAGAGCGCAGAATGGAACAATGAACATGATGGTTTGCATGGCCTCTTCTACACGTTCACAAGCGATGCCATTATTTCCTTATCTGGTGCTGGTTCATCCTAAGCAATGGCATAAATGTCCTCTACTATGTAATTCACTCGTTGTTTGCATTCCTGCTCTAGAAGTTCTCTTATGATGCCATTATATTTCTATCTGGTTGATTCTTAGCTATGAAAGAAAATGCATGCAATTGTGTAGCTCACCGTAAATTCCGAGTCACCGAATGTCTCTTGCATTCCAGGAAATACCACTACTTCCATATATATTTGCTTATATGACCTGGCAAGTTTATATTTGCTAAAATTCTAAAAAAACACTTTCTTTGATTGCTCATTTCATTGTAGGCACACTTGTCTAAATATTGTTTATCTTGTTCTATAGGTTCACGTGCGACACTACTATATCTCGCATCTATTTCTTCTTCTGGTTCATCCTAATCAACAACATAAATATCCTCTACTATATATAGTTCATTCCGGGTTTGCATTCCTGCTCTACAAGTTCTCGTATGATGTGATTATAATTTCTATCTGGTTCATTCTTAGCTACAACAGTAACTACATGCCATTGTGTAGCTCAGCGCAAATTCCGATTCACCCAATGTCTCTTTCATTCTAGGATATACAAATGCTTCCATATATACTTGTTGAAATGTCCTAGCTAGTTTATATTTGCTAAAATTATAAGCCACACACGCATATTTTTTGATTGCTCATTTCATGTTAGGCACACTTTCTTAATGCATGCTTGTTTGTCCTGTTTGTTTGACGTGTTGGTCAATAATTGAACCATTGACCGGTTGTAAACTCTAGTCCATAGCTCCTGTCATATCAGTCAAATGAGTAGTTTGTCTTGTTTCATGTATTAACTTGTTATTACTTAGTTTTAGACTGCAATTATTGCTATCGCCACCAACGAGGGGGGTGCAATATCATGTCTCAAGGTGGTTTTCCAGTTGTCACACTCAAAGCGAGATGCAGTTGATGGATTGAGAAACCAAATTGAGGACAATGCTATCAACTTGATTGTCAACTAAACTGCTGAATTTTATTTCCGGAGCATTGATATTATGTAATATTTTTAAGAAGTTTGCAGATGATGTAATATCTAGATAACTCGCATAGGCCATGTAGGCATTTAGTTGACGTCATCCACGCATGGCGGTAGGTGGTACCATAACTGCGCCAGCCAGCTCGACCAGATAATAGTATAGGGCTTTGATATTTGCCCTTCTTGTACTGGGCCTACCATGAACAGTAAACGATGCTCGCTAATTATACTCCTTTTATGATATTTGCGTGGCCTTCAGAAAGGCCGAAACTGTACAAGTACTAACATTAACAGGCTAGAACAGTAACATGCTAGAACAGTAACAGGCCAGACATAGCGGCAACACACCACAATAACGGGCCAAAGCAGTAACAGGTCAGAATAGTAACAGACCACAACAGTAATGGACGTGAACAGTAAATGGCCTGAACAGTAAATGGCCAGTACAATAAATGGCCAAAAAAAACAAGACAGGAACAATAACAGGATGAACATATTGCGAGGCCAAAACAGTTGCAGGCCACCTGTGGGCCTGAAAGGTTGACAGACGGTACAGTAAAAGGCTAGAACAGTAACAGACTGATACCTTTGAGCCGGATTACGGATGTATTATAGCTCCTTTTCCCTAGATACCTAGGTTATCGAATCCTCGGGAAGCAGAAAGCATAGTGAAGTTACTTTAAAGGACCTTCGGGAGTTTTAGAATTCTTTTTGTGTTTTACCGGATAAAGAGTTTGCTTTCTTTTGTTGTTGTCGATGATGGAGAGAGAGGGCCTAGGGATTTCGTTTTCACCTGTAGTTGTGCAAAACATCTGATGGGAATAAAAGATAATAATAAAGTATGCATGTAATTGTTAGAGCAATATAATTATATGTGGGCACTGCATCCATAATTTCTATTGTCTCTGCAATTGCTTATAGCAATAACCTACTAGTCTCATCCATAGAAGAAAGAGAACTAATGATATACATAGTGATGTCACCGTTAATCCCAAGTAAATCCCTCGCATACAGCCGTACTACCCCTTCTGTCACTGGGGTTCCCAACCTACAGATTAGTCATTACTCATACTCCCTATACCTAGCTCAATCCTCGGGGTCTTGGTTATCTAACAAGTCCTTGGATTGAGGCAAGAGAGGATACAATAATCATCATGTCATACAAACTAATACATGATCCCATCTATGATAAATAACATGCACAAAAGCTATATGGCTAGGCCGAGCCCTTAGCCCAAAGAGAATTACTCACACATAGAGATGAAATCAACAGTCATAAATATTGCAATGGAAACCATGAGATTGATAGCAAATAGTCTTACAATGTTGCCAATCGAAGATGAGATCTACTATTACAAGTGGTGGAATATGTCTATGGTGGTGTAGAAGAGTTTGGAGATTAGATCTAAATCTATTCCTCTGGTGGCTCTTTGGTGTTGTGGATGCAGGTTTCTGGGGTTCTGCGGCGACTCTCCGGGGATCTATTTCTCGTTGCCCCAAGCCTCTTAATATAGGGGTCCCTTCATGAAAGTTGTTATGTTTAACCTAGCGGTGTCGATGGCAACTATACGGTCAGAACTATATGGCCGGAATTTTAATCCCGCCGTATAGTTGGTCATTAAAGCGTCTGTCTCCACTTCGCGACCCCTAGTTTCTTTGGGTTGTTGGAAATCTCGTATCTTTGACTTTATTGTTGTGATTCCCATCATCAAGCGTCATTATATGCGCAGGGAAAAATAGAAAGAAAGGATTGCATACCCCTTTGATCATTAGGCATTAGTGGCAGAGTTTAGAGAGATATTTCATAAAAAATATGAATAATATCCAGTTTAAATGTGGATGTAGATGGCTATATTTCACAGCTATCACGGACCTTCTCAAAGATGGGCCATTAGTAGGCAGCTGAGGACAAGCTGCGAGAATAGTGACGGGCCTACCGTAGGCCTTAACAGTATCAGACCTACTTGATGCAGGCTCTTAATGGGCCACACAGTATTCAGATAATGTGGGCCTCTGTAGTCCGAAATAGTTACGGGCCTGAAATTCACGGGCTGCTGTTGGCTGCATCTTTTGGGCCCATTTCAAATAGTGCAGGACGAAACAGTAACGGCTCGTCTTCTTATTGGGCTCTTTTCATGGGCCAGCCCACTTAGCATTTAGCAGTCCTTGGCTGGGCCTGGCTTCTGCCATGGTTTCTGCGACTGTTAACGATGGTAACCGGCCGTTAACGGTGTCTACCACGTGGTGGTTTGCATGACATCAGCAGTCAACGCAGCTGGCGAACAGATCTATGACGGAACAAGTTTTCGTGGTTGAAGCGTGCGATCCGCCATGGTCCAAAACAAATCTGTGGTAGATTCTTTTGTGACTGGGCTTTTACCATGAAGCCTTCAACCACGAAATCTGTCTGTTGTAAAAGCCAACTTTTCTTGTAGTGTTCCTTAGTGGTTTGTTTCTCTTCAGAGCTTCATTTAGGTTTGCAGTGTCATTAGCATACTCACGCTCAAGACTACTCATTTTGTCAATTGTGTCCTCATGCTCATAAATTAGTTGCTTACTTTCAATGGCAAAGTTCAAGATTTCAATGAAAGTAGAGCAAGCATTTTTATTTTTGTGTAGAGCACGAAGGACCAGCTCCCCCTTCTCTTTTAAAGAAGCAACATCATCATCTACTTCATCTAAGTCAACATTCACATCATCATGAGGTGTATTGGGATCCAAAGGAGAAGTTACCTTTGATTCCTTAGCCATGAGGCATAAGTGAATATTGGGAGAAGGTGATGATGGGAGAACACATGAAGCTCCAATAACCTTGCCTTGGCCCACACATTATTAGATTTCCTCTACATGGTTAGCAACACAGGTACTAGAGGAAATAGAAGCACATTTATCATGGAAACAAGGAAAAGCAAGCATATCATCATGAGATATATTCAATCCATTTCTACATGATATGCAAGGACAATCAATACTAGGATGTAAGTCACATATAGTCCTACAAGTGTTCATCCCAAATATACAACATTGCAATAGGATAGAGATGAAGGATCATCAATGGAAAAGTCACTACCCATATTGCAAGTTGTATAATCACTCTCCATATCGTTACCTTGTGAAAAATCACAAGTAGGTGAAGTATAGGAAGATGAGAACTCATCACGGCCGGAAGTGGAGGGAACATAATCATCCTAATCAATCTTGGACACATCATATTTTGCTTGAAGCTTGGTCCAAATATTATGAGCATTCCTAAAAGGCATGATTGTGGAAAGCACTACAAAGCTCACAACATTAACAAGCACGTGAGATGCTTGAGCTTCGAGATAAGAGTTTGTCTCCTCATAAAAATATAGATTTTGGGGATCCTTCGGAGGACACAAACCCATATCAATAATTCACTCAATATTTGGGTCAATGAACCGAAAATGACTAAGCATGCGAATTCGCCAAACATCATAATTTGTGCCATCAAATGTAAATGTGTGAGAGTGCACTAAACCCCTAGGAGACATTTTTACTCTCGAGGCGGTGAAGCCTAAGAAGTGAGAGACCTCGCTCTGATACCAATTGAAAGGGAAATGTACGTCGCCTAGAGGGGGTGAATAGGCGTTTTAAAATTATTACGGTTTAGGCTCTAATAAATGTGGAAAAAAACTTAACGTTTAATTTATCAAGCCAAAACCTATATCAACTAGGTTCAACTAAGTGCACCAGCAACCTATGCTAAGCAAGACAAGCAACAAGGTGATAGCATAATAATATACTTCAAGCACGATGGTTATCACAATGTAAATTGCATAAGTAAATGGCTCGGTTTAGAGATAACTGATGGATGCGGAGACGATGATTTGTTTCTCGAAGTTCATTTCCAAAGAAGCTACATCTCTGTTGGAGAGGTGCAGTGGTGCAATGTACTTCGAACGCCACAAATGTCTCACCTAGAGGTGTGGTGGCTCGATGCTCACCCAACGCCACACAAAGCCTCACCCCAAGATGTGAAGGCACACAAATCACCAATGCCACAAAAGTCTCACTATATTCTCCCGTGAGCTCGCCACAAAGGCTTACTCACGTTCCACTATGGGACACTTGAAGGCAGTCACAGAACCCGTACAAGGCTTGGGGCAAACTCCACAACTCAATTGGAAGGATCCCAAGAAATGCCAAAAAGGCTACAAGCTTTAGGTAATCCACAACAATTAGAGCCCCCGAGAACAATGCCCAAAAGGCCACAAGCTTTAGGAATCTCCACAACTCAATTGGAGGCCCCAAGAACACACCTCAATTCCATACAACCGTCTAGGGTTCCAAGAACCCAAGAGAAACAAGCCCAAGAGCTTGAACTCTCGCCGAATCTCCGAGGAGAACTCAAACCTATGCACCAAATGTAAGGGCAAGTCCTCCACTCTCAAATTCCACTAAATCTAGAAAAGCTATTGGGGGAATAAGAGAGGAAGAACATAAGAGAAGAACACCAAATTCCTCCAAGATCTAGATCTCAAGATTTCCTTTACTAAGAATAGATATGATTTGGTAGAGTGGTAGAACTAGATATCCTCTCACTTTTCCCTCAATAAGATGCAAGAATCATGGGAGGAAGAGGGAGTAAGAAATCTCAAATAGGTCAACAATGGTGGGTAGAAACGAGCTCCAAAGATGGGGAACCATTGGGGAATAAGCCCCCCTTAAATAGGACAAGGAAAAACAGACCGTGTGGGCCAGATTCGCGCCCCACCTGAACTACCGGTGTCCCACTAGTTCCACCAGTAAATAAAAACACAAGTTACTGAACAAAAACACGTTTTCACCAGAATTTTGGGCGGAAGTTGCTGCGGTACTACCGCTCAAGCGAAAACATTGGACAACATTGCACGAAAACTTTAATAACTTTTGACTCCGGACTCCGATTTCGATGATCTTTGGCTTGTTTTGAAGAGAACAACAAGCTATACAAGATTTTGCAAAGAAACATCATACTAAAACATGGGAGTATAAAAATAAAATGGAGAAATGTATGAACTCTTAGAAGCAACGAACCGGTAAAACCTCCGAAACGCAAAACACAAGAAGTTGAGCTTGGAAACTCCAATTGGGATGAACCCAATTTTGTTGGAAAGATAATAAAGAGTATAATCCAAAAAGGTGAAATGTTGGATACCATGAAGGGATAAAATATTAAGTATATGTATGTGAGATATTTCCCAAGGTGTGGAGCCGGAAAACCCGAAGATCAAAAACGCAATAAGATATTCAAGGGAAAGCATTTTTGATGAACTGGAGATTGTTATGAAGATAACAACAATATCTAGAACCTCGCATGGACAAGAAACAAACAACAACCAAGAAAATATGATGCAAGAATGCAAAGGTTTGAGCTCTCTCCAAAAGATGTGATCGAGTCACCCACTCGAGAGCCCCTCTTGATAGTATGGCTATCTATCCTAAACCCGATCACGCAACACTATAAGAGCCCGGTAAAATACAAACCTATCAATACATACCTTTTCCTTGAGAAATACACTTGAGCTTGGTTTAGATCGTCTTGTCCTTCTCAAGATGGATCGCCCTTCTTGATTTATCTTGTTCACACTTATCTTGATGAAGACTTGCAACTTGCTCCCCCGTACTCCATGGGGAGACCTCTTCTTTGAACTAGTATTCATCATCCCATGATCACCGAGGATGGCAAGCTTTACGCATCAGATCTTCTAGAGATGGCGCATCTTGAGCTTGCGCATCATTTCTACTATCCCCGTTAGGATGACGTCTTGAATATGCACATGAGGAACTCCATCTTCTTATTCTTGTTCTTCTAGACACACTTGAAATTCTTATTCTTCTTTCAACCTTGAGACTAACACATGGCCCAAGCAATGCCAATGCAAAAACCTACAAGTGAGACATAATTTGCACATTAGTCTATAGGTATTGCCATTAATTACCAAAACCACACATGAGGGCATACATGCCCTTTTAGCTTTCTTGAATCTTAATATGTAGATGACATATTTTGAGTGGGGGCTAAGTGGATTCCCTAATCAAATGTGTGGTTGACATATTTGAGTGAGAGCGTGACAACATTTGTATATATATTATTGACATATGATGAATGATGTAATTGGTATTAATAGTTATTTAAGATAGTAAATACTTGGTGGATGAAGTTGAGCATGTATTAGACATTAGAACTATCAATATAGATCAATATGTTTAATAAACATTAATGTCAAAATGTTACCTAGATTTGATTCTGAACATGTTCAGAATGTCCTAGATGAGATTCTGAAGTAAGTTCAGAATGTAACAAGAAAAGAAATATGTTCTTCTTGTGAAACTATAGGGGAAATATGGAGTTGATATCGGTATGAAAACAATGGTTAATAGAAAGAAATGAGATGTGTTGCATCTCCTATGCCTTGGTCATAGGTCCTTCCACATAACCATATTGTATACTCGACGTAACTTGACCCAAGTTTTTGGTTGGTATAACAAGTTCTTACTCGTAAGAACATGTTTTCGAAGTGATTTCTAAGTTAATCACTGAACCAGAGTTAAGTTTGTCATTCAAGACAAAAGTGCTTAGGCATCAAAGTTGCAAATGAAGCACTATCGATCAAATCTACATAGATATAGAAGTATGTGGTTACTTTTGAAGTGGCAAGTATAACTGTTATGGCTAACGAAGTTCGACTTCAACTGTGTGTGTTTTCTAAGTATACATGACAGCAGTGAAAGTCCAATTGATTGAACGACCGTAATTGTAGACATGAGGAAACAAAGTCTTACTCTGCCGCCAAACTTATACTTCGACATATTATATGATAATAGGGTAATGTCAAATTAGGTGGCATTAAATGATTTGCACAGAACATTTGTATCTAGTAATACAGATCATAGCTAGGAACGTTTATCCATGAGCAAGAATGATTAATAACACCATATGGGATATGATGTTTATGATTAGTAACAAATGCAACTAGATTCTTTGTACTCTAGTGCAAGAGGGACACTGGAGCAGATATGCCATAGAGGCAAATAATAGAGGTGTTTATTATCATATCTCATTAGTTCATAATAGTTTTATACCATACTATAACTGTGTCAATCGGAAACATTGATGCACATGTGGTATGTAAAACAATTAGGGTCCCTAGTAGCCTCTATTCAACTAGTTCATTGGGCAACTGATGATCAAGGTTTCCTGATCATGGATCATTTATGTATATTCACAATGAAGTCATATCATTGGTGAATGACGTGATGGGAATTACCCAGCATAATTATTGCGACACGATAAAGTCACATAGTTCATCATTGCAATAATTAGAAATGAAGTATCCTACTCCTTTGACCGTGACATAATATTTAATCACTATCACTAGAGGCTTCTTAGATTTACATCAACCATCACACTGTAATAGTGTGATCATAAAGGTGTATATTGGGTATTCTAGATTGATATGTTGAGGTGTATGCATCGAGATTAGGATTTATTCACATGCGTGACGGGAAGATACACTAGGCCCACTGGGTGAGATTACATCCATAAGTTGTGCAACATGTGACTAGGTCACGGGGATGGAATATCGTGGAAAAGAGTAAAGCAATACTTGTCGGTAAAAAAATTGAACAAGATATTGTGATACTGAAGTCAGGTATGGTTCAAACGACATTGAAAACGTGGAATGCATAGGGGCCATTATAGATATCCTAGTCCTACTAATGATCATTGATCCAAGAGGTGTCTCGATCAAGTCTGTGATGTTCCCGAACCGTAGGGTAACACACTTAAGGATTTTAAGATTCTTGGAGATCATTTTGGAAACATCGAGATCACAGGAAGAAAGAGATGAGAATGCTGGAAGTGTTCCATGAGAGAACCAGAATTACTCCGGGATGATCCGAAGTTTTTTGGAGTGAACCGAAAGGTGTTCTAGGTCAAAGTAATTTGATAATATGTATTTTATATATTAATTATTGGAATTAATATTAAAATAAATATTTAAAATTAATCTTGAAAGGGCAACTTCCCTAATATGCCAAATCCCGGGAGGGAATAAGCCTAAGAGGGAGCCGCCCTCCTTGGGACCCGTGCGGCGCCCACCCCAACCCAGCCCGATCGGCCCCCCTCCCTTGGCGCGCGCCTCCTCCCTTTAGTCCCACCCTAGGATTTGAGTGGTTGGGGTGACCCTGTTTACCCTATATAAGGTGGGTCCTATGGAAGGGAAAAAGACACACAAAATCAATATATAATCTAAGGCAGTTTCCTTAGAGAATCTCTCCCTGTCTGTTGTTGGCTCTTGCGCTAGCGCGGTTCCAAGAAGCACTATGCGTGAAGGAGAAGATGCATCTTTAACATGTCATCACATTATTGGATCCCTAGTTCCAGAAGGTCTACTTTCGCAATCATGGATGGATCTGGGATCTCGGAGGTCATCGTTAAACACCGAGCGTGTGTGGGACCATGGGGGTGTTGCCACTTGTGGCACCTGGATTGTTGTGCGAGGATAAACGCGACCTTGAGGTCAGCTACGAGTATGACTACATCATCCACATTCCACGTGAATGTTAAACGATTTCGATCTACAAAGGTATGCCACCGAAACTCTCTATATTACAACATTACTCCGACATAGATCCTAGAAATGGGTGTTCCACTAGTTAGAAAAATTATTTTTTCTGCTCCAAACTCCTTCAGGAGTTAGTATGGATCTCCAGGTCCCACTGATGATTATTAATCGGAGAGGTGTCTCAATCATGTCTGCATTATTCGTGAACCATAGGGTGACACACTTAAGGTACACCAACACTAATGGGCAGATATATTATATCAGAGAAAGGTTTTGAAAGAGCTGGAATTATTTCGATGAGTACCGAATTGTTTTGGGGAAAATTCCTGAAATTGGTTACAGATGTAATATCGAAACAATGCAAGGGGGTTTATGTAAATGTTTGTTAATTAAAGGAATTTACAAATATTAATATGAAGAAATAAAAATTGCTTTTATTAAACGAGAGTTTTCATTTAATTTAGTGAAAATTAGTGGCAAGTGGAATGGAAATTCATGTGTGTGGGTTCCCCCACCTCTCCCTCATTCATGTGTTCCACTCACATGAATGAGGGAGAGGTGGGGGAACCCACCTTGGCTGCCATACATGGCCTTGGGGGCTGCCCCTCCCCTATAAAAGAAGTAGTCCTCCTCTCCTCTTACACCATCCTTGTGATGGATTTCTCATCTCTGCCTATAGTGGTTCCCATGTTCGTCGGACTAGCGATGAACATGTTCTAGTAGTTTCTCTAGTGGGATCTGCTGCTTTTGCTACTCCGCTGGATCGAGGGCCCAGAGGTTGTTGGAAAGCCGGACGTCATGTTCCCGAGCATGGATGCAGTGCTCTACAACTTGATCTTGAGATCGACAAGAGTTTGTTTACATCATCCACGAGATTAAATCTCGCAAAGCTTTTCAGTCTTTGAGGGTAAGTTCTATATGGATGTATATCCACCCATTTCTTGCATCTAATAGACAGATCTTGGTACTTAGTTTTTCATATCATAGAATTTTTTGTTTTATTTGATGTGAACCCTTCAGTGGTATTAGAGTCGTATCTATGCGTAGATGTTTTGTACAGGTAGAACACATACGAGTATGTGGCATTGATGATAATGTTATTGCATCCTCTTGTGCATTTGGATATTAGCGGCATAGTGGGTTGAAGCGGCCTAGACCAACCTTACATTTCCTCACACATGAGACCTGTTGCACGCTTGACATGCAACTAGTTTTGCATAAGTGGCTGGCACGTGTCTATCTTGCCCACTATAGTTAATATCTAATATACAACGGGTTGCTTATAATTTGATTATCACTATTGTGGTCCCATGTTCGTAGGTAAGAACTGTTCTATCTTTTAAAGCCTGAGCCACATAAATTATGCAAAGATAAATTAGAAGAGACTAAATTTGTCTTTGCTAGGCATGTGTCATGATGTGGTAAATGTTAAAATTGTAAGTGTGGTATGATACTCTTGGAAATTAAAACAAATCAAGGTAGAAGCGCCATAGACATTGGTGCTACACCAATGGAATGATGGAGATCGTACCATGATGCACAAGATGGAGATCAAGTGCAAGAACCATATCATATCACTTTTTGCATGTGATGTTTGTATGCATCTTATTTTTCTTAGATAGCTCTTAGTAGAATAAGATGATCTCTCATTTTAAATATCAAGATAAAAATGTATTCTTCCTTTAGTATGCATTGTTAAGAAAGTTCGTCATTTTGAGACACCACATGATGATCGGGTGTGATAGACTCTACATTCGCATACAACGGGTATAAGCCAGATTTATACAAGCGGGTACTAAGGTTCTTACTTGGTGATCCTAGCATGTAATATATGTCCTTATAACACATACTGAAAGGTAAAGCATGAATCATATAGTGGATATGATGACCATGTTAATGCTCACCTTTGCAGCTGCACCAATTCACGTGATGATCGGTCTTGGTGTAGTGAATTTGGTTCATGTAATCACCAAAACGACTCGAGGGATGTTGTTTTTGATTGGGAGTTCATTTGGTAACTTGGATTGATTAGAACTCAATCTCTCTTAAACTTAGTCTAAATAAACTTTGCAAATTCTTTTGTAGATGGCACCACCTTCTTTTAATTCAACTTGTTCATGGAGAAAGAGAAACTTGCAACAAATGGTAGCAACTTTACCAACTGGGCCCTTAACCTAAGGATTCTCCTCACTGATGCACAAAAGCAATATGTGCTAGATGTGCCGCTCCCCACCTCCTGATGATGATTCAGACGATGTCAAGAATGTTTACTTAAGTCATATGGAGGACCACGATGTAGTTCACTGTGGCATATTGTATGGGCTAGAGCCCGAGCTCCGTAAGCATTTCGAGAACGATAATGCTTTTGATACCATGGGTGAATTGAAAATGGTTTTCGATACCCATGATGCCATAGAGAGTTATGAAGCTTTTGAAAAGTTCTTGAGCTACATGATGGAGAACATCTCTGTTAGCAAGCACGTACTCAAAATGTCTGGGTATGACAATAAGCTCATAGCCTTGGGAATAACGATTCCCATTGAGCTAGGCATATATCATGTTCTCCAATCTCTGCCACCAAGCTATAAGAGCTTCGTGATAAACTACAACATGCAAGGCATGAAGAATTCTCTTCCTGAGATTCTATTAATGCTCAAGACTATAGAAGTGGAGATCAAGAAACAACATCAAGTTTTTATGGTCAATAAAACCTTAAGTTTCAAGAAAGGCAAGAAAGTCAAGCAAAAGGGTAACTACAAGAAGGGCGGCAAATCTGTTGCTGCACCTAAAAAGAAGACCCGGGCTGGCCCTAAGGCTGAAACTGAGTGCTTTTATTGCAAGGGCACTGGGCATTGGAAGAGCAACTGCCCCAAGTATCTGACAGACAAGAAGTCCAGCAAGAAAACAAAGGTATATACATGTGTACTTGACTAGTACTCACAGTAGCACCTGGGTACTGATACTAGTTCGGTTGCTAATATATGTAACTCGAAAAAGGGGTTGTGGAACATGCAACCACTAGCAAGGGATGATGTCATGATGTGTGTCGGCAATGGATCAAGAGTTGATGTGATCACCATCGGGACACATAATTGTTATAAACCTAGATAATTTTTATTTGGTTCCTGCGTTGAGCATGAACATTATTTATGGATTGTGTTTATTGTAAGACGGTTATTCGTTTAAGTCTCAGAACAATGGTGGCTCAATTTATATGAATCATATCTTTTATGGTCATGTTCCTAAGATGAATGGTTTATATAAACCTAGATAGTTGATGCGTCCAAAATTGAAGCATATTTACCATTTGTTTTTGCATAAATAGAGTAGGGATTTCTGTATTTCACTGTGACTTTGTGCGCTATTTCATTCTTGTTTCAACAGGATCCGAAATCTTGGAGTCATATATGAACATATCAATTAGAGCTATCATATTGTGTAATTTTATGATATTTCTAAGTGATAAAAGTCATTTTATGGATTTACCTTTGCATCGGGGAGAATACCAATCAAGGGGGAGGCATCAGTATGGTTAACAACCATTGGTACAAGCGGAGCCCACCCGTACCGTCCACCCTTACTAGGTGCCATCACGGTCGCCTCGTCAAATAGTTTCACCTAGCAAGACGAAAAGGAGATCCGACATTCACAGCCACCACAAACCATGAAGCACCACATCCGAGAAGGATCTGTAGGAGGAACTCGGCTGGAGTAAAATCCCGACTGCTTCACGGATCATTGGAGGACAACGCATCATCCCCTTCATCATCAACCGCTGCATCTTCATCACCACCATTACTCCATCTTTCATCTATTGGATCTCTTTGTAATTCTAGATCCAATTGTGGTTTACATTAGATCTATCCTCGTACTTTAATCCATTCATTTGATTATGATGATATTGTTGATTGCTTCCATGAGTGAGTAGTTCCTTTGTTCTTGGGGATATGGAGAAACTCTATCACCACTATGAACTTGTAATAAAGATGATCTATTCTTGTGTCTATATGACTTGCTTGTCTATGATATAATTATGACTTGTGTTTGATTTATCTCTTTATATGATATGTGAAGTCGACCACATATCATTTGCCTTTGGGACTAAAGGGAGGAAGAAACCCTTTGGACGTGATTTGGAAGCATACCCGGAATGCCCCGTGCCAGATTGGCGTCGGCTCGTAACCTACATGGTCAAAGGGGGATTAAAGAGGGACTCCCTAAGCTAATTATGATATCCATGGGGAAACCCTTAATTGTGGTGGTCTATATGAGTGATTTCTCTCAAACATTGCAGTGGTTATTTAGAGGTGACCTCACACTTGGATCAACAAAGTGGCTTCCTACGAGCCTTGTCGTGAACATCTTATTATGGGGCTCTCTCCACACATATCATGCCATAAGAAGTATGTTATCTTGATTACATATAACAATATAATAGTGTTATGCTAGTGGTGTATCCTACATCCCCGAGAATGTTTTAGCCCTATTGAGTTCAACCATGCTTTTGTGCGATCTTGTTACTTGTTTTCTTCTACTTGTTTTAATTACTTTTCTGCAAACAACCATAAACCATTCAAACACCCTTTAATTGAGATAAAAGACAACTTACAAGTACTCTTTGATAGATAGTAACGAGGGGCATAAAGACCCTTACCAATAGCTCTCTGTGGATTCGATATCTTTACTTCAAAACTAGCTACAATTGGTCTATGCACTTGCAGTCATCAAGCTATTTTTTGGCGACGTTGCCGGGGAGCTAAGTGCTTTTGGTCTTTGTTCTTAGTTACTTATTTTAATCATTGTTATACTAAAGTTGTTTACTAGTTTCAATTAAATACCATGGCTGCACTTGGACTGATCAATCAGATCGATGCTACTAAATACCTCGGGAAATTCAATAGAGGATTAGTTAAAGAATTCCCGAGAGGGGCGAACCAGAGTATGAGGTTAACCCTCGTTTTATTGCTATTATTAAAGAAA
Organism: Avena eriantha; assembly: GCA_910589775.1. Classification (NCBI taxonomy): domain Eukaryota; kingdom Viridiplantae; phylum Streptophyta; class Magnoliopsida; order Poales; family Poaceae; genus Avena; species Avena eriantha. Next base: position 427,842,323 of record OU342741.1, on the reverse strand, counting down.
AAACTTTTGCAGGAGATGATCCCGACGAGGATCCTTATAATCATTTAATGCACTTTACTGAGCTATGTTGTACTCTGAAATTGATAGGCTATTCTGATGACGAATCGAAACTTAAACTGCTTAGCCAATCTCTAACCAACACTGCTTTGGCTTGGTATAGAATTTGCCCTGAAGAAAAAAATGGATACCTAGGAAAATCTTAAATTAGAATTTGTGTCTCGATTCTTTGCCAAGGTAAAGACTGTTGAGGTAAGAAGGGCAATTACAAACTTCAAGAACCACCCAGGTGAAGGTTGGTAAGATCCTACAAAAGGTATAAGTCTCTACTTCACAAATTTCGCCATCATGATTTACCAGAATGGTACGTACTACATATTTTTTATGGAGGACTTAATCAATAAATTAAACATGAGCATGACACAAATTCAGGAGGTTCTTTCATGGAGTTAACTATAATAAAAGCGTGGGAACTTTTAGAACGAATTTTCCATAATAGAGAAACATGGGGATTTGATTTAGGAGGCGAAGGAGGTATAGAAATTGAATATGATTGTCTCAATGCTTATAAAGACTTCGGTAAGGTAAAAGAATCTGCTAATGAACTGCAACTAGATGATGATATTGTCTTGCAGATCCTTCAGTCTTTTATAGAACATATTGAAGCTCCAAAGAAGGACTGGCTTCATTATACTTTGCCACCTGAGCTAGTTTTTGAAGAAGATCCAATAATTATGGCCCCTGTCGAACCAATGAGGGAGGTGCCCTCGTATGTTGAACCCTTTCCTTTTCCAAGGAAGGTAATAAGACACATGATGGCTCAGCAACTTGATGATCAACGCAAAGAGGAAGAATTATTTCTCAAGGAGCTAGAAGAGGAAACACTAATAAGGAAAACTGAGGAAGAACGTGAACAAGAGGCAGAGGCATCAATAAAAGAAGATATTTTGACCATGTTTGCACACTACAATGTGATTGAGCTAGTGTCGGGGGATAACCTCCGGATACCCCAACCGAACAAGAACAACGACAGTCGGTTTGTGTCCGGTTGGCTGAGTGCAGCCAGACACGAGCAAGTCATACCGGCTACTTTACGGTAGCCGGAACCATGAGGAGCAGTAAGGCACGGGACCGGCTACATCAGCATAGCCGGACTCAATCAGAAGGACAAAGCGTACGATGACAAGACTCGCAACTACACGGCCATACCGAAGACTTTGCTGGGTGATGCGGGAACAGTGGCCAGATGCTGACGACAGGCTAGCACGTCGTTCACTGTACCCACGACGACCCTACCGCATGTACTCTGATGGGATGTAAGTGTACCGGATACTATAGATAACCAGCCAGCTGGGACCCGCCTGTGGGGTCCACCAGCTGGACTGGCTAGTGAGACCAGTGCCTCTCTGCCTATATAAGGAGAGGCAAGGTTCTCGTAGCAAGGGTTGGTCTCAGTGCATTTAAGGTGGTAGCTAGAGAATAAAGCTCAGGGAGCGATTGTAGCCCGTATACTACTCATAGTCAGATCGGCAGGAGTAGGAGCTTTACCTCACCATGAGGGCTCCGAACCTAGGTACTTCTTGTGTCTCGCTACACCTGCTCGTACCCAATCCCACCTGCGGACGCCGTCGAGAGCTTCCCTGCTAGTCCCCACACCTCTATCTAACTTGTTTAGGTACTATCGTTCCCAATACAACGACAGTTGGCGCCCACCATGGGGCTAGATGGCTTCGACTGGAGTCATGTTCCGCACGGGACCCCGCACTTCAGCCGGTGAGCGCGTGGCCTGCGGCCTGGTGCTTACGCTCGGCAAGTTTGACTACGTCATCGACAACGCTTCATGTTTTAATGGATCCACGTTTCTGGAAAACGGTTCTATTCTGCTTTTTGGCGACCTCCCCATCTACGTCGCCACCGTGCCGGAGAATTTCCCTAGGGAGATCATTTTTGTCAAGGAGCCACTGCACCTCAGCAGCGGCGCCTCCGTCGCTCCTCGCGGCGTCGAGGTGATGATGGCCGGCTCCAGCTCTTAGCCTCGCCAGCCGCGGGAGCGGGGCACGGACAAGGTCGGAACTTCTGCTCCACTACGGCCCACGAACCCGGTGGAGGAGGCTATCGAACGGCTCCTCACGTCGGTTAACCTCGGGGATAACCCGAAGGAGGCGGAGGCCAACTTCGCCATGGAGAGGAAGCTTCTCCTCTAGGAGGCCATGGAACCGGCTGCGACCTGGCAGCAGCTCGAGATTACCCGGCGCGAGTACGACCACGCACATGGCCACATTATGGCTACCGCGGAGCCGAGCTGGTGCGGAAAAGTGCGGCGTCGGGGCGGCGAGCTAGGCAGAAGGATGGAAAGGGATGGCGAGCTGGATCCGCAACCCGCTCTTATCCGGCCCACCTACAGCACACCCATCAAGAACCTGCGCGTGGCGCGAGCTGGGGCAGACGAACTGCCCAACATGGAGGGCGAGGAGCGAGACCGGCAGCACACCCAGGTGCAGGAGCTCCTCCAAATCTCGGATGAGCAGGCTGATGCCATCCGGCAGATGCACGAGGACCCTACCTTCTCCAGGGGAAGCAAGCCGCCCGACAACAGCAAGGGCGCACCCCGCGACACCCAGAAGGCATCCTCTTCTCCAGCTAGGGCCTAACCGGGTCAAGTGCACAGCTGTGCGCTACGTCTCCCTCATGCTAACCGGGTCAGCGAGGACATGGCTCAACAGCCTCGTGCCCAACAGCATCAACGCCTCGCTAGACTTCGAGAAGGTGTTCGTCCGCAACTTCAACGGCACGTACAAGCATCCGGGTCGCCCACGCGACCTGGCCTTGTGCGTCCAGGGTGACCGCGAGTCAGACCGCGAGTACCTCGCCAGGTGGACAGAACTGCGCAACACCTACGAGGGCATCCTAGAGAGCCAGGCCATCGGCTTCTTTGTCAAGGGGTGCCGAGAAGGCACCATGCTTCGCCACTGGCTACTGTGTGAGCCAAAAACCATGGTGGAGCTCATGACGGTTGCGGACCAGTACGCCACGACGGATGCCGCAATGAGAAGCTCCTCCGAGTAAGTGCTAACGGGCGTCCGACTCATCGGAGCCGGCTCGTGGTCGTCCGAGCAATCAGACTGGAAAAGCCGGATCCTCTAGGTGCCACAGCAACGACAACCGGTTCCATGGGGACCGCCCAGCTGGATAGTAGAAGCCTCACTACCACGTGCGGCAGGTCAATGTTGTGGAAGGCGCGCCCGATGCACCGGCTAACGATGCAAGAAGGCAGAAGCCGCAGCTCACCTTCGACATAATGCTTGACGGCCCGTTCAAGTGGCATAGCGGTCCCTTCAAGCTGGCTACGCACACCACCCGGAACTGCAGCTGGACCCGCCAGCTAAAGGACCAAGGCAACCAGCAATGTCTACCCCCGCCCCCTCCTGGTGGATCCCCACCACCGGCTAGGGGAGTCAGTAATGATGGCAACGGTGGCAACAACAATAACAGCTACCCCCAGCCGCACGCCGTCTACCACATCTTCGAGACGGAGCTGGATGACAAGCACAGCCATAGGCGGCGCTCTAAGGAGGTCAACGCCATCGTCTCCCCAGTCCCCCAGTTCCTGAACTGGTCAGAGACCCCCATCACCTGGAGCCGGGAAGATCAGCCGAATGAGCTTCCGAATCCCGGGGGCTACACCATGGTGCTTGACCCCCTCATCGTCTCCAATGAGCGCACCTGCCGCTTCTTGCGTGTCCTCATCGACGGAGGTAGCAGCCTCAACCTTCTCTTCCAGTCTTTGCTGGAGAAGCTTGGCATCCGCGAGTGCGACCTACGCCCGACTACCACGACATTCCACGGCATACTGCCGGGGCCGGCTTACGTTTCACTGGGGAAAATCCAGCTGGATGTCATCTTCGGGACCGAGGAGAACTTCTGGTGCGAGCCAGTATGGTTCGAGGTGGTGAACCTGTCGAGCTCCTACCACGCTCTCCTCGGGCGCCCCGCCCTAGCCAAGTTCATGGCCGTCCCCCACTACGCGTATGTCAAGAAGAAGATGCCGGGACCAAACAGCGCGATCACCATCGCCAGCTGCTTCAGGCGGTCAATGGAGTATGCCTCAGCTGGCTCCAAGCTGGCAGAGGCCCTCATCATAGCCGAAGAGAAGCGCGTGATCATGCGCAATGTGGCCATTGCCCAGCAAGAAATGCCAGCTAGCAGCAAGCCGGCTGGAGAAGCAGCTTTCCAGCCAGCAAAGGAGACGAAGAGAATTCTGCTTGACCCCTCCGACTCGACCAAATTCGTCACCATTGGTGCCAACTTGGACAGCAAATAGGAAGGCACGCTCGTCGACTTCCTCTGTGAGAATCAGGACATCTTCGCATGGTCACCCAAGGACATGCCAGGTGTGCCGAGGGAGTTCGTCGAGCACTCGCTTCATGTGCGGCCGGACGCCAAGCCGGTCAAGCAGCCTCTGTGTCGGTTAGCAGAGGAAAAAAGAAAGATCATTGGTGACGACATCACCCGGCTCCGTGCAACCGAGTTCATTATGGAGGTGTACCACCCGGATTTTCTGGTCAACCCAGTCTTGGTGTTGAAGAAGAACAAGACCTGGCACATGTGTATTGCCTACACCAGCCTGAACAAGGTGTGCCCCAAAGACCCCTTCGCTTTGCCCTGTATCGATCAAGTTATCGATTCAACGGCCGGCTGCGATTTGTTGTCCTTCTTGGATTGTTACTCCGGTTACAATCAGATCTGGCTAAACCCGTCTGACCAGATAAAAACATCGTTTATCACCCCGTACGGGGATTTCTGCTATGTAACCATGCCTTTTGGTCTGAAAAATGCAAGCGCTACCTATTAGCGTTGTATGCAGAAATGCTTGCACATGCAGATCGGCCGAAACATGCATGCCTATGTGGACGATGTAGTCATCAAGACCAAGGAGAAGCGCACCCTCCTCGAGGACTTGGGAGAGACATTTGGCAACCTCCGTCAGTACCATATGAAGCTGAACCCAGAGAAGTGCGTCTTCGGCGTCCCATCCGGCTAGCTACTCGGTTTCCTCGTTTCACAACGAGGGATCGAAGCGAACCCGGAGAAGATTGTGGCCATTGAGAGAATGCAGCCGCTCAGGAGCTTGCTTGGAGTCCAGAAGTTCACCGGATGCCTGGCCTCCCTCAGCCGTTTCGTCAGCCGGTTGGGGGAGAAGGCACTTCCGCTATACCAGCTGATGAAGAAGACGGACAAGTTCTCCTAGACCTTGCAGGCCGACGCTGCTTTTCATGACCTCAAGCGCATGCTATCCACATCACCGGCTCTAGCCACGTCGGCTAGCAAGGAGCTGATGTTGTTCTATATAGCATCCATCGGCCGGGTCGTCAGCGTCGTCCTGGTGGTGGAGTGCCCCGAGGAGGGCAAGGCTCAGCCAGTTCAGCGACCCGCCTACTACCTCAGTGAGGTCCTCTCCCTCTCCAAGCAGAACTACCCCCACTACCAGAAGATGTGTTATGGTGTGTACCTAGCGTGCAAAAAGCTCAAGCACTACTTCATAGAGCATCCGATTAAGGTCGTGTGCACCACACTCCTTTCGAAAATCATCGGAAACAAGGACGCCACCGGATGAGACGCCAAGTGGGCCATCGAGCTCACCACCGACTACATCCAGTACGAGCCCCGGCTCACAATCAAGTCGCAAGCTCTGGCGGACTTCCTCGTCGACTGGGCCGAGACCCAATACCTCCCACCGGTTCCCAATTCGGACCACTAGAGGATGAGCTTCGACGGCTCGAAGATGCTCGGGGGCTTGGGAGCTGGCATTGTCCTCACCTCACCCAAAGGAGACCTTCTGTAGTACGTCCTCCAGATCCACTTCAAGGCCTCCAACAACGTTGCCGAGTACGAGGCACTGGTGCATGGCCTCCGGCTAGCCAGGGATATTGGTGTCAACCGGATCCTTTGCTTCAGAGACTCGGATCTGGTGGTGCAGCAGGTATCCGAAGAGTGGGATGCCCGTGATGCAAACATGGCTCTCTACCGTTCCACATTCAGAAGCTCAGCGCCTGCTACGATGGATGTGAGTTCCATCACGTCCCTCGCGTCAACAACGAGGCAGCCGATTCGCTCACCCGAATCGGATCCACCAGGAAGGCGATCCCATCAGGGGTATCCTTGGAGCATCTGCGCAAGCCCTCCATCAACCCATCTCTTGAGTTGGATTCCATTATCTGGGCGGGAAGTGTTCCGGTTGACGCCACGGCAGAAGCGGAACCGGAAAATCCCGCAAAGAAGAAGGCTCGCACCAACTCCGGTAAGTCCGTGCCCACCGGCTCGCAAGACCCAGGGGCTGCCGACGCATCAAGCGGCACAGGGCTACCGTTCCTAGAACCTCATCCGGATGGCCCCCCGACATCCCTTAGCTGGAGAATGAGAGCGTCCTCACTATCCGGGAGATACCATCCTGGGCACAACCCTTCATGAACTACATCGCCAATGGAGAACTTCCGGATGACGAGGTGGAAGCAAGGCAAATTCAGCGACGCACGCACACGTACACCATCATCAACAAGGAGTTGTACAAGCGCAGCGTATCCGGTATCTTCCAACAGTGCGTCGATGTGGACACATGCTATTGGCTACTCAGGGACATTCACCAGGGCGAGTGCGGACATCACGCTTCATCCAGGGAAATAGTGGCCAAGGCGTTCCGCCACGGATTCTATTGGCCCACCACCCTCGAGGATGTCGATCAGCTAGTCCGCGCGTGCAACAGGTTCCAACGTTTCGAGCAGCTCAGGCACATGCTGGCTGCGGTGCTCAAAATTATACTGATCACCTGCTCCTTTGCTGTCTGGGGCCTTGACATGGTCGGTCCCTTGAAGTGGGCGCGCATAGGCATGACCCACCTGCTGGTGGCGGTAGACAAGTTCACAAAATGGATAGTGGCCAAGCCTATCCGGAAGCTGGATGGGGCGACAGTCGTCACCTTCTTCACCGACATCATTAACCGGTTCGGCTACCCCAACAGCATCATCACCAACAACGGCACGAACTTTGCCAATGGACCTTTCGCCCGATTCTGTAGCAAAAAGGGCATCCAACTAGACCTCGCTTCTGTCGCACACCCGTAATCCAACGGGCAGGTCGAAAGGGCAAATAGCCTAGTGCTAGCCGGAATCAAGCCGCGCCTCATCGAGCCCTGGGAGCGATCGCCCGAATGCTGGATTGAGGAGCTTCTGGCTATGCTGTGGAGCCTCCGCACCACGCCGAATAGGTCATTCGGTTTCACCCTGTTCTTCCTTGTCTATGGCTCGGAAGCCGTCCTCTCCGCAGATATCGAGTTCAACTCACCACGCAAGCTCCTCTACGACGAAAAAGCAAACCAAGAGGTGCGGGAGGATGGCGTCGCCCTCCTCGAGGAGGCCCGCAAGCTAGCACTGTCCAGATCGGCATTGTACCAGTAGCGCCTACGCCACTACCATTCGAGCCAGATCCGCCCCGTCGCATTCCGCGAGGGCGATCTAGTTCTCCGGCTGGTGCAAGACATGAAGGGCATGCACAAGCTGTCACCGCCTTGGGAGGGCCCCTTCATCATCAGTCGGGCGCTGCACAATAACTCCTATTACCTCATCGACACGCAGCAGCCACGCAAGAACAAGATGGACAAGTCGGATGAAGATACAGAACGCCCTAGAACGCGGCCCTGCTCCGCCTGTTTTACACCTAGTCATCGGACAGTGTATGTATCCCGCAAACTCGATAAATGAAAATGCGGACCCCTACGAGATACTCGGGGGCTCCTTGCTAGAAATTTGTGTATATTTGTTTCCGATACAGTTTTTTCGGCTCCGGCAACCCCTACCTGGGGGCTCGCCGGCCGGCCTGACCTGCTAAATCAACAAACCGGCTGAGTAGTGTGCGACGATGTCAGAGGCCCACTCTTCGTCTCAGCTACAGACCATAACCCGGTTGTCTGGCTAGCAAGAGCAAAAGCCTGAGGCATCCCACATGAAAAACGGGGAGGAGATGCGATGGATCGGGTGTTCTGGCCTTGCAACTAGTTTCAGATGATCTGGCTACTAAGCCTTCAGTACCGTGCACAATGTATTGTCAGCTCCCTTCAATAACGGCTGCAGACCGCAACCCGGCTGCCTGGCAAGGACGCAGTGTAAATAGCAGAGCGCACGGGAAAATGACTAAGTGTCCAGAGAAGCAGAAGCTGGTTTTCGAAAAACTAAAACTGCCTTCCGACTAATAGGCGCTACCTTAGCCGACTAACCTATTAATGAATGGATATGCATATGTGTTTGTTTTTGTACGACTGCATCAAGTCGGATTTCAAGAAGAGGGAAGATTCAAAGTCCTTGCCTTCATCAAGCGCTCTGAATCTCGGGGGCTACACCCGTTGGGTGCGCTCGCGCGCCCCCAGTGGAACCGTGTAGTTCCAACCAGATAAAAGGAGTTTAGCCAGATATTTGGAGCTCAGGTGAGGGCAAGGGTAGGAAAAGGAAGAAGATTCGAAGCACCTGGCAACGCCAGCTACTCTGAATCTCAGGGCTACACCCAGTGGGTGCGCTGGTGCGCCCCCACTGGAGTTGAAGATCCCCCGGCTAAAGGCATTCAGCCAGATATCTCCCAGTTGCGTTAGCCAACTAGAGGCGTCTAGCCGGACGATGCTATGGACTTGAGGAAAAGGAAGAAGAAGATTTGAAGCACCTGGCTATGCTAGCTACTCCGAATCTCAGGGGCTACACCCAGTGGGCGCGCTTGCGCGCCCCCACTGGAGTTGGAGTTCCCCCGACTAAAAGAGTTCAGCCGAGCGAAGATAGCCGGATAAGTCAACCGGCAAAATGTCAAAGCTTCGAAGCATGTAGAAAATCACAAGATAGAAGCAAGACAAATAAGTGTGATTGAGTAAAAAAAAGGGAGACGAAGCTCCCATAAGTTCACCCGGCGTCAGAGACAGCTAGCACAGACGACAAGGTTCAAACAAAACAAGATAAATACAAGTCCACCCGGCATCTCGGGGATTACATCTAGGCGGCAGGGCCCTTGACATGGGGAGGATCCTGGTCGGAGGCGATCTCGGGAGGCCGAGGAGGCGCGTTGGCATATCTGGCTCCGATGTCCCCACTAGTCGGTTGCGACGAGGCTTCTGCATCAGGCGTGTCGGCAGACTTCGAGTCAGTGAGGACCTCGTCGACATCCGCGCAATCGGCGATCTTGATGGCGGAGGCCCGGAGCTCCGGATGGGCCTGGTGGATGGCGGCGAGGTCGGCACCAGCAAGGAAGTCCCCATCGATCTTCTCGACACGGGTGTCCCTGTACCAAGAGAGCATCAGGGCCAAGGCCATTTCCGCCCTGGCTCGCGTCGCTAGATCCCTCAGACGATCGACGATAGCCGGCACCTCCATCACCTTGGCCGCCAGCTGTGCCATCGTCTCCAGGACCGGCGCGTCCGGCCATAGAAACGTGAAGATCGCCTGAGCCGCCTGGCAAAGCTTGGCGGCCTCCTCGCCAAGGAGGACGACCAACTCCTGGGCGGTCGGCTGCTCCCCCGGCGACTTCTCCTGCAGCCGGTTATACGCCAGCAGGTCTACGCCGGGATTAAATGCTGTGATAAAAAAGGACGGTTAGATTCGGCTACTGGATCTAGAGAGATGAAGATAGTCGGAGGAAAACTTACCCCTGGTCGTGTGCCCAGCCTGCATCAGCTCCTCCACCAGAGCCTTCTCCCGAACCGTCAGCCGTTGGACCTCCTTCTCTTGGTCCTTGTTCTGGGCTTCGAGGAGGTCAAAAGCTTGGGCCCGACTGGTGAGGGTGGCGTCGTGCTCCTTGACGGTGCCATCCAGGGAGTCCAGCTTGGCGGGTCAGTCTTTATTCTACAGACGAAGTGTGGAATTGGACTTGCTCAGTCGATCGTTCGCCTTCTTCAGGCGATCGATTTCCCGCTGAGCGCACACCATGATGGCTGCGGAAACAGACTATCAGCAAAAATAGAAGAAGAGGAGAAAGAAGAAAGTATTCGGTAATCGAATCCGGATGAAGGGACTTACTCTGGGAGGTCCCGTTGGCAGCTGCGAGCTTCTGCTCCAGGGTCTGGTTGCCGCCGACTGCGGCCTCGAGCAGCCGGATCTCCTTCACTGCCATCTCAAGGGTGGCAGCAAGATCCGCCAGCGAGGCGGCAGAGGAGGCGTCATCGTCGATGGCGTTGGTGACCAATGACTCCTTTGCCTCTGCCATCGCCGTCCGCCACTCCTCCCTCGGCTCGTCGTCGGAGTTGTCATCGGTGACAACCACGCTCCTTGCCGGTGGCGGCCCTCCGCGCCGTCGTGGGGGAACTACCTCCACTTTGTGGGACGGCCATTTCCGGCTGCACCACTGTGGTTGGCGGAGTGTCCCCTGCTCCGGCTACGGTAGCTGGATCAGCCTGAGGCGGGGGCGAGGACGGTGCCCTGGGCAAAGGAGGGGGAGCAGAGGTAGCCAAGGCTGGCGCGGTGTCCGGTGCACAAGGCATCGACCTAGTGGGCGCCCGCGCCGGACTCATGGCACCAAAGGAGACCAGGGAACTGGGAAACAGAAGGCAAGGGAGAAACAAAAGCAAATAAGCAAAAGACAGAAAAAGTGGCAGAAGGAAGGGAGGAAAAGCCATAAGGATTGGCAGATAACTCACCCCGGCACCACGGGGGGGCCTTCTTGCGACCAAGGCGACTGGGCGGAAGGGCACCGGTCCGGCACCTCTTGGGGGCCGGCTCCTCCACGGCAGGCCGACTGGACCCGCCTCCTCCCCCGCTAGACCGGCTGGAGCCGCTCCCACCGGCGCCGGACCGGATAGAGCCGCTCCCACCGGCGCTCGACTGGATGGAGTCGTTGTCCGTTGCACAGCCTCGAGTCGGTTTGAGAGCCGGTGTGGCCTCCTCCTCATCATCAACCTCTGCGTGGGGGTCGTGAGCCGGCTCGTCGTTTCGGCTGGGGAAAACATCGCCGGACCGGCAAGCGCGTTGTTCAGGAAGGTCTGGCATGAAGTTTTGGAGGGGGGCCTCGCCCTCCTCTCGGATGATGCAGGGGAAGGTCTGTGAAAGAAAGGGACAAGGGTCAGCCGAATAGAAAGGCAGAACAAGAAAGAAAAAGAAAAACTAGCTGGCAAGACTTACCCGGGGCACGCGGTTGTCGTGGCTGAAAGGAGCCAACCTGAACTTCCAGTGCTCCGGCAGAAGCTCCTTTGTGATCGTCCACACCCACTCCTTCAAGTTGTGGTAGCGGGATCATGGCGGGACAGCCGGGTCGGGTCCAGCTGGCCAGAGTAGTAGCACATCTTGTGTGCCCGCTGCTGCAGCGGCATCATCAGCCGGGACATCCAGCTCAGCGTGATGTCCAGGCCGGTCAAGCCGGCGGTGATGAGGGAGCGCATCCACTTCAGCATGGCGTCCGACTCCGCCTTCTCACCGTGGATCTTCAGGTCCCAATGCTGCCGGCTAGATTCCACGTCCTAGAAAGCCGGCAGATTAATCCGGTCCACGTCGCCAAGGTTGTGGACGTAGAAGTAAAACTGCTGCCACAGTCGCACTATGTCCTGCAGCCAGAACTTGGGGTAGCCAGTCTGCCTGCGGGAGTAGATGGAGGCACCGCCGCACGTCACCAGCGGCTCTAGGTGAACTGGACCTGCGGCTAGACTCGAAAGAGCCGACAGAAGAGCCCAAGATCTGGCTGGATGCCAAGGTAACTCTCATAGAAGGCCACGAAGTGCGCCAGCGTCCCGATGGCGTTGGCGCCGAGGTGGTGGAGGCGGAGGTCGAAGAAGGCGAGGAACATGAGGAAGAAGGGGTGCACCGGCAGCGCGAAGCCGTGGGCGAGGTGCGATAGGAAGATCACCCGCTCTCCCTCTGCCAGATGCGGCAATTCCTCCCCCTCCGGTGCCAGCCGCATCGCCACCTCTGTCTCCAGCGGCAGTACGCTCCATGCTTGGCAGCCATCTCCGGCTTGCTGGGCGGGGATCGGTTGAGGAGTGACGGTGGCCCATGTCTCCGACGACGCGAAACGGGCAGCACGGTGAACTACTGCGGCAGCAACAAGCGAGGAAGAGCGAGGAAGGCAAGGGCGTAGGGGAGAACTGGGGAGGCAGCGAGTGGAAGGAGGAACTTCCCTCCCTCGAGTGACCTTTTAAAGACCCAGAAGCGGAACCATTAGTGGTGCCATGCGGCGTCCATCGAGCCGCACCCCACCCTCCCTACCGCACAGGATCCCTTGTGCAAGCGCGGAATGCGTAGAAGATCTCGGGACGGAAACCGAAGAGGCAGACGGCATTTTCCCGAGGCGACGTGGGACAAGACATTACACTGCACGCCGTAGTGCAATGATGGCGCGTGCGCGCATGGCCAGTGTCAGCACTGACGTCACGGGTAGCGCAACCGCTAGATGTAGCCGGCCAGAAATTTCAAAGTTGGAAAGGAGCATGCGGACATTTCACTTAAGGGCGAAATCTACACGCGCTCAGGGGCTAGTTTCGGGGGGATGACCTCCGGATACCCCAACCGAACAAGAACAACGGCAGTCGGTTCGCGTCCGGCTGGCTGAGCGTAGCCGAACACGAGCAAGTCATACCGGCTACTTTACGGTAGCCGGGACCATGAGGAGCAGCAAGGCACGGGACCGGCTACATCAGCGTAGCCAGACTCAATCAGAATGACAAAGCGACCTGATGCATAGTGCGCGGTATGCCCTGATACGATGACAAGACCTGCAACTACATGGCCATACCGAAGACTTTGCTGGGTGACCCAGGAACAGTGGCCAGATGCTGACGACAGGCTAGCACGGTGTTCACTGTACCCACGACGACCCTACCGCATGTACTCTGATGGGATGTACGTGTATCGGATACTGTAGATGACCAGCCGGCTGGGACCCGCCTGTGGGGCCCGCCAGCCAGACTGACCAGTGAGACCGTTGCCTCTCTACCTATATAAGGAGAGGCAAGGTTCTTGTACCAAGGGTTGGTCTCAGTGCATTTAAGGTGGTAGCTAGATAATACAACTCGAGGAGCGATTGTAGCCCGTATACTATTCATAGTCAGATCAGCAGGAGTAGGAGCTTTACCTCACCACGAGGTATCTGAACCTGGGTACTTCTTGTGTCTCGCTACACCTTCTCGTACCCAATCCCGCCTACGGACGCCGTCAAGAGCTCCCTGCTAGTCCCCACACCTCTATCTAACATGTGTAGGTACTACCGTTCCCAATACAACGATAGCTAGATTCTAAATCCTCGCAATTTTTTGAAGGAAAGGTACAAGCTAAAGAAGTGGGTAAGCCTATCCTTCCATGCACATTCGGAGGAACTTCCTATTATGGTCTTTGCGATATCAGGACAACTATTAATATTAACCCTTTTAACTTTTATTTAAAAATTCAAAATGAATTAGCCCCAGCTGAATTGGAAGATACATATATGACTATAATGCTCGTAGATAAAACTCTAAGAGTCCCTATGGGAATAATTAGGGGCGTACCAATATGTATTGGACCCAAAAAATATCGTAGTGATTTTGTGCTTATTGATATGCCCACTGACATTTACTGTCCCATCATCTTTGGAAGAACTTTTCTAAATACCGCAGGAGCAAACATAGACTACAGGAAGCAAACTGTGTCTCTCAAGTTTGGTGAAGAGAAAATGGATTTTCATTTCTCCAAATTTGACCATAAACCGGCTATTGAAGAATTAGATGATGATGAGTACGAACGTGAGGAAGAAGGTAATATCATAAACTTTGCCTCAATAATCATCAAGACTCTAGATAGTGATCTAGCAAGAAGTTTAGTCAACAATGATAACATTCTTGAAGACATAGAAAAATTTGAAATAGATAACTATCTCGACTCCACACCGGAGGTGGACATTGAGATTAATCAAAAATATGAAGAGCCCATAAGGATTAGGAGATGAGGCTCTTCCTCCTCCAACCCTTAAAACTCTACCAAAGGAACTAAAATATAGGTTTCTCGATGATACAAATAATTTCCCTGTTATTGTAAGTGCTAACCTCACAGAAAAAGAGGAGGAACATTTAATGAAGGTTCTCCACATGCATCCAAATGCTCTTGGGTATTTGATTAGTGACTTGAAGGGGATTAGTCCTTCGATAGCCACCCATAGAATATTCATGGAAGAAGGAGCTCATCCAGTGGCGGACTTTCGGCAACGTCTTAAACCTCACATGAAAGAAGAGGTAAGAAAAGAAGTAATATGTTTGTTGGATGCAATCGTTATCTTTCATGTGGAGGAGAGTGAATGGGTAAGTCCCATTCATTGTGTTCCGAAGAAAGATGGGTTCACAGTTGTAGAAAATGAACATAATGAAATGGTACCAACTAGAACTCGTGTTGGCCACAGGATGTGCATTGACTATCGAAAACTTAACAAGGAAACTAGGAAGTATCATTACCCTTTACCGTTTATAGACCAAACTTTAGAAAGGCTTGCCATGCATTCTCATTTTTGCTACCTGGACGGTTATTCCGGGTTTTTTCCAAATTGTTGTATGATACATTGCAAATGTATCTATAATTTTTGATGTTCCATGCTTGGTTCTATTCACTTTCTTGTGTTTTGTCCACACTTTCGAGTACTTTTCATATGATTGCTTGGACTAACCTATTAACAAGAGCCACAGTGCCAGCTGCCTGTTTTCTGCTGTTTTTGGTTCCAGGAAAGTTAGAAAATGAATATTCTAGGAATTGAACGGGACAAAAGCCAAAGTGCCTATTTTTCCGAAAGTCATCAGATGCCAGAATACGAGACGGAGAAGGGATAGGGGCCGGCCACACTACCTGGCCGCACGGCCAGGCCTGACCCGCACTAGGGGGTGGTCTGGCCGACCCCAGCACCCCCTCGGCCTCTCCTTCCGCCTATAAGATGCCCTCGGGACGAAAACCCTAAGTACCCGATCAAAAATCCATGAAAGAGTCTGTAGCCGCAGTCATCTCCATCCCTAGATTGGGAGGGATCTGAAACTCTTCCCGGCACCCTGCCGGAGAGGGGATTTCACCCTGGAGGCCTTCTTCATCACCATGCAAGCCTCCGGTGTGATGCATGAGTAGTTCATCCTTGGACTACGGATCCATATAGTAGCTAGATGGCTGGTTCTCCTCCTTTGTGCTTTCATGTTTAGATCTTGTGAGCTCCGTTCATGATCAAGATCATCTATTTGTAATTCTGCATGTTGTGTTTGCGGGGATCCGATGGATATTGAGATGCTATTTCAGATTGATTATTGATTCTATCATTTCTTTGTTATTTGTGATCTTGCATGCTTTCTGTTGTTAGTAGCTATCTTGGCCAAGTAGATGCTAGCAACTCCAAGAGTTAGTATTTATGCTCGATAGTGGGTTCATGCCTCTGGTAATCTGGGGAAGTGACAGAAATCTCTAAGGTACTAGATGTGTTGTTGCTACTAGGGAGAAAACAACAATCCTTTGTTCATAGAATAATCGTATTGTTTACATTACACGCAATTCGTAAAGCAATAATCTGTTGCTTGCAACTTAATACTGGAGGGGGTTCGGATGATAACCCAAAGGTGGATTATTAGTCATAGATGCAGTTGGATGGCGGTTTATGTATAATGTTGTAATGCCCAATCAAGTCTCAAAGGAGTCAATATGATTAGTATATGCATGTATGGCTTTCTCAATGTTTGTCAATTGACCCGCTATAATTTGTTCACCCAGCATGTTTTCTATCTAAGGAGAGCCACCTCTAGTGAACTATGGATCCCGGTCCTTTCTTTTACATACAACCATAAACTGTTTACTACTTTGTGTTTACTTTCTGCAAACTATTACTTCATTCCATTCGATACGTTTAATCCTTTCTTTTTTCAGCAAAACACGGTGAGATTGACAACCTCATCGCAAGTTGGGTACAGAGTTCTGTGGTTGTGTTGTGCACGTCTCCACGTTTCTACTAGCACCGATAGTGCGCCCTGCCAAGGCTTAGCTAGCAACACCTTTGGGGTGTTTCCTTGCTCCTACTGGTTCGATTTAAACTTGGTTTCATAACTGAGGGAAACTTGCTGCTGTGCTCATCATACTTTCCTCTTGGGGTTCCCCAACGAGCTTGTTAATACACGAGCCATCAAGCACTTTTCTAGCGCCGTTGTCGGGGAGTCAAGGACATCTTCACAAGGGGAGTCCCTCATAACCAATCTCTTTAGTTTGTTATTTTTGTTTTGCTTAGTTTCTTTTTGCTTTGTTTGCTTGTTTCTTTATCAAAAACACAAAAAAATTAGTTTTACTTGTTTGCTTTCTTGTTTGAAAACACACAAAAATGACTACCCTTGAAAACACTAAGTTGTGTGACTTCACTAGCACCAACAACAATAATTTTATGAGCACATCTATTGCTCCACATGTGCCTGCAGATACTTTCTTTGAGATAAAACCTGCTTTACTCAATCTTGTTATGAGATAACAATTTTCTGCTATTGGTAATGAAGATGCTGCTGTCCATCTAAATAACTTTGTTGAACTTTGTGAGATGCAAAAGCATAGGGATGTAGATGGTGATATTATTAAGCTGAAATTGTTTCCTTTCTCTTTGAGAGGAAAAGCTAAAGAATGGTTGAATTCCTTAACTAGGAATAGTATTGATTCTTGGACTAAGTGCAAGATGCTTTCATTGGAAAATACTATCCTCCTGCTAAGATTGTATCTATGAGAAGTGAAATAATGAAGTTTAAACAACTTGATAATGAGCATGTTGCTCAAGCTTGGTAAAGGATGAAATCTTTGGTAAAGAATTGTCCCACTCATGGACTGACTGCTTGGATGATCATCCAAACATTTTATGCAGGATTGAACTATTCTTCAAGGAACCTATTGGATTCTGCTGCTGGAGGTACCTTTATGACCATTACTTTGGGTGCTGCAACAAAACTTCTGGATAATATGATGGTTAATTATTCTAAATGGCATACTGAGAGAGCTCCACAAGGTAGGAAGATAAATTCTGTTGAGGAAACCTCCTCCTTGAGTGATAAAATTGATATTATTATGTCTATGCTTGTGAATGGGAAAGCCCATATTGATCCAAATAATGTTTCTTTAGCCTCTTTGGTTGCTCAAGAAGAGCAAGTTGATGTGAACTTCATAAGAAATAACAACTTTGGCAATAATGCTTATGGGAACAATTTTGGTAACAACAATTATAAGCCATATCCTCCTAACAATGGTAATGCTTATGGAAGTTCCTACAACAATAATAGGAGTGCTCCCTCTGAACTTGAAGTTATGCTTAAAGACTTTATTAGTAAATAAACTGCTTTCAATAAAACTATTGAGGAAAAACTCTCTAATGCTGAAAGAAATATAGCATCTTTGGCTGAAGCTCAATCTTCTTTGAATAAAATGGCTGCTAAACCTAAAACTAATGATAATCCCTTTGCAGCTACTAATGCTATACAAGTAAGAATTGATGAAAATATTAGATTATTAGCGGAATTACATGCTAAGTGGGAGAGAGAAGATGAAATTGCTAGAAACATTAGTGTTTCTACTATTACCACCACTAGTGTTGAGGCTAGTAATAGTCCTACTACTTTAGATGATAAATTTTATTTTGATTTTGATGGGTGTAATATGTCTGAAGTTATTAAGTTCCTACAAAAGCTTGCTAAAATTCCTAATGCTAGTGCTATGAACATGGCCTTTACAAAACACATTACTGATGCTCTAATAAAGATTAAATAAGAAAAGATGAAACATAAAGCTTCTATTCCTATAAAACAAGAAGATGGTTGAGAACCCATCATTAATATGAAAGTGAATGACTTTGATTTCAAAGCTTTATGTGATAGTAGTGTTTCCATTATGCCTAGAAGGCTTTATGATAAGCTTTATTTGCCTCCACTTGAAGATTGTTATTTGAATGTCCCACTTGATGATAATGAATAAAATCATGGGGAGCCTTAATGATGTTCTTATTATGGTTAACAATGCCTATGTCCCCGTTGATTTCTATGTTTTGGATGTTGAATGCAATGCTTCTTGTCCTATTACTTTGGGAAGACCTTTTCTTAGAACTGTTGGTGCCATTATTGATATGAAAGAAGGCACCATTAAATATCAACTCCCACTCAAGAAAGGTATAGAACACTTCCCTAAGAAGAGAGAGAAGATTTCTTTTTCCTCTCCAATGAAAACAAAATTTGGTCTTAATGCTTCTTCATTTGAGAACACTTGATTCTTTTTCTTGTTTCTTATGCCTAACTTAAAGGCGTTAAAGAAAAGTACTTATTGGGAGATAACCCAAAAGTTTTAGATGAGTCTTGGAAGTTATTACCTCTGAAATAACCTCTCCTTATCCTTTTTATTTTCTTTTTGTGCCAAGAGTAACCTCTAATGAGAGAGAAGTAATGATTGGGAAAGTTGCTGTCCCGAAACAGATTTCTGTGCTTCACCGTAAAAATTCGTGTAAAATCTCTGAACGTATTTTTGAGGCGTGAATTTTTGTGCTTCTGCCCCAGGTTGTTATCTAACTTTCGTTAGTTAAACACTTTATAATTTGAGCAAAATAAGGTCTTCGAAAAAATTTGTATTTACCTGCTGGTCTGTTTTGACAGATTTCTGCCATTTTCTGCATTTGCTTCTTGTTGGTTCCTTTTTTAGTTCTTTTGGGGATTGAGATTTTTGAGGGAAGTGCTACAGTAGATAGTGTTCTAATGGAAGTTTATTTGGTGTTAGAACTGAACCTTAAGACTTATTTATCTTGAGTGCACTAATGTTGCTAATAAAGATTGTGTGAAGTTTTGTATGAAGCAAAAATTTCAGGTGTATGGAAGTAACGAGTAATGAGATGAAGGATGGACTAAAGCTCAAGCTTGGGGATGCCACGCGTGTCACCCCAATAAATATCCAAGAAGTACAAGCGTCAAAGCTTGGGGATACCCAAGGCATCCCCCTCTTCATCAATAAAAATCCCAGGTTTCTTCCAAACGCTTCATTTTTACTGTTTCATGCACAGTTGTGTTGTTCTTGGAGCGTCTTCTTTTCGTTTTTGTTTTGTTTTTTCGTTTGCTTGGTTTGCTTAGTTTTCTGAATAAATTGGTTGTACCCCTCTTTCATACATTGGTTTGCAAGTAGTTTGGTTTGGTTTGGAAAAGAGTAGGAAAGTTCATGCTTATGTGGTAAAAAGAGCTCGTTTTTGACTGTGGCCTATGCTTTGTCATGCCATGCTTGATATTGTTTTGGCTTTATGCTTAGTATTCTTTGATGTAGCATGACTTGTTATAAACAATTGAGATTTCTTAATGTGCCTTGGATGAATCATGCGTTGTTTTAGCATATTAAAGCATAGTATAGTGGTATTCTCCTTTGATGCTTTATTTGGGTTGACTTGGCGCATGCTCACACCATGTTATGACTATCTCAAGTCACCATAGCATTTATGATCCTTTAGTTTTCAACTTGTAGTATCACTTTATGCTTTGATCAATGATGTTTTGTCGCTCTGCATGATTATGGCCATTATTGCTCTCTTAGTTTGTCGCTCCCAGTCTTTTGCTAGCCTCCACAACCAAGTATAGGTTCCACTCATGCATCAAACTCCTTAAACCAAGTTATTCCAAAGAGTCCACCATACCTACCTACTAGCTTATGCTATTCCAAGTATATTCATGCTTTTGTTTACCTTCCAAATTAAACTTGTTCTGAGAAAACTAGTGATTAAAGCTCTCACGAACTTGATGGCACACTTTACTTTTCTTGCCCTTAATAAACTTGAACCATTGTGTCGTCTATGTTGTATATGCTTGCACTTATTTGTTGGGAATTAGCAGAACCATGATGTCATGGGGAACGCTTTCAACATTATACTTGGTACTTGTACCTAGTTGATATCATGCTCTTTTGTATATGGATGTCGTCACTATGAAATGAAAGGGGAGCTTGTAAGTCCATGGAGTTATGTATATGTGTTAGAGAAATGCCTGGGCCACTGGTCTAATCCATGCTGACATGGTGGAAACCTGCAGTGTACCCATAATGAGTTATCTATGAAGCATTCTTCTTATAAAAAAAGAGTCCTATATTGAGAAAAAAAGAGAAAAAGAGAAAAAAAGAGATATTATGAAAAGAGGAAAGAGAGAAAAAAGCACCATATTCCCATGGTAAATAAGAAGATTGCTGAGATGCTCGTTGTCTGTTTGCCTTATCATTTTGGTATGGGGATTCTTCTGTATCATCGAGCAAGGGGTACCCCGTTGGCGGTTCTCTATGATACACATGTACTTACGATGACAAGAACTTACCGGTGACTAAACTTGAGTAGCATGAGGAGCGTCCCTCGTATACAAGGGACATGAGATTTCTAACTTATACTTCGTCAAGCATGTGCACCATAGTTTGTTCACTTTAACCTTAATCACCTTCAAGATGCTTATGATAGGGGCAATGAGAGTTGAAAGCTATAACTACCATAATTTTTGGAAGCTCTTTATGAAACTTGAATCTATGCTTCCTTCTATGAAGGCCTTTCTTCCACCATTATATTGAGTCTCCACCTTCTACCTTTATGCACCTACTTTGAGAGCATAGTGGCCATTCTTAGTTCTATGTGCATTGTCCCAAGACTAGTTGATTGATGCATATCTTGATATTGCTTGTTTTAAACTATTTGTATCTAGTCACTCTTATGAACTTTGAAGGTGTCCTATGCATTTATATTTGCTACTCTATGAGGGACAAGCTGAATACTATTATCCTATGTTTTATTTATGTGAAACAAACGTCTTGCAAAGCATTGTTATTCATGAATATATTGTTTATGCCTTTTCATGTTGCAACATAGTTTCTTTGTCTTATTGCTAGAACTTTGTCTTTCATGTTATGATTGAAATACTATGATCCCAGCTTTGAATTTTTTACAAATACTTTGATCAAGTCTTTGATGGTGCATGTCACCTCAAAAATTATTCTTTCTTTTTATCACTTACCTACTCGAGGATGAGCAGGAGTTAAGCTTGGGGATGTTGATACATTGCAAATGTATCTATAATTTTTGATGTTCCATGCTTGGTTTTATTCACTTTCTTGTGTTTTGTCCACACTTTGGAGTACTTTTCGTATGATTTCTTAGACTAACCTATTAACAAGAGCTACGGTGCCAGCTGCCTATTTTCTGCTGTTTTTGGTTCCAGGAAAGTCAGAAAATGAATATTCTTGGAATTGGACGGGACAAAAGCCAAAGTGCCTATTTTTCCGGAAGTCATCAGATGCCAGAATACGAGACGGAGAAGAGCTAGGGGCCGGCCATACCACCTGGCCGCGCGGCCAGGCCTAGCCCGCGCCAGGGGGTGGTCTGGCCGACCCCAGCACCCCCTCGGCCTCTCCTTGCGCCTATAAGATGCCCTCGGGACGAAAACCCTAAGTACCCGATCAAAAATCCACGAAAGAGTCTGTAGCCACCGTCATCTCCATCCCTAGATCGGGAGGGATCTAAAGCTCTTCCCGGCACCCTGCCGGAGAGGAGATTTCACCCTGGAGGCCTTCCTCATCACCATGCAAGCCTCCGGTGTGATGCATGAGTAGTTCATCCTTGGACTACGGATCCATGTAGTAGCTAGATGGCTAGTTCTCCTCCTTTGTGCTTTCATGTTTAGATCTTGTGAGCTCCGTTCATGATCAAGATCATCTATTTGTAATTCTGCATGTTGTGTTTGCGGGGATCTGATGGATATTGAGATGCTATTTCAGATTGATTATTGGTTCTATCATGTCTTTGTTATTTGTGATCTTGCATGCTTTCCGTTGTTAGTAGCTATCTTGGCCAAGTAGATGCTAGCAACTCCAAGAGTTAGTATTTATGCTCGATAGTGGGTTCATGCCTCTGGTAATCTAGGGAAGTGACAGAAATCTCTAAGGTACTAGATGTGCTATTGCTACTAGGGAGAAAACAACAATCCTTTGTTCATAGAACAATCGTATTGTTTACATTACACGCAATTCGTAAAGCAATAATCTGTTGCTTGCAACTTAATACTGGAGGGGGTTCAGATGATAAGGTGAAGGTGGATTATTAGTCATACATGTAGTTGGATGGTGGTCTATGTATAATGTTGTAATGCCCAATCAAGTCTCAGAGGAGTCAAGATGATTAGTATATGCATGAATTGCTTTCTCGATGTTTGTCAATTGCCCCACTATAATTTGTTCACCCAGCATGTTATCTATCTAAGGAGAGCCACCTCTAGTGAACTATGGATCCCAGTCCTTTCTTTTACATACAATCTATAAACTGTTTACTGCTTTGTGTTTACTTTCTGCAAACTATTACTTCCTTCCATTTGATACGTTTAATCCTTTGTTTTCAGCAAAACACGGTGAGATAGACAACCTCATCGCAAGTTGGGGACAGAGTTATGTGGTTGTGTTGTGTATGTCTCCACGTTGCTACTAGCACCGGTAGTGTGCGCTGCCAAGGCTTAGCTAGCAACACCTTTGGGGTGTTTCCTTGCTCCTACTGGTTCGATTAAACCTTGGTTTCATAACTGAGGGAAACTTGCTGTTGTGCTCATCATACCTTCCTCTTGGGGTTCCCCAACGAGCTTGTTAATACATGAGACAACACTGTACACCTTGATGATCAACTAAAAACTACTTTCATTTGTCCTTATGGCCTTTATGCCTATCGTCATATGCCTTTTGGTCTTTGCAATGCTCCTACCACTTTTCAAAGATGCATGATTTCTATTTTTGCCGATTATGTTGAAAGGATTATGGAGGTGTTCATGGATGATTTATCTATTTATGGAACCTCCTTTAATCATTGTCTCCATAATCTTCATAAAGTTTTGCAGAGATGCAAAGACACTAATTTAGTCTTGAACTGGGAGAAATGTCATTTCATGTTCATAGTACTTGGTCACAAGGTCTAAGGTAAGGGCATAGAAGTCGATAATGCAAAGATTGAAGCAATAAAAAGATTGCCCCCTCCTCGAGATATAAAAGGTATAAGAAGCTTTTAGGTCATGTAGGGTTTTATAGAAGATTTGTTAAGAATTTTTCAAAAACTGCTTGACTATTAACTAACCTTCTTCAAAAGGATGTTCGTTTTAATTTTGATGAAAAATGTCTTACTTCTTTCAACGTATTAAAATAAACCCTTCTTGATGCTCCAGTTATTAAACCACCTAATTTGAAGAAACCTTTTGAGCTATTTTGCAAAGCTATCCATGGAGCTGTAGGAGAAATTCTTTGTCAATATTGTTGGTGATATACTTTTCGGGTATCCTCACTGTGCCTCACTGATCAGGGTGGCCCATTTCGGGTTAGAGCTTTGCTTCACGGGCGGTCCAGTCAGGGAGAATAGACAGAGTCCAGTCCGGCTACGAGAAGGCCCATATGACTTACCGACATTGGCACATAGTGATACTTGTAGTTCAAGATGTACTCTGTAACTGACTGTTAGTCGTAGCCAGATAGGTCTCTCCTGTAAACCCTAGGCCGGATATATATATGAGCCGTCCTAGGGAGAGCCTTTAGGGCACCCTCACAATAGTCTACAATCTCAACTCGCACAACCGAAACCCTTGTAACCCATATTCCGGCTTTGCCGTATTACTGGATTGCTCGCAGGAGTAGGATCCGTCCAAAGCCGGAGGATTTGAACCTGGGTAAACTTGTGTGCTCACCATCCTGGAACATCGTACGACTCACACCCCTCTCTTCCACACGCCTCGAGGACCCCCTCATGGCGTACTTGTCATCAATCTGATGACAGTTGGCGCCCACCGTGGAGCAAGTGAGCTTCGGATCTGTGTTCCAAGCGAAATATGCAAGAATCAAAATCGGCGAGACTATCGCCATAGGTCGCGTCCTCTACGCCAGCGAAGTCCCTCTCATCGTTCTCGACGAGACCTGGATTCCATCTAGGGAGACTATGACTGCTTACACCATCATGTCCTTTCGCGAGATCGATGTGTACATCGGTTTCCCTGAACCTGTCCCACCCACCCCAGTGGTGATGATAGAGGCAGAATAAATCTCTAGGTCCCCTTTGTCCGTGGAGGTGGCAGAGTTCCGGATCTCAAAAAACCCTAATCCCACCCAGCCCACACCTATTGCGGAGATAGTGGAGAAAGCTGAACCTGAAGCAGATCTCGCGGTTCAAGTCGAATCTGGAGCGGATCTCCCTAGCGAGGCCGAATCCTAGATCGATCTACCCACCGAGGTCGAAGTCCAGGAGGAGCATAACAACAACCTTGGTTCTGGCTCTTCCAATGTCAGAATAGACCAACCTTTCCTGAGGCATACGTTGAGGCGCATGATGCGGCAACGTGCAAACGTGGATGAGGTTCTCGAAACCATCAGGATCTTCGAGGAAGCCCACGAGGAAAGGCGCAACTACCTCAAGACCCACATGTCGCACTTTGTCGGATATGTTGGATCCGGATCCGGCTTGGCCGATGCTGGAGACAACAAAGACTCGGTGCTGGAGGTGATCGGAACAAACACCGACTTACCCGCAACCTCGGATGACTCGATGACGTCGGTGGATTTCTGGAAGTTCTCCATGGAATATGAAGAGGAGTTCAACTCCATAGCTGCAGAAGAAGGAGAAGCCATGGATGAAGGTTCCGGAGAAAACTCTCCCAAAGCGCAGGATGACATGGATCTCGGAGATAATCCCGAGGTCTAGATGTCCGAAAGTACAGATCAGGGCTTGACTCTAAGAAATGGACCCAAAGTCGTCTTTGCTACCGGCGCTGCCAAGAAGGCAAAGAAGAAGAACAAAACCCTAGAAAAAGAACTTCTAGTAGAGGAGGTGATTGCCGAGGAATACGAGGAAGACTCGGATGGAGCACTTATCCTAGACGAGCAAAAGGAAGAGTTGGTGGATGGAAACGTGGTCACCATAGGTGCCCATAAACTCATCGATGTTGCATTAACTAAACCTATCCCTACTGCGGCAGAACTTACTGCTGTTGAATTGGAAGAAAGGTCCCAAGCCCTAGAAGCACGTCGCCAAGTCCTCCTAGATGAAGCCAAAAACATCGAGGAAGAGAAGAAGTTCATGGCTCCTGCGGACAAGCTCATCTCTCTACAACATCAGAAGAACCGGAAACGACACACACATGACAATCAATTTCCAGAAGTACGCAAGGTTCTCTTTGAGGGAGATCCGGGGATGCCTCGGCTCGACAATAATGGAGATCTGGTGTATCCAACACCAGTGCAAAACACCGCCGTAGCATGAGATATCCTGGCAAATAATCTAGGCCTAGAATAGGTTTGATTGGGCATTAAGCTACTCACCAAGGGTCTGGAGCAGCAGAAGGTCACGAAGTCCGGAAGCGGAAAACTGGTCTCTCAATCAGACCAATGCCGCACGGATCCAGCCTGGAATGACATAAGACCCCAACGGGTTCCGGAACAGCATCACCGTTCCAACTGTCGGGAAGACAACCACTCAAGAATCGGATCTTCAAGGCAGCACCACAGAACTACACGTGACTGGCGCAACGTTGCTCCAGCCACCGAGCAAGAGGCAATTCATGCACTGTATCTGAGAAATCCTCCCTGGCAATAGTCGAACAATCGCAGGGAAGAAGACAAAGAGAAACGTCGGGAGGAGGACCGAGAAAGAATGCCACCTCCTAGACATACAAGCCATCCAGCTGAACCCCATCGTGATGGGAATGACGGATGAAGGAACAATGGACACCGTGCTGAGTCAAGACGACAGGGGGCTCGTCAAATGAAGACCCTCCCCGGAACCGGAATAATGCCGTTCCGGACGGAGGCCGGCGTTCAGCCGGAAACAATCCAGCTGCTCCACCCTCTCCACCAAGTAGCCACCACAACGGTTCCCAAGGAGGCCAAGGAGGGCATCATGGCGGAGGAGGTGGTGGAAGAAGCCGAAGTCCGGCTCCAAGGCACCACAACCACACCCGTCAATCAGGACGACAATCTCTATCACCAAGTGATGCGAGACATCAGATCAACTCCAACATAGAGATGCGGTGCTACGAGAACAACGAAATCTATGTGGGTCCAAAATGCTTCGGACCACGAATTCGACAAACACACTTCCTGGAAGGATTTGCTATCTCAAGACACATCCAAGCCTACGATGGTGTGGCCCGGCTAGATACTTGGCTCCAGGATTTTTTCGAGGCTTGCTGCATCGCCAAATGCGGAAATAGCTTGGTCGCAACCCGATATCTCCTACTTATGTTGCAGAAGATGGCACGATCATGGCTCAATGAACATCCGGAGAACACCATCCACAACTGGTATGACATGCAAAGTGCGTTCTTTCAGAATTTCAAAGGCACGTATCAAAGGCCCTGTACGGTAGGAGACCTATAGTGTTGCACCCAGAAAGCCAGAGAAACTTGCTAAGATTATCTCGGATGATGGATCGACACTAAGAACTCCTATGAAGGAGTAAATGACCAAACTGCGATTGAAGCTTTAATTGCAGGACTCCCAATTGGTTTACTATGTCATCGCTTGAAGTGCGACAAGGTCACTAATCTGGGAGAGATAATAGAAACAGCGACAAAGTATGTCGATGCTGACGACAACGCAGAGGGACTACTGAATGCCCTAGTTGTGCCACAGTCGGCAAAACAACCAAAGCAGCAAGCTCAGAAGCGCAAGAACACCTCGGAAGAAAAACCCAACATGGAAACGGCAGTGGTCACTGCTACTTTTGGGTCTGGAGGACGAGGAGGACGTGGCGGCGGCCACGGATGCGGTCGTGGGACATCAAGAGTACATGGTAGAGGAGACCAGCAACCTGGCAAAACCTACTCATAGGCCAACATTGCCAATAACCCATGTGTGCACCACTAAGATGCCAATGGGGGCTTGTCTCATACAAACGTCGAGTGTCATTTTAAAGACGACATCAAGAAAGACGATACCGGTGGCTACAGGGCTAAGCGGA
The DNA here is from genome assembly GCA_910589775.1 of Avena eriantha. NCBI lineage: Eukaryota > Viridiplantae > Streptophyta > Magnoliopsida > Poales > Poaceae > Avena > Avena eriantha. The sequence continues at coordinate 427,815,389 of OU342741.1, read as the reverse complement.
AGAAGGGAAAGAAGAATCCCGAAAAAGACAAAGAGACCAAGGAAGATTCTGACATGGAGGAAGTTGATCCTTCAAATCCCAAACCGGAGGGAATGAAAAACTTCCCAACAAAGAAAGACACTTACGTCACCTTCCTCGGATCTCAACCAGCTAAGGTCAAGAAAGCAGTTCTGCATGAGCTCAACGCAACAGTTCCGGATGTCCCCCAATTCCTGGACTGGTCGGAAGTGGCAATCACCTTTGACCGTGCTGATCATCCGCCTAAGTTGCACATGCGAGGAAAATACCCTTAGTCATCAACCCACTTATTGATGGCTATGGTTTCTCCAAGACTCTCATGGACGGCGGCAGCAGCATTAACATCCTATATGTCAAAACGCTACGCTGGATGCGGATCATGAAGACCCAGCTGAATTATAGCTTTGTTATCTTTCACGGAGTTGTCCCAGGAAGACAAGGAAATTCCCTGGGAGAAATCACTTTGGATGTTACCTTTGGAACTCCAAAGAACTATTGGACGAAGGCACTTTCCTTTGAAGTGGTCCCGTTCAAGAGCGCATACCACACTATATTCGGACGTCCAGCTTACTGGGCTTTTATGTCTCGTCCGTGTTACATTTACAATATGATGAAAATTCCAGGTCCCACTGGCGTGATCACAATCAGGGGAGACCCGAAGAAGGCGCGAGAGTGCAAGGACGGAAATGCCGCCATTGCTAAAGCCGTGCTGCACGCCTAGGAGTACCAGGAGATCAAGAAGACCATTCATCCGTCCAAGGTGCCCGCAACGAAGAAGGAGGTGACAAAGCCAAATCCAGAGTTCAAGGCATCAGAAGAGACGAAGAAGACGCTGTTGAAGGATGATGACCCCTCCAAGGTGACCCAAATAGGTGTAGGCCTAGATAGCACATAGGAAAGCGTGCTCGTTAAGTTCCTCCAAGCAAATCAAGATATCTTTGCATGATAGCCATCTGACATGACCGGAGTACCTAGGGAACTTGTCGAGCACTCACTAAATGTACACCTGAACGCTAAACCCGTGAAACAGTCCCTACGACATTTCGGCAATGAAAAGCGTAAGGCAATAGCTAAGGAACTAGCCCGGCTCGAGTTAGCTAGATTCATAGAAGAGGTCATCTACACTGAGTGGTCGGCCAATCCTGTAATGGTCCCTAAAAAGGACACCACTGATTTAAGGATGTGTGTTGATTATACTGCCTTGAATAAGGCTTGTCCCAAAGATCCGTTCATTCTGCCTAGAATTGATCAAGTTATCCATTGCACGGCAGGCTCAGAACTCCTATGTTTTCTCGACACATATTCCGGTTATCACCAAATCCGGATGAAGGAATCAGACAAAATCAAAACTTCATTCATAATCCCCTTCGGAACCTTCTGTTTTGTTACGATGCCCTTTGGGCTCAAGAACACAGGAGCTACGTACCAATGCACTATGCAACGTTGCCTCCATGACCAAATCGGACGCAACGTGCATGCATATGTGGACGACATTGCGGTGATGTCCAAAAAGAAGGAAACATTAATTTCCGACTTGGAGGAAACTTTCACCAATCTACGAAAATATAACATAAAATGCTTAACCCAAAGAAGTGTTTCTTTGGAATACCAGCCTGAAAATTGTTAGGTTCATCGTGTCTCAAAAAGGCATAGAGCTGAACCGGGACAAGATCAAGGCTATACTCAATATTTCCAGGCTGACTCGCCTAAAGGATGTTCAAAGACTAACTGGTTGCATTGCCGCAGTCAGTCGGTTTGTAAGCCGGCTCGGAGAAAGAGCCGCACCACTATACAACCTCCTGAAAAAGACCAAAAATTTCGTTTGGACTGATGAAGCTGAAGCTACACTACAAGACCTGAAAGCAGTACTCTCATTTTCTCCCATCCTTGCAGCGCCAGAACCACGAGAACCAATGTTGCTCTATCTCGCTGCGACAAACAGAGTCGTCAGTGTTGTCATGGTAGTGGAGAGACCAGAGGAAAATTAGGAACACCTGGTGCAGCGTCCGACTTATTATCTCAACGAAGTCCTAACTGAATCAAAACAGCGGTATCTGCACTATCAAAAGCTGGCTTGTGGCGTGTCTTTTGCATCACGTAAGTTACGACACTATTTTCAGGAGCACCCAATTACTGTGGTGAGCAAAGTTCCCATGAGAGATATAATCAACAACATCGAGGCTACAGGATGTGTCACAAAATGGGGCATAGAGCTTTCAGCTTTTGACATTGAATATAAACTTCGTACATCAATCAAATCCCAAATCCTCGCTGACTTTGTCGCTGATTGGACAGAGACAACGGAGAATATGACCCTCCCAGAGTAAGAATATTGGACCTTACATTTTGACGGGTCTAAGGCGCTCGGGGGCTCGGGGGCTGGCGTGGTGCTCAAATCACCCCAAGGAGATAAACTTTTCTATGTGTTGCAGATCCACTTCACAATGACAAATAACATTGCCGAGTATGAAGCACTGCTCCAAGGAACCCGGATTGCTAAGGATATCGGTATCCGACATTTCATGTGTTATGGAGATTCGCATCTTGTTGCTCAACAAGTGTCGGATATCTGTAGTGCAAATAAGCACATGGCAGCATATAGAGCTGTCGTGGATGAACTATCTAAATCGTTCGAAGGGTTTGAGGTTCAACACATCCTTCGAACAGAAAATGAGGAAGCAGATGCACTATCTTGAATAGGCTCTTCACAGAAAAAGTTCTCGGATGGCGCTTTTTTGGAGCACCTCAAAGTCCCTTCTATAAGAGGAGTGGATGAGGAATATCCGACCAAATCAGACTCACCTTTAGTAGCAGTTCTAGCTGTAATTCCCAGCCGGACTCAACCCTACCATGATTACTTGGTAGATGGAAAAATACCTGAAGATGAAGTTCTGAGCCGGCAGATCGTCCGACGAGCAAAAGCCTACACTATAATAAGTGGTGAGCTCTATAAGCGGAGCACGTCTGGGGTCTTTCAGCACTGTGTATCTCCGGAAGAAGGAGTGGAAATCTTACGAGAAAACCACGAAGGCGAGTGTGGTCACCATGCTGTAGCCAAATCTTTAGTGGTAAAAGCTTTCCGGCATGGTTTTTCTGGCTTACAGCCAAGGCAGATGCCGAACGGCTGGTCAAGACGTGCAAAGGCTGCCAAAAGTACGCCAAACAAGCTCACGTTCCGGCCGATCAGCTGTGAACAATACCTATAACATGGCCTTTTGCTGTCTGGGGGCTTGACATGGTAGGACCGTTTAAACGGGTTCCAAGTGGATTTACTCATCTCTTAGTGAAGGTGGATAAATTCACAAATGGATTGAGGCTAAACCCGTCAGTTGTTGTGATGGAGCAACAACCAGAAGATTTGTTGTCGTGGTGGTGTCACGGCAGATGCCATGTATAGGCTAAAGGTAGGGACAATATGCACTAGAGGAATCCAGGGAGGTATAGTGTGGTGATTCCACACAGATGCTTTGTATTCAATCGGTTTCCAAGGTTTACAAGTGCTCCTTGAGCTGTATTGGGGAGAGGAGGAAGAAGGAACTCTCTTACTCTCTCCACTAGCTAGCCCACAGGAACCAACTAGAGATCAACCAAGTAAAACCCAACCCTTTCTACAGATTCCCTAGCCCTCCTTATATAGGGGTGGCTAGGTCCCCAATTAGGGCATATGTGGAGGCATATTCCTCTTCCCAAAATAGTAAACCGACCGGGTCACTTTTCCCCATCGTAAGCCATGCAGAGGCTACGTGAGCCCCTGCGGCGCCAGCGTCATCCGACACAGGCAACGTCACCCTTGTCGGCCACGCCTCGGTGGTCCTAGCCTCTGTCCGCTTTGCTCACGCTCCAGCGTACAGTGACCTCCTTTTGACCAGCGAGATACCTTCCTTCTCTTGCAAGCCTGATATAACCCGGATCATGCCTGGTTAATCCGACCACACTGGTACCTGCATACAAGTTAGATAAATCCTGCCGGCATACGACATAGGTCGGCCGGGACTCAGTTAGGCGGACATCCTCCGGTCCGGGTTACTCCGTGATTCGGCATGCCTTGAGGTGCCTCGGCCAGCACTTGCTTTGACCTTGTTCTACCTCGGCTAACTCGGCCTTTATACCCCTGCGTGACCCTACCCGGGGGTATCCCCCCAACATTAGTCCCCGAAGCTGGTGCGGTCTTAGCAGCTAGGCCACGGCAGGTTCAATTTTCCGAACCTTTTGCTCCTTTTTCCGAGTTATCTCATAGTCCGGATTCCATAGGCTAACTTTCCCTTGGCACATTCCGAGTCTTCACTCGCTGGTCGGGTCATCCTTTTGTTATCCGGGTTATCCTTCCTTCTCTCGTACGCTTCCCCACGTCCCACGTGGAGGGAAATCATTATTTTGCCTCATTTTAAGAGCCTACGTCAGTTACTACTGCAGTTAATGTCAGGTGTTACTGTTGCACATGTCACATCGCGTCTGTCTCCTCGTTAACTGTATCATCACGTCATGTCGTGGGATCCGCTGCACCCTGTGGCCCTTCCTGTGGCTCGCCTCTGATTGGCTGATCCGGATAATACACGGCCACACTGTGTGGCCCTGCCACCGCGCATGATCCCACTACCCCCGCTGGGTCGTGGTTAAATAGGGGAGGGGCGTGCCCCTTGGTATTTTCCCCATTCTCGCGCCCATCTGCCTCTTCTTCTTCTTCTTCCTAGCGTCAGTGTCGCCGCTGCTGCATCTGCTCAGCAGCGCCGCCACCGCACCGTGCCTTTTCGCACCAGCATCGATGCCGCTCCCGCGCAGCTCCACCGCCACAGGTCCGCGCCAGTCCAAGGCACTGCCGCCCACCTCCGATAGGGCCAGCAAGGACAGCGATTTGGACATGACCAAAGAAGAGCTCATCGTCGTGGAGTTGGAGATGGAGGAGGAGGCGGAGAACGCCGAACGCAGCGCCTGGGCTGGCTCCTGGGTGTGCCAGGACGACCTGGATTGGTTATACCGCACCCGGCGCATCCCAGAGGGCGTGGTTGCCCGTCTCGCCGCCGAGGAGCTTGCTCCCTCACCTAATCCGGGTGAGTTCGTAGTGTTCCTCTCCCACTTCCAGCGCGGGTTCAGCCTCCCCGTTAGTGATTTCTTCTATGATTGGCCCAACATCTACGAGATTCAACCGTACCACCTTCCGGCGAACGCCATCACTTCCCTTTCTTCCTTTGCCTCCACCATAGAGGGGTATGTTAGATTGTGGCCCACTAAAGAGCTCTGGATCCGGTTTTTTGGTCTTCGCCGGAACGTGATTCCGAATAAGGAGCTTGACCCGGAGGACAAACATCTTACTCAGTTCGGTGCTGCCTCCATTTGTCGTCGGAAACTATCTGTCTTTCCCCGGGTCACGGGGTTATATTCCTGCAAGGGCTGGGCTGAACTTTCTTCTATGTCAGAAATGGCACGAATGAAGATATGATCCGGCTGCGCCCCTATGCTCTGGGTCCTCCTAATTCCAGATCTGTGGGACCGGGTTTCCAAGAAACCCACCGTACTGGCGAATCAAGTCAACAAGTGGTTTAAGGAGCTGAAGGATGCAGGGCTACGCAATGAGGATGCGATGATCACTTTCGTCCGCAACCGGATCTCCCCTCTCCAGAAACGCACACACAAGCTATGCCATATGAGCTGGCGTCTTGACCCCAACCGGACTTCCTCATTTGAATTGAGCAACACCGAGATATTCCGCTGGGTCAAGGCCCTCTTTACCACTGACAAAAACTTCTCCGCTGATTGGGAGTGGGGAATTGAACATTTCTGCCGGGACAGGCTTCCTCCTGTGGTAATTCTCGTGATCCAATCTTTTTCCGAGTTAGATCATATGTCGAAATTTGTTGTTTGTTTGATCTCTTTGCATTTTCTTCTTAGTTGTTCCTTCAGCAAACCCTCGAGGATGGCATCGAGCCTTCTCTCAAATGGGCGAAGGATCGAGATGCCCCGGACGAGGAGGAGCCGGATCAGGAAATGTTCCTTCCATTCCCCGATGCGACCAAGCGACCCACCGGTAACTTCTCTTCCTTAAGATATTGGCCTGACAATGAAGATGATTCCGACGTTGAGGCGATGGAAGCATTTGACTTTGTCCCACTTTCTTACGCCTTTCCGTCATCAGCTAACCCGGGTGGGCAGATTCATGAAGATCCTCCTCTCGCCACGGGCAAGCCTATCCCGGTCGCGTCAAAGAAAAGGGGAGCTTCTTCTGCTTCTTCTTCCGGACCTCCTAAGCCAACCAAGAGGCGAAAGAAGTCCGCAGACAAAGCCGCCACCAAGCGTACAACTAAGGCCATAACTCGGAGGGCTCGGAAACCCAAGGAGCCATGGACCTCGGATGAGTAAGTTACTTTTCTCTCTGTCCAATCCTTTGGTTCACGCTTTTCTTCTGTTGTAACTTATTATTTGTCATTTGATTTGGTAGGGCTGCGGTGGAGGTTCCTCAGAGCGGATCCAGCATCGCTTCGCCCCTTCGGCATAGCCCTTCTCCCCCTCGCGGCGACGATTCACGCCCGTTGAGCCCCATTCAGGAGGGTTCAGCGGCTGCTTCGGGTTCTAGCCCACCTCGTCCAGAGGAGGGCAACCTCGGAGCAGGGGGGAAGTGGTTCTGCCGAGACAGCGGTTGCTCCCAGCTCCTCTTCGGCTCATCCGCAACCAGCCACCACCGAGGTACCTACAACACGCCCACCAAGACTAACACCAGCGCCAGCACCAGTACCAACAGCACAAGTGCCAGCAGCACCAACTCCTTCTGCCTCGTCCGAGTCTTCCAAGACTCGGCGAGAAGACACAACTAGCACCAAGGCTAGCACCAAGGTTGTGCCCAAGGGAAAATCCGTTGCACAAACTTCAACTTCTCAACAGCAGTAGCCTAAGGCCAGGAAAACCTCTGATGCTGCCAGGGCAGCATCTATCGAGGCTGGACAGCGCACGCTCACGTCCATGCTTCCGAAGAAGACCCCCCCCCCCCCCCCCGAAGAAGGATGTCTCCCCCGGGCCAGCTAGCACGCAACTTGCATTGCACACCAGCCCCGTTGCTGCCCAAATTGAAAGGTGGGAAGCCCATGCCAAGGGTTTGATAGCGCCCCATATGCTTAGCGGAGAGCGCTATCCTCCGGCCTTGATCGAGTTTGTCAATAACTGGAACAAGGCGGAGTTCATCCATAACGACGATCTCCAAGAGAAATTTGGGCCTGCCGAGTTTGCCGCGCAGATGAACACAGCCGCCAAGGCTATCAACCTTGTCGGCCGGATGATGGAGGTACGCTACCTTGTCCTTTCTTTAACATGTACTAAATATTAGTGATATAACCATTAGTTCCCGAGCCTCCGGGGGAGTAACTTGTTACTCGGCCAGATGCTCCTTAGAGTACTAGCATATCTCCTTAGTAGCTTCGAATATGCCCACACCTAGAGCCGGGTTAAGTTCCACTTGGCCCGGATCTTGTACACTTCGAATATGCACACACCTAGAGTTGGGTTAAGTTCCACTTGGCCCGGATCTTGCACACTTTGAATATGCACACACCTAGAGCCGGGTTAAGTTCCACTTGGCCCGGATTTCGTACACATCGAATATGCACACACCTAGAGCCGAGTTAAGTTCCACTTGGCCCGGATTCTGTACACTTCGAATATGCACACACCTAGAGCCGGGTTAAGTTCCACTTGGCCCGGATTATGTACACTTCAAATATCACACACCTAGAGTCGGGTTAAGTTCCACTTGGCCTGGATTTTGTACATTTCGAATATGCACACACCTAGAGCCGGGTTAAGTTCCATTTGGCCTGGATTTCGTACACTTCGAATATGCACACACCTAGAGCCGGGCTAAGTTCCACTTTTGCTCTTTTCAGGTGACTACCAATCGCCGGAGCGCTGAATTTCAGTGCCTCTTGGACACACATAAGGCACTATGCTCGAAACATTCTACGCTTCTCGCCGAGTTTGAGAAAAGGGGTAAGTTTTCTCCTTGGATTTTTTCCACCTTTCTTTGTCTTTTCCCGCCGAACTAATTTGTTATTCGATTGGGCAGCTGAAGTGGAAGATGAGAACACCATCATGCGGAAGAACTTGGATCAAATAAAAGGTAAGTCTGTTTTGCTTAGTCTTCTTCTGCACCCTCTCTCCTTTTCTTCTTGGCTCGGCAGATATTCATACCTCGGCTTTGCCGGGTCAACAAACTGTTTCAGCATCTCTTAAAGATAGTGTGCCCGTGCCTGATATGATGCTGCATTTTCTCGAACAAGCAGGGCAGCATCATGCCGAACTTAAGAAGAAGGATGATGAGATCGCCCTCCTCTGGACCAAGGATGATGAAATTGCCAAGCTCAAGGCAGAAATGAAACAGCTCAAGGCGCTCCACAAATCCGAGATGGATAAAGCTGGCCAAGATTTTACTAAAGAGCGAGAACGTCTCAACCTCCAAATTGCTAAAGATCAAGAGCTGCTCAAGGAGGCCGACATTAAGCTTGGGTCGCCAAATGCTGAACTTGAGAAACTCCGGAAGAGACGTGACAACTGCACCAAGGAGCTGACCCGAATCCATAGCCATAATTCTCGTAAGTTCTTTTCCTTCAGCCGACATGAATCTCTTCGGGTCAACCTCCTTTACCTATCTCACTTGTCTTGTTTTCAGACAAATTTCCGGAGGGCGATGCCATTGCATCCAATGCAGTTGCCAAGTTTCGCCAGCAGAGAGGTACTCCATCTGGTCCTGGCCCCATTCCTCTTGACCTGGAGGATCTGATAGTCAGCTTATCCTCCCGAGTTGAAATCATGAAGAACTACGGCAAGGGTCTCCTAGACGCAGCAGTCCGGGTCTTCAATGCCCTCTAGCCTGGTGAAGATACTCCGAAGGGGTCCACTGCTCTGATTTCCAAGGTAATGGAGTACGAGACCCAGCTTGACCTCTGGAGGGAATCCCCCGGACGCGCCGGAGCTGAAACCGTCCTCCAGTATGTGCTCACATGCTATGAGGAAATAAATCTGAATCTTCCGGAGCGCATGCGCACCGGTTCAAGGTGGTCCACTGATCCGGATTGGATAGCTCGGCGCAAGGCTTGCGCCCATAGCCTCATTCAGTATGCCCCATCCATCAATGGAACTAGGGACCAAGCTTTCTCGAAGCTGTTGACGACGAATACGTCGAAGATGGTTTGGGTGAGGAGGAAGAGGACGAAACCTCGGATGTCAAAGAGAATGAAGATGATGCTGAGGCCGAGGCTGGAGTTCCACCTACTGGTGCCGAGTTACCTCCTCCTGCTGCTCCTTGATCACCAACAAACACTTTGAAGTTTATCAGATACCCGGTATGCCAGGTGCAGATGTATTAAGCGCACAGATCATATTTTGCTACGAAGTTGCTTATGCTGGATTAACTTGGGCGTAGTCCCCGAGTTTCATTTTCTTGTTTCTCCAATTTTCTGGTTTGGCTCGTGTCTACCTTGATTCGGTTTTGTGACTTACGAGACCGAGTTTCAAAAATTGACTTAACAATACTTGGAAAACTTTAGGATTAGTTCAAAATAATTCAGCATGGTAAAGGTAAAATAAACAAGGGGTTAGTCCGAACAATAAACGTCAGCTTGATTACGTTCCTTTCCTTAGTCGTTTTTCGTGAGCTACGCAATTCCAAACTCGTTCTCTTGCTTGCCATGAAGCCAATTCTTCTTGGACAGCAACAAGTCGAAGAGTTGAGTTTTTGGTGCTCACACACTACTAATCCGGCTTAGGTAGAAGCAACTTAAGCCAGCCAACACAAAAATAAATAAATAACGCAAGGGATGAATAATATTACTAAGGCAGTCCCCGAGTTACTGCTCGAGGTGCCAAGATTTCATTGATAAACTCATTTCCGGCATACATACCGACATATGAGAGACTCGGATACACACACTTATTTGTTAAGTGTAAAAAGGATGAAGTAGAGCTACATTCCATGGACGCTTAGAGTCCTCGCCTGACATGTCCGCCTTGTTCTTCTCCTGAGGTTTTGCATCGATGAGATAATAAGAGTCATTGTGCAATGCTTTGCTCACAATGAATGGCCCTTCCCATGGGGGGGATAACTTATGCATGCCAGCAGTACATTGTACTAATCGGAGTACCAAATCACCTTCCCGGAAAACTCGGGGGTTTACTTTCTGACTATGATAGCGTCAGAGATTTTGCTGATATATGGCGGATCTAGACAATGCCAATTCTCTCGCTTCTTCCAGCAGATCAACATCATTTTGTCGGGCTTCTCGCACTTCGCCTTCTGTGTATAGGGTGACCCTAGGCGAATCATGCTCTATGTCGGCTGGTAATACAGCTTCAGCCCCATATACTAGAAAAAATGGCGTATAGCATGTTGATCGATTAGGAGTTGTTCTTAAACTCCACAGTACCACTGGTAGTTCTTCTATCTAGCACACCGCTGATCTTTGTAGCGGCTCAATGAGCTAGGGTTTTATCTCGGATAATACTAATCCGTTGGATCTTTCCACTTGTCTGTTCGATGCGGGGTGGGCTACCAAGGCAACGTCCAGCCGGATCTTCTTATCTTGGCAGAATCGCGCAAATGCTCCTTCAGCGAAATTTGTGCCATTATCTGTTATGATATTGTGAGGATAACCATATCTCAAGATGATATCTTTGAGGAATGTCACGGCGGTAGGTCCATCACATTTTATTATTGCATTCACTTCAATCCATTTTGTAAACTTGTCAACCATGACTAAGATGTGGGTCATGTTCCCTCTTGCTGGTTTAAACGGGCCAACCATATCCAAACACCATACGGCAAATGGCCAGCTAATTGGTATGGTCCTGAGCTCCAACATTGGCATATGTGTCTTGGTTGCATACCTTTGACAACCATTGCATTTTATTACTAGATCTTCTGCTTGTTCCAAGGCACTTGGCCAATAGCAGCCATGCCGGAAAGCTTTGGCTACCAACACTCTGGATGAAGCGTGATGCCCACATTCCCCTTGATGTATATCCAGGAGGATGTCAAGCCCTTCTTCCGGGTCAACACATCGTTGGAGGACGTTTGTAACACTTCTTTTGTATAGCTCAGAATTGATGATCGTGTATGCCTTTGCCCTCCTCTGAGTTTGCCTTGAGAGCACTTCCTCGCTGGGCAAAGTTCCGTCCTTCAGGAATTGAAATATGGGCAGTGCCCAAGCTGGTATAGCTCGCGCTGGAAACACATCCTCATCAATTTCCATCTGATCCACCGGCATAACCTCGGCCGGGTTGCGTTGCATAGTCCCCGCGTTCTGCGTAGCAGTCCCCGGGTTTCCTGAACCACTTCCCACATCAATGTCCATGGGTACAGCTCTGGGCTCTGGATCTGCCGGGATGAAAATTGAGTCGGATTCCGGGGATGGCCTGATAGATGGTTTTCTGAGGTGCTCTAGTGCTACACCTGGCGGAATTGCTTGTCGGGTTGATCCGAGCTTCGACAATACGTCGGTAGCCTCATTTTCCACCCGAGGTATATGATGAAATTCGCATCCCTCGAAGTATCCGATATTTTCTGCACATGAAATCTGTACGATGCCATGTTTGCATCCAAAGCATCCCATTGCCCGGAGACTTTTTGAACGACGAGATCCGAGTCACCGAAGCACTAGATCCGACGTATTCCAACTTCTTTTGCCACTTTGAGCCCATGCACAAGTGCTTCATATTCTGCAACATTATTCGATGTTGTGAAATGGATCTATAGCACATACTTCAGCTGATCTCTCTTGGGAGAAGTAAGCACAACTCCGGCGCCTAACCTGGTTTTTGTTTTTGATCCGTCAAAGTGCATTCTCCAGTAGTTCGGATCTGGCAATGGTGGCCCGTACTGCATCTCGGCCCAATCCGCGAAGAAATCGGCTACTGCTTGAGACTTGATCGCATCTCTTCTATCGAATTGTGGAGCATAAGGGGCTAGTTCAATTGCCCATTTTGCGATCTGGCCGCTTGCATCCTTGTTGCCCATTATCTCAGATATGGGGGCTTCACATATCACTTTAATGGGGTGTTCTTCAAAATAGTGCTTCAGCTTTTTTGCAGCCATATATACACCATATGCCATTTTCTGATAGTGAGGATAGTTCTGCTTTGATGCTGATAATAACTCGCTCAGGTAATAGACTGGCCTTTGAACCGACTTACCCTCTTCATCGTGCTCTACCACTATCACTGCACTTACAACTCGGTTGGTTGCGGCTACATAGAGAAACATTGGCTCTTTTGATAGTGGAGAGGCTAATACTGGTGTAGTGGCTAACATTTTCTTCAGCTGGATGAAGGCTTCATTGGCCTGTGGCGTCCATACGAATTTGTCGAATTTTTTCGTTAGTTGATAGAGAGGCAATGCCTTTTCTCCCATCCGACATATAAACCGACTTAAGGATGCCAGACAGCCAGTGAACTTCTGGACATCATTAAGACACTTTGCCAGTTACATTCGCTCTATGGCTCGGATTTTAGTTGGGTTAACTCCGATACCTCGGCTAGAGACAAGAAATACGAGTAATTTTCCAGCCGGGACACCAAAGGTACATTTCTCCGGGTTAAGCTTCATTCGGAACCTCCTTAGGTTCGCGAATGTTTGCCTGATATCATCAAGGAGCATTTCTCTTTCCTTGGTTTTTATAACCATGTCATCCACATATACTTGCACATTTCGGCTAATTTGGTCGTGCAAACATTTTTGCATACATCTTTGGTACATTGCCCCTGCATTACGTAAACCAAAAGGCATGGTGCGATAGCAATAAGCCCCATACGGGGTGATAAAACAGTCTTTATTTGATCATTCGGATTCAGAGGTATCTGGTGGAAACCAGAATATGCATCTATGAACGACAACAATTCACACCGAGCAGTAGAATCTATGACTTGATCTATCCTTGGCAGTGGGAATGGATCTTTTGGGCACGCCTTATTCAGGTTCGTGTAATCAATGCACATACGCCAAACCACTGCCACATTCGGATCATCTTTTTTCTTTTCCACTAGCACCGGATTAGATAGCCAATCCGGGTAAAGCACTTCCATGATAAACCCAGCTGCTAGGAGCCGAGCTATCTCATCTCCAATGAATTTTCACCTATCTTCGGCGAAGCGGCGGAGAGGTTTCTTCACTGGCTTTGCTCCGGGTCTCACATTCAAAGAGTGCTCGGCCAACTCCCTCGGAACACCTTGCAAGTCCTGTGTGGACCAAGCAAAAATATCCTGATTCTCACGGAGGAAGTTGACAAGCTCGATTTCCTATTTATCATTTAACCCGGCACCAATTGTTACGGTGTGTTCTGGGAACAGCTCATCAACAGGCACTTTCTTGGTATCCTTTGTCGCTTGAAACGAGACACTTCCTTGCGGGTTACTCAGTGCCGGCATATACTGCTGTGTGGACTGAGCTAATGCCGCCACTTCTTGGCTCTTTCTTTTCTCTTACGCGATTACGAGTGACTCGGCCAGGTTAGACCCGGCTGATGCGCACTCAATGGAACGTCGGAAATCTCCAGCTATGGTAATTACCCCATTTGGCCCAGGCAGTTTCATCTTCAAGTAACCGATGTGAGTACTTGCCATGAATTTGTTCAGGGCTGGCCTGCCGAGTAACACGTGATATGCGCTCTCCAAATTGACAACTTCGAACTCCAAATTCTCAGTCTGGCAGTTATCTCTCGTACCAAACAGTACATCAACCCGGACTTTGCCAATGGGTTCACACGAAATGCCTGGCACAATGCCATGGAAAGTTGTCCTTGTAGCCTGGAGCATGTTCTCCGTGATATCCAACTTGCGCATTGTATCCATGTACATAATATTGATGATGCTGCCATTATTGATCAGTACCTTTGAGAATCTCACATTGATATTTGGCCCAATGAACGTTGGGTCCAGTACCAACACATACGAACCAGGGATCGGCATAAGCTTGGGATGATCCTTGATACTCCATGTAATTTCCTGATCCGACCAAGGCATATACCTCGTCACAGTCGGCATAACTACATTCACTTCCATATGTCAGCGCTGCAAACTCTTTCTATATGTTTCCTCTGTGGTAAACACACAGTAACACTGGTGATGCTCTATGTATTCATTTCTCTCCTCATTGCCGGGATACCTTTGATCTGGCTGATGCTGATTTTCCACCTGATGCACTGCATCCCTTCTCTCATGGTTTTCATACATCGGTGGAGGTGGTGGCAACATTAACTGTTGCGTGTTCGCTCCGGAGAGTAATTGCTGCCGGGGTAACTCCTGCCGAGGTTGATCATTCCGAGGTGCCTGAGCATTCCCCGAACCACTTTGTTCTATCTTCCTCATCCACTCACATTGCCGAGTCATGTGACCCGCTGGGTTACTCGGATTTGGCGTGTGAAATTTACCCGGCTGATCCAGCATTGCCTCACACGTATACCTCAGCCTGTCTTTCTTCTCTTTCCACTGTTTCTTTTGTTCGGGCATCCAAGTTTTCTTGCCATCATTTCTTGGGGTCCACTGTTGCCCTCCAGTTTTCTGACACTGATTACTCCCTATTCCGGGTTGACCTTAATTCACAACTGCAACTTGTTGCGAACTGTATCTGTAATCCGGCCTATCATCTCTTCTCTTACCCCGGTAGTCATTCCGCCGGGATGACCCTGCTCCATCTCGCTGGTAGTACTCATCATTTGACTCGTTTGACACAAGCCTAGGTTGAGTCGGATCACCCAAGGCATATGAATCAGCAATCCAGATCGTCTTTGCTAGTGTAGTTGGCAAATCCCTTTGTAACCTTTGCCACAGCATGCTTGCATATCTGCACCCTTGCGCAAACCAAGCTATGGCCTGTGATTCAATCATGCCTTCACATGAGTTTCGCACTGTGCACCAGCGGGTTAAGAACTCCCGGTCTGTCTCGTTTGGTCTCTGCTTGCACATTGCTAGGGTTTGTGGCCTATTGGGCCTCTGATACGTGCTTGAGAAGTTACTGACGAACATTTCCTCAAAATCGATCCAACAATTGATACTTCTGGATGGCAAATTGTTTAGCCATACCCTTGCTGGCCCTTCCAACATCTGAGGTACATATCTCACTGCCCATCTCAAGTTGCATGTAGCAATTTTTACCGCTGTCGCGTAGTTTATCAACCAATCCTCCGGCTTAGTGCTACCGTCATATGTTTTTGTCCCTCTGGGTGGTTGGAAGTTAGGTACCTGAGGCTCCTTCATGATCCGGGGCCCAAAACACGCTGGACCCAGAGGACCTTGACACTCAATTTGCTCCGACCTATAAAGTCGATCCAGTTTTAACCTGGTGTCGTCAGGCATCAAGTTCCTGCTTCCCAATCTTGACCCTATCACGTGATAGTCCGGCCTAGGATACCCTGCGTTCACCATTTCCGAATCACCATCATTTTATCTATCTTGCTCTTGTGGAGCTGATCTCTGTTGCATACCTTGGTCGGCAATGCGCTCTTGCCATGGTATATTCCGCTGTTGCGGTTGCCCTGCACCCGCCGAGTTGTGATGTCCGGCATTGCCGTTCACAGTGTTCCCTTGACCGGCATTGCCTTGGTCACGGTTACCTCGGCCAGCTTCACCTCGGCTCACACTTCGTCGATCCTCATTTGCCTGCACTGCTTTTCCTTTCCCTGCCCTTGCCGGGTCATATGGGACTATCTGTTTGTTCCTCCTGGCCGAGGTTACTACCTCTTCTCTCCTAAGACCACCATGAGGAGACGATGCAGCTCTAGCGGATTTCTCCAGGTTACCTATTGCTGAATGAACGACTTTGGAGGCCCCAGCCCTTGCCGGATTAGCCCTGAGCAACTCTTCATTTTGTCTGTTAGCGATCCGAACTAATTCATTGACTCTATCCTGCTATCTTTGTCGGGCTTCACCCGTCAAACCCTCTAATTCGGATGTAGCTGCATCTGCTGCTCTGAGGTTCTTTGTCGGGGTACTGTACTTCGGCAGCCCCACTGACAGATAGTTCTCTGATTCCTCAATTCTAGTATGACCCTCTTTGTTCATTTCACTCATGAGGTTCTCCCCTTCACTTTCACAGCATCTACCTTATTTGCCTTTGCGTACTCACGCAGCGTAATGTTTAACAACTGCTGAGCCGCGGCTATCTTTTTCGCACCCTCTAGTATTTTCTGCCTAGTCTCCTCTAACTCGGCATGTGCCTGAGCCGGATATACCACTGCTGCCACGGGGATTGCCAAGCTATCTATTGCCTACTGCAACACATTCTCCGGCCTCTCTAGAGGAGGACCTCTACTTTTCCTCGGTGCTTTGGGTGTTACCTCCGGATCTGGTGTCGGATCTTTGCTCGCGCCAGCGCTAGGCGCAGTCATCATCACCTCGGCGCGGTCAGGGGAGCGAGTGATACGCGCCCCGCGAGCCGCGCTAAGGGGTGGCTCGCCTCCCTTCACGATGTGCCGCGGGTGAACGCACGACACATCGACAGCGACGTAGATCTTGTGCGCGCCAAGCTTGTCGAAGAGGCCGTTGCACGGGAGAGGTCGCTTGCCGAAGCAGCCAGCATTGTCGCTGACGAAGTCCAGCGCTCCAAAGCGCTGAACGAGCCCGGAGACGATGCGCTCGCCGTTGCCGATGAGGTTTCCCGTCCGGATCTTCACTCGTGCTAGCACCGCTAGCCCCATGGTGGGCGCCAACTATCGTGGTGGTGTCACGGCAGATGCCATGTATAGGCTAAAGGTGGGGACAATATGCACTAGAGGAATCCAGAGAGGGATAGTGTGGTGGTTCCACACACAGATGCTTTGTATTCAATCGGTTTCCAAGGTTTACAAGTGCTCCTTGAGCTGTATTGGGGAGAGTAGGAAGAAGGAACTCTCTTACTCTCTCCACTAGCTAGCCCACAGGAACCAACTAGAGATTAACCAAGTAAAACCCAACCCTTTCTATAGATGCCCTAGCCCTCCTTATATAGGGGTGGCTAGGTCTCCAATTAGGGCATACGTGGAGGCATATTCCAGGGAATATGCCTCTTTCCAAAATAGTAAACCGACCGGGTCACTTTTCCCCATCGTAAGCCATGCAGAGGCTACGTGAGCCTCTGCAGCGCCAGCGTCATCCGACACAGGCAGCGTCACCCTTGTCGGCCACGCCTCGGTGGTCCTAGCCTCTGTCCGCTTCCCTCATGCTCCAGCGTACAGTGACCTCCTTTTGACCAGCGAGATACCTTCCTTCTCTTGCAAGCCTGATATAACCCGGATCATGCCTGGTTAATCCGGCCACACTAGTACCTGCATACAAGTTAGATAAATCATGCCGGCATACGACATAGGTTGGTCGGGACTTAGTTAGGCAGACATCCTCCGGTCCGAGTTACTCCGTGATTCGTCCTGCCTTAAGGTGACTTGGCCAGCACTTGCTTTGACCTTACCGTACCTCGACTAACTCGGCCTTTAAACCCCGGCGTGACCCTACCCGGGGGTATCCCCCCAACATTTGTCGAGGATGTCATAATCCAATACGGTTATCCGCATAGCATTATCACGGACAATGGGAGTAACTTTTCTATGGGAGAGCTTGCCAAATTCTGCAATGAATAAAATATCCGGCTTGACATTGCGTCAGTCGCACATCCGCAAGCTAATGGACAAGTCGAAAGAGCAAATGGTTTAATCCTACAAGGCCTAAAACCAAGACTCGAAGCACCACTACGACGTGCTGCGGGGGCTTGGGCAGAGGAATTACCTTCTGTAATATGGAGCTTACGAACAACTCCGAGCAGGTCAACCGGATACACACCTTTCTTCATGGTCTATGGCATAGAAGCAGTTCTTCCTAGCGATTTGATTCACGCTTCTCCTAGAGTTGCCGCGTATATTGAAGAGGATGCCAAAATTTCTTGACAAAATGATCTCGAGTTAGTCGAAGAAGTTTGCGGCATTGCTGAGATGAGATCAACAGCCTATTAGCAGAAGTTACGCAAGTATCATAGCCAGAGAGTCAGAAACCGGTCTTTCAATAAAGGCGATTTGGTTCTCCGACTTGTGCAGAAAAGAAAGCACAAACTTTCCCCAATGGGAAGGGCCATTTTTAGTTAGCCGAGTAATGCACAATGGTTCTTACTATCTAACTAATATGCGGCCAGTCAAAGAAAGACCTGCTACTAAAAAATAAAAGAGCTAGAGGCAGTACAGACCCGGAAGAATTAGACAGACCATGGAATATTGCTCAACTACGTCCCTTTTATTCTTAGTTTACCTTTCTTTGTAATCATGTATGTGTACATGTTTAATGAGAAATAAAGTATTGGTTGCCTCAAAAAAAAATCTGAGAAGTTTTTTTGCCATCTTATTTCTGAATGATCATGTCACAGTCAAAAATCCTAGAATACTTGAAAGTACTTTATGCTCATGTTGGTTCTGGTTTAGATTTCCGATTCTAAAATTGATACCTTTGGGTATAAATCTAAATTTTGTAGTCTATACTTTGGTTATTTATCTAATTGCCGGATGCGGGCATTTTCCGAGTTGTGAATTGTTGGTACTGGAAGCCGGCTTTGTTTCCGAGTTTAAACTGATTTAGCAATTGAGCTCCATTGCTTGGCAAAGTTTCCGTGTTGAAGGTTGGCCGGCTCGCGAAAGGGATGAGGCAGAAAGCCAGACAAACGATAAGTACAGACAAAAAACATAAGTGCTTATGTCAAGTTTTCAGGCACGAAACTTATAAGGCCAAAAGTGCTAAATAGATAAAATAAAACTTAGCACCAGCAAAAGTACCATACTACTGATTTACAACCCGAATTGTTTTCATAATAATACATTGTTTGTTATGATGCTCTATGATGCAGGGGAAGAAGAAGGAGCTACCGGCTCACTGGAGACATCAGCCTCGCCTCGATATCTTTCTGAGACGTTCAAATCCGAGATGGTTTGTTCATCATCGAAAGCTTCACCAGTTTATTTGGCGGGCGCATGCGGCATCTCTACATGAGTGAAGAAGGGAGTGTCGTAGCTGGTCAAGTCAGCTACGTGGCACCCATATCCGGCACATGAGTCCATGATTGCTTTGATGTCCTGCTCCTGGCCGTCTTCATCCACAGTAGAATACCCTCTGGTCACTTGCCAGATCTCCATGCTTCCATGGTGGCTCATGACCATGGTAAGAGCATTCTGCGCTGCGGTCCGCGCGTAGGACATGTTCCAGTCCTAGATGGCTGGGGGCATCTCCTTGGCCTTGTCTCGCACTTCAAACCGGACATTCTATCCATGTCTGGAACCTTGAGAACTTTGCCAATATCCTCAAGGGATTGGCAGAAATCATGAAGTAAATCGCTGACTTGGGTAAGCCGGTTAGTGCGAGACTCGACGGAGGTTGAATCCAGTTAAATCAGAGGACCTGCGCATGTAAATGCAAAAGGTTAGTAAAAATATCTGAATTCCAAAAGTCGGAAAAACCAGAAATTCAGAAAGGGGAAACATACCGAAGATGGCATCGTCAACTTTAGTGCCTCGGTCATGTCCCTCTCTCTGAACAATTCATTGCTGAGATCTGAGATTTTCTTATCTTGGAGCACAATCTTACGATCGCGCTCCTCGGTGCCCATGGAGGAGGATTCGAGAACTTGAGCAATGCTCTTCTCATGATCCGCCTTGAGCTTATCTAGCTCTTGGCGAAGGTCCTTGTTTTCCACCTCTAGGGTCTTCGGATTCTCGGCCTCTTCAATCATAGCACAGGATTGCTTTACCAGTGTTGTAGTCAAAAGAACAACAGTTGAACAAAAATTGGACTATGAAATAAAGGGCAAGGTTTGAGTACTGGAATGTTTACCTTCAGCCTCATCCCTGGACACTTTCAGTTGAGCATTTTCAAGTCAGAGAGCTCTGATTTATCTCCGCTTGTTGCAAATATTCTTCAATAATTCCTAGTTATATGAATTAACTTTCTGTAAGTCAGAATACCCAGAGTTAGAAGTCTACTAAGGACTCGGGCTAATATCTTTACTAATATCAGCACGAGCCTTGGGGGCTATACTAGTTCATTCTTTGACATCCTACGGAAGCATAAATCCTGATTGTCTATCCAACTTCATGCTTGGGGGCTAGAGGATATGATATGGAATAAAGTAAAAAAGTAAGTTGGAATTCCGACTTACATATTGTTCATGAGTGAGTTTTCTCAAACTCATGTTCACTTCTGTGGCAACCTTCTCGGCAAGGGTGAGAGGGATCACTTGTGGTGGTGGAAGCTCGCCAGTTCTCAACCTCTCGTCATGAAGACGGACTTGTTCAAGAAGTTCGGAGTACTTGACATCCTCTGATTCTTGTGTTTCTTCTTCGGTAGTAATATTAAGACTCTCCAAGCATTGTTGGGCTAGCCGTTGGATCTCCTCTACAGATTCCCGAGTAATGCCAAGCTTGGCAAGATCCAGATTGTTGACGAGGTTTTTAGCGAAGACCTCTGCCGAGGGATCATTACCCGAAGAGGGTTCACCCTTATCAAAACCTGAGTCACCCATGGTGACGTCAGTTTGCGATCCAAGGATCACTGGCTCTACTTGTTGAGCTGGATCTTCTACGATGGTCGGAGATGGAGTAATCTCCGGCACCGCAGAAGGCTGAGGGGCAGGAGTCGGAGGTGTTGCGGCAGGAGAAGTCAAATTCAGCTTTGACTGGCGCAGGGGCTTCGACGGACCTCCTTTCCCCTTGCCCTTGGTGAGTTGTCTAGCTCCGAGGAAGTAATAGAACAAAGAACATTACATCTCGGAAAGAATGAAGACATATAATACAAAGACCTTGTGAGGAAAGATTACCTCTTCACAACGGGCACCTCCTTTGTGCCAATAGCAACTGTCGAAGCCTTACGCTTCCGAGGAATTATGTCCGGCAGTGGAACCAACTCTCCGTCGTCCTGAGAAATCTCAGGAGGATATCCCTCGATAGGAGAAAGCTCCGACTCGGGGAGGTCAGCAAGATGAAAAGAAGAGATACCTCAGTATTGCGAAAAGAAACGACAATGTAAAGATGAACACATAATTCGAGTTACTGCTGGAAACTTATCGGTACCATGGGATCTTCAGCCGTATGCATGTCCAAAGACAACTCTGGGATTTTCCTCTTGATCCGCTCCCTTATCAGCCACTTGATTTGACACTCGTATTCTTTATCCATGTAGGGCTGGGAGCAGATTCGGAGGGAATCTTTCTTGGACGCCGTAATGGATGCATAAGTCGATCTCCATGATGTTGAAGAGGCTGGATCCAGCGTGCCACCCAGCAGTGAACTAAGTCGGACCCCTTAAGGCCCTTGTGCTTCATCAAATATTCGATCCGTCTCTTGGCAAGAAGAAGATTGTCACTGAGAGCAGGCGCATCTGCGTCCCGAGACTCTTGGGGCGTGGTGGCACTGTCGACAAAAGCCGGCAAAGCAGTAGCTTTGCCAGGAGCAGGAATATCCTTGTGATAGAATAAAGTGGATGGCCATTGTTTCACCGACTCACTGGCCCTAATCCGAGGATAGACGCGCTCTCTCCTAACAGAAAAACTAATAGTTTCGTTAATATATGGATTACCGGTGGTGATAGAATTTCTCCAGACATGAAAGTAAAACCGGAAAAGAGTGAGACTCAGCCTAATGTCAAGGTACCCCTCGCACAAAGAACCGTTTGCGCTGATATCTAAGAGAGAGTTCAGGGGAACATGGTGGAGTTGAACTCTGTAGTGATCGATAACCTTAGAAAAGAAGTCTGAGGGAGGGAAACTCAAACCTCTTTCGAGGTGGGTGCCGAAGTGTACCTGCTCGCCGGTGCGAGGAATAGGGACGGTTTCGTCGTAGCTGCTCCGCTAGTCGCCGGTGCGGAGGAGCCCTTCGTTCTCCATGATGCGGAGCTTGGCACCATCGAGGACGCATGGGATCCAGACCCCGTGATTGCTCTCCTTCTCCACTGTCGAAGCCGTCGCTGTCGTCGCTGCCACGCCGGAAGATTATGTTGAAGCCATTTTCTTGTGGGCCGGTGACCTAGGATGGGCGGCGCTGGAGGATTCTGGGGAGCAGAGGAGCTCTCTGTTCGTGGGAGGCGTTAGGAGGAAGGAAACGACGCAAGTGCTGGTGAAGAAGATGGGGAAAGGAATCCAAACCACTTATATCCTTCATCTGCGCCAAGATTCGTGCAAATGTGGATAGTAACCATGACACGCGTCATGCAAGGAGCTGGGTAACCCCCACACGATGATTACGCTGCCTCGATCTCCGCGCACACATTAAAACGACGCCTCGGTTCCGCAAAAGGTGGACCCACCAAGGGTCGTGCTGACAGGAATGTCTGTCGGTGACATGACTTGACCATGACTAGTGTCAGATTACATCAGAGACAAAGTTCCGGCTTAGTTTGAATTTTGAGCTAGAAACCCAAATAATGTATTCATAGGTCCGAATCATTTGAGACCCGGATCCTATCCTTTCTTTTGAAGTTTCAGGAACCCTTCAAGATTCTGCAAGCCGAAGATCAAGTTAGACGATGATAAAATCTGACTCTGGATCTTGGAGGCTTCCAGGGGCTGCTGTTGGGGATATACTTTCCAGGTATCCTCACTGTGCCTCACTGACCAGGGTGGCCCACTTCGGGTTAGATCTTTGCTTCACGGGTGGCCTAGTCAGGGAGAAGAGACGGAGTCTAGTCCAGCTACGGGAAGGCCTAGATGACTTACCGACATAGGCCCATAGTGTTACTTGTAGTTCAAGATGTACTCTGTAACCGACTCTTAGTCGTAGCCGGATAGGTCTCTCTTGTAAACCCTAGGCCGGATACCTATATAAGCCATCCTAGGGAGGGCCTTTAGGGCACCCTCACAATAGTCTACAATCTCAACTCGCATAGGCGAAACCCTTGTAACCCATATTCCATCTCTGTCATATTACTGGATTGCTAGTACGAGTAGGATCCGTCCAAAGCCGGTGGATTCGAACCTGGGTAAACTTGTGTGCTCACTATCCCGGAACACTGTACAACTCACACCCCTCTCTTCCACACGCCTCGAGGACCCCCTCATGGCGTACTTGTCATCAATCCGACGACAAGTATGATGGTGATGATCTTAATATCATTCATCATGCTAGTCGCACCTTAAACGGGGCCCAAAAGAACTATCCTATGGCTGAAAAAGAATTCTTCACTGTAGTCTTCTCTTGTGATAAATTTAGATCTTATATCATGGACTCCAAAGTTAGAGTACATATTGATCATGTTGGCTTGAAAGAAATCCTGGAAAGGACTGGTGTTAAGCCAAGAATAATCCGTTGGACTCTACTTCTGCAAGAATTTGATTTACAAATCTTACAAAGGAAGGAAGAGGTGGAGGAAGCGTTCTCGGATACTCAAGGAGTTATTCATCCTAAAGAGGTAGAATCCATGTGTATACTTGTGGGAACCCCACAACCAAAAAGGAAGTTCCCTATTTCCTTGGCTTTGGCAATTTTCCGCGACCTGTTTTATTTGAAGATAGGAAGAAAAGGAACTCAAATGAGACCATATTCCCTCGATGAACATGACTTAGGAAATCCTAAACACACCTTTGCTATGGATGATTTCCTGCTATTTCTTTTTTCTTATTTTAATTCCTTACGTTTTTCTGAGTTCATTGCCGGTCTTACGAGATCGGTACAGGTGGACGGTATGGACGGATTCGCCCGTGCCAATGGTCCTTAAGCCCATTGATGCCTCGTCAAGTTTCTCGCCGAAGTGGTACGACCGCGCAGTATGGGCGCACTCCCCCGTGCCGCGCAGTACGGTCGTTATCGGTTCGGTGACTTCTTTCTTATATTTCTCGTTTACACTTTTGTATTCTAAAAAAAAGAGATAAATAATAATAAAATTTAAGAGAAGTTATGAAGTCGGTACAGACGGGTAGTACGGGCGGAACCCGCCCATACCACTCAGTGGGTTGACCTTTTAGCGACTTCGTACTATGGTGTTTTTGGAAACGACCGAGTATGGGCGCACTGTACGGGTGCCGCCTGTACCGAGTTGGTCGTTACGACCCGAATTTCCTTCTTTTGCATTTATTTGTTTCCTTATTTGTTAGGATTCTTTTCTTCGGTGACCGTTTTCCTCTCAATATGAAATTTATCATGCCTCTAACCCTTTACAAGTCTCTTTAGAGATCC
The DNA here is from genome assembly GCA_910589775.1 of Avena eriantha. NCBI lineage: Eukaryota > Viridiplantae > Streptophyta > Magnoliopsida > Poales > Poaceae > Avena > Avena eriantha. The sequence goes on along the minus strand of OU342741.1, from coordinate 427,791,234 downwards.
ACCTCTCTCTTATATCAACAGATCTAATCTACTTGATGTGTTACTCGATTCAAGGCAAAGGCAAATGTCTAAACCTCATGGATCTTTCATGGGATAGTTTCCAGACTTCCTCCATTGAAGCTGATGATCGTGAAGCTCAAGGCCTAAGCCCAAAGAACAAGCAGTATGCTTAAGATTCTGATGACGACGATTCTGAAGACGAGGAGTTCTAGATCTTCATGGATCAATCGAAGAGGGGATGGAAGAAACCGAACTACTTGGCAATGGTGAAGCCTAAAGATGAGGAAGAAGATAATAAAACCCATGGGAAGGGATGCACGGAGTCAGTCAAGCTCATCTCTGTCAACTACTTGTCACCAAAGTGTAAGAAGTCTAACAACTCCACTTTAGGAACATATAAGGAGACTATGGCTCATACATCAACAACAAAGAGGATCACCATGAACGCACACATGAGCGTGAAGCTGCAAGAGGACGGGGGGTTCAATCTTCTAGACGTACTAGTTGGTAAGCACATCCCAGACAATGAACACCATCTTAACAAAATAGGGAAGTACCAGAAAGAAGAACTCATCCACAGGGAGATCATGCGCAAGCGCCTCTTGGATATTGAAGGCAAGAAGGAACTCAATGACATGATGATCAAAGTTGATGATGGTATGTCTGTCTTGCGTTCGGATCTGCAGAAGTGTCTCCAACACATATCTTCCTGGAAAGGACAAACAAGAAGCTTCAAGCGGCACTCTCCAACGGAGCTTCTGCACCATGAAGCACGCCATGGTATCAAATAATCGCAAGGGATTTTTTGATCCACCCAGCTTGACTCCAAGCTTGGGGGATCTGCGAGAACCTTGTAATCTATCTTACAGTTTTAGCATGTTTACTTTTCTGCATGCATGGTTAGGTTTAAATTTCTGAATTCGCATTAGTTGCATCAACTTCGAGTTCCCTTTGTTCAAGAGAAGAATTATATCTGTTGAGTTATGAGACTTTATGATAATTGAAGTTGCGTTTGATTCATGATTATTATATTAGATGATTGAACTAGGTTGAGTGTTATGATACTTGTACAGCTATCATAATTTTAGGGACTTACACACCTATAGAAGTATTGATTAAGTTATGAGAAGAAGAATTCTGGTAGCATATTATGATTAAGAGTTTTCAAAAGCCATTGAAGTAGTGATCATGATCAAATGGCTTGCTGAAAAGCAAAAGAGAAAAAGGGAGCAAGGAAGAATATAGATATGCAAGTATCAAGAGAGAAAAACAAAGCATCTATCAAAAGAATCAAACATATAAAAAAGAGAAAGGAAAAAATGATCATCAATCTTTAGTATTAAACTTAGTGCTACACATATCTAAACTCCGTGATTATATGATATGTTGAATCACTAGTAACTTCTTATAATTTCATTAATACTAGAAAAAGGTGTGGAAGCCTCTAAGTTATGTAATGTGTAAGGGTATGGTAATACCCCTGACGTATCTCTACATCCGATGTTGTACTCCTGTTTCAATTTTTGCCTCATTTATTGTAACGTCTCGTTTCTCATGAGCATGACGATCTTGGCCATAAGCCATCTTGCTTAGGGATGAGCAAGATCCTAGCTTGGGGGAGTTGATGCATCCAAAATTGAAGCATATTTAACTTTTGTTTTTACATAAATAGAGTAGGCATTTCTGTATTTCACTATGCCTTTGTGCGCTATTTTGTTCTTGTTTCAACAGGATCAGAAATCTTGGAGTCATATATGAACATATCAATTAGAGCTATCATATTGTGTAATTTTATGATATTTCTAAGTGATAAAAGTCATTTTATGGATTTACCTTCGCACCGGGGAGAATACCAATCAAGGAGGAGGCATCAGTATGGTTAACGACCACTGGTACGGGAGGAGCCCGCCCATACCATCCACCTGTACCAGGCGCGATCGTGACCACCTCGTCAAATAGTTTCACCTGGGGAAGACGAGAAGGAGATCTGACATTCACAGCCACCAGAAACCATGAAACACCACATCCGAGAGGGTTCTGAAGGAGGAACTCGGCTGGAGTAAAATCCCAATTGCTTCCCAGATCATTGGAGGACAACACATCATCCCTTTCATCATCAACCGCTTCATCTTCATCACCACCATTACTCAATCTTTCATATATTAGATCTCTTTGTAATTCTAGATCCAATTATGGTTTGCATTAGATCAATCCCCGTACTTTAATCCATTCATTTGATTATGATGATGTTGTTGATTGCTTCCATGAGTGAGTAGTTCCTTTGTTCTTGGTGAGATGGAGAAACCCTAGCACCACTATGAACTTGTAATAAAGATGATCTATTCTTGTGTCCATATGACTTGCTTGTCTATTATATAATTATGACTTATGTTTGATTTCTCTCTTTAGATGATATGTGAAGTCGACCACATATCATTTGCCTTTGGGACTAAAGGGAGGATGAAACCCTTTGGACGTGGTTTGGAAGGGTACCCGGAATGCCCCATGACAGATTGGCATCGGCTCGTAACCTACATGGTCAACGGGGGATTAAAGAAGGACTCCCTAAGCTAATTACGATATCTATGGGGAAACCCTTAATTGCGGTGGTCTATATGGGTGATCGCTGTCAGACATTGCAGTGGTTATTTAGAGGTGACCTCACACTTGGCTCAACAAAGTGGCTTCCTATGAGCCTTGTCGTAAACATCTTATTATGGGGCTCTCACACATATCATGACATAAGAAGTATGTTATCTTGATTACACATAACAATAGTACTATGCTAGTGGTGTATCCTACATCCCCGAGAACATTTTAGCCCTATTGAGTTCAACCCCGCTTTCGTATGATCTTGTTATTGTTTTGTTTTACTTGTTTTAATTACTTTTCTGCAAGAAACCATAAACCATACAAACACCCTTTACTTGAGATCAAATACAACTTACAAGTACTCTTTGGTAGATAGTAACGAGGGGCATAAAGACCCTTACCAATAGCTCTCTATGGGTTTGATATCTTTACTTCGAAACTAGCTAAAATTAGTCTGTGCACTTGCAGTCATCAATAGTGGTATTACACATATTCATAATGTGGATGCCAAAAAGATTAAGCCAAATGCTGATATATCTACATACATGTGGCACTACCATCTAGGTCATATTGGTATAAAGCACTGATGGAAAAAACTCCATGTGTACAAACTTGTTGGGAATCCAAGTGCACAGTGTTGTAGCAAGCGTCTTTTCCCCACAAGGGTTACTTAAGGGTTTATATCGAACTCTCGAGGAATTAGCTTAGAGTATCTTTTGTTTTCCCTCTTCAAGCAACCTACAAAACAAACTAATTGCCTTGTATATGCAACTACACCGTGTGGTTGTCAAGCACAAGGTTTCATAGTAGAACTTGAAATAAATTTTTAAATAAATAATAGTAGAACAATCTATGACTAGGTAAGCAAAGAAATAATAATACTAGAAAATTATTTTGGGTTCTGGTTTGTGTTTGCTGATAGTAAAAGTATTTTTGGTATTTTTGATTTGCTTAATGTGGATAATATTAAGGATGGAAATGGTGTTGGATAATAATTGGCTTGAGGTTCATGGTTCACTTGTCTATTTTCTCATAAGGTGTAGTGCACATAAAAAATCCATAAGAAATATAATATTGATGAAACTTAATTATGTGTATGATTAGCATTCTTACGAGCATCACGTCCTATCATAGAGATGATGCAACACAACTCTCTTATGCTCCTATAGAAAGTGAAAACTCCAAGCAATCTAGAATTAAGAATTAACAGAGCATAGCCTTAGGTACTTTTCCATGATTTTTGAATAACAAAAAATATGCTACCTTGAACAAACAAGATTATCTTAGCTGTCACTAGATAATTATAGCACATGAATTCACTTAATCCCTAGTGAGGTAACAGAAGATAGGTAAAAACCATAGTAGATCTTGAATTTGTTGTCACTATTCAATCACTGCCACCATGCTACTCCAATTAATACACACGTTCCCCCACACATATTCTCTCATACAAGTTGGATCAAAACAAGCACTTAAGAACGGGGTACTGATGGCTCTAAAATATAGCCATCTTGCCTCAATCCAAGGACTTGTCAGGTACCCAAGACCCCGAGGGTTGAGCTAGGTATAGGGAGTATGAGTAATGACTGATCTGCGGGTTGGGAACCCCAGTGACAGAAGGGTAGTACAACTGTATGTGAGGGATTTACTTGGGATTAGTGGTGACATCACTATGCATATCATTAGTTCTCTTTCTTCTATGGATGAGACTAGTAGGTAATTGCTATAAGCGTTTGCGGAGGCAATAGCAATTATGGATGCACTGGTCACATATGATTTATCTTGCTCTAACAATTACATGCATACTTTATCTTTTATTGCCATCAGATGTTTTGCACAGCTACAGGTGAAACTGAATGCCCTAGGCCCTCTCTCTCCATCATCGACAACAACAAAAAGACGCAAACTCTTGGTCTGGTAAAAACACAAAAGGAATTCTAAAACTCCCTAAGGTCTGTTAAAGTAACTTCACTACGCATCTGCTTCCCGAGGATTCGATAACCTAGGTTTACTAGGGAAAAAGAAGCTATACTACATCCGTAATCCGGATCGAAGGTATCAGGTACATGATATGAATCTACACATACATATTACACATAAATAGATTCCAATATCAAATATCAACTCATATAATAAAGATGCACCACATAGGAATTACATATATGACCATAATCATGTTGGGCAGCTCGTATGGTACTAGATCTATGAAGAACAAGAGAGAAATAGATCAAACTACTGCCACAAACCCATAGTACAAAGGTGCAATACTCCCTCTTCATCATGGTGATGATGTTGGAGATGTTGGAGAAGGTAGATATCCCTACGGTGGTGGCTCCGACAGAGTTTCCCCCTCCAATCTTCGTTGGTTATGTCTCTGTTTTGGTGTTTCGGTGTTTCTGTGGCGCTCTCCTCCAGGTACGCATTGGGGCACCTTTATATAGGTGTTTTTAGGTCAAGAAGATGGTATGTAGATGAATATAGATGGTTGGAGATGCTCGAGGAGGGAAAAAGGCATGGTGGCGCAACCTAGGGCGGGGCTCGTGCCACCTTCCCTCTTTTGGGCCTCTGGGCTCCCCTAGTGAGGTCCAAATGCTCCAGGTCCTTCTATTCATTAAAAATTGATGTCCAAAATCCTAGCTTCATTTGACTTTGTTTAGGTCCATGAAAGATAAAAATACACAAAATAGGGAATTCATGTTCTGCAGAGTTATAACCAAAATAAAGGGGATCATTGGTAAATCCCCAAAAATCAATATAAAGCATGGATATGACATTATATAAGTTGCTAATATGTGGGAGTATGTATAAATAAACTACAAAGTTCATGTATGCATTTTACATGTATCAACATCCCCAAGCTTAACCTATGCTCGTCCTCGAGCATAAAGGTGATAAAACTAAACATGGACTTTGGAGTTTGTTGCTATGTTGGATATTATTTATAATAATTATTTCTACAGAAAGTTAAATGGTTTTTCTTTAAAGAATAGGAACAAGAAAATGAGTTGTAAAGTGATATCTCTTATTCTTTACTCCATGCTCAACAACAAGTCATTTTGTATAAAAACAAAGGAAAGTACTATGGATAATTAAGAATATAGGGCATCTTATTCGGTCTTAGAAACTTCCTTTCATTTCTTTTCTTTCTTGGACACTTGAAATAACAAAAAGTAAGAAGAGAACATATTTTCTAGCTCTAAAAAAAGGTTATCATAAAACAAAGTTTGGGATATGTAGCTCATGTCAACGGTAATCATAAGAATGGGTCTCCAAGTAATCCAAAGTGAAAGTAATTATGGTTTATATATGATTGACCCCTTACAAGTTGAATGTATCATGCTCATTAACCACAAGTACCCAGTCCTCATGCTACACAACTTTAATATCACAAGTGTTTATCCTCATATGCATACAATTCCAAACGAGGGATTCAACCGAGGGTACCGCTTATCCCTTTGTATGAGGAGTTACCCTTTTGTGAGAAGGGGCTATAATATTCAGATGACAAGACAAATAAACAAGCAAACCCCTCAGCATTTATTTTTATTTACCATTTGCATAGATATTTATTAGAATACTTCATAGAATGTTCATGCTATAAATTTCCACCATGGTGCATACCGTGGCTTAATTTAGTGGCCCAGGATTCTCTCTGACACATATGCATACTCAAAATACTTGTTCATTTCCCTCTTTATTTCACACTGATAGGTATCCATAGCCAAAAGAACATGACATGAACAATAATAGTGCAATGTTTGAAAGCGTTCCCCATGACAATATGGTTCTACTAACAATCAACTCATAAGTTGTCAATCACATAATTTACATAATTTCAATAACAATAGATTAATGATATTACCCCACATCTTACTTTCCCATGAGCTTTAAACTACACAAAGGGGTGATTTTGAAACATTCAAAGGCATAACACATATATTATACTTGGAGTAGCAACTGCCACATAGGTAGGTATAGTGGACACTATTGTAATATATTGGTTCAAGGGATTTGTATATACAAGCCTTCACTCGTGTGATCATTTTGGGCTAGAAAAAAGAATGTTGACCATCCACAAACATGCACAAGTGTTCATAATGCTAATCATTTATTATTGGACAATCAAACATAAATTTAACCATCTATGCACGTGGATAAAGACAACACTAAATAAGACACTTACAAATTATCATTCATTAAAGAATATGAAACATGTAGCACTTATGCATACTTGTATTTCAACTTTTATTTCCCTTTTCTTAGCATCCAAATTTATCTTCATTTTATTTCAGTAGCTCTTTCATAAACATATAATCATTTAATCATGTTGGTCTTAATTATTCCAAATATGGTGTGGGAGACTATTGGAATTATGCCCTAGAGACAAATAATATTACGAATTATTATCATATTTCACAAAGTTTATAATTAGGTTTTATATTGTGCTATAATTGTATTGAAAGGAAGTGTCAATAAACGTGTGTGATATGTAAACAACTAGGAGTTCCCGGTGAATCTCTAGTCATTGGTTCATTGGTCAATAAATGCTCAAGGTTTCCTGATCATGTGGCATTTATGCCAGTTGACAATGGAGTCACCTCATTGGGAGAATGAGGTGATGACCATACCCAATCTAAGCAGCATAATACGATCATATCACAAAGTTCAAGTTGCGATAATTAGGAAACATGCTTGTTCCTCAGACCGTGAGACCGTATTTAATCACTATCACCTAAGAGTGCCTTGTTCACATCAAACGTCACTCGGTAAAATGGTGATCATAAATGTGTGTTCAGACACATCAAAGGGGCATGTAGAGGCGTATGTGCCAATAGCTGGATTTGTCCATCTGCATGACGGAAATATATTCTAGGCCCAGTCGGAGAAGTTATATCCATAAGCTACGCAGCGTGTGACTAGGTCACAAGGATATCACTTGTCAGAACGAGTTAAGTAGCATTTGTCGGTAACAAGATTGAACTCTACATGGTGATGTCGTTGATCAGATCTCGGACAATGCAAGTATCACAGAGGCAAAGGAATAGGACACAGCATTGATGGTTCAACGACAAAGTTTTTGTGGAATGCACAGGGGTCATTACGGGCATCCAAGTCCCGCTGATGATCATTGGTCCGAGAGGGGTCTCGACCATGTCTGGAGTGTTCCAGAACTGTAGGATATCATGCTTAAGGGTTTGATGAAGCTCGGAGATTGTTTTGTTATCATCAGAATCACCAATGAAAAGAGAGGGAGAGATCAGAAGGGTTCTGAGAAGGTCTGGAGGATGTCCGGAGTGGGATGGAAGGAGTTCCATAGCCACGAGAACTAGATAATATGTGAATATATGTTAAATATTGATTTAATTATTTATTCATAATTATTTAATAAAATAAAAAGGAATTAAATTGGTTAAATTCCCTAAGGGGAAGGGTCCATGAGGGGAAAAACCAAAAGGAAGGAGAGGGAGGAGATGGCCGGCTGGTCCCTAGGGCACCTGTGTGGGGCTCACAAAGGCCTTGGCCGGCAGCCAAGCCTCCCCTCTCCTTTGTTTAGTCCCACATGGCTAGGCCAAGGGATTTTGGAGTCCCCTTACCCTATATAATAAGAGGCATATGGAGGCAAGTAAATAATCAGAAAATAATAAAAGCTTCCTAGCTTTGGGAAAAGCTTCCATCCACCTCTCTCCCTCCCCTCTCTCTATCAAGATCGTGGTCTGACACATTGCAAATGTATCTATAATTTTTGATGTTCCATGCTTGGTTTTATCCACTTTCTTGTGTTTTGTTCCAACTTTGGAGTACTTTTCATATGATTTCTTGGACTAACCTATTAACAAGAGCCATAGTGCCAGCTGCCTGTTTTCTGCTGTTTTTGGTTCCAGGAAAGTCAGAAAATGAATATTCTCGGAATTGGACGGGACAAAAGCCAAAGTGCCTATTTTTCCGGAAGTCATCAGATGCCAGAATACGAGACGGAGAGGGGCCAGAGGCCGGCCACACCACCTGGCCGAGCGGCCAGGCTGGGCCCGCGCCAGGGGGTGGTGTGGTGGCCCTTGGCACCCCCTCGGCCTCCCCTTCTGCCTATAAGATGCCCTCAGGACGAAAACCCTAAGCGCTCGATCAAAAATCCATGAAAGACTCTGTAGCCACCGTCATCTCCATCCCTAGATCGGGAGGGATCTGAAGCTCTTCCCGGCACCCTCCGGAGAGGGGAATTCACCCTGGAGGCCTTCTTCATCACCATGCAAGCCTCTGGTGTGATTCGTGAGTAGTTCATCCTTGGACTACAGATCCATGTGTGGCATCCCGCTAAAACCACTACTAGAAAATCGCTGTGTTTCTGTGCATTGCATCATCATGACCGCATGCTCATGTCATCATGCCACATTGCATTTGAGCATCATCATGTCATCATGCATCTGTTTGCCTAAAACTATTTTTTCTAAAAGCCTATTTTTGTTTTCTAGATATTCCCCTCGTTTCAAATCAAAACCCTAGATCCGTCCGGATCTTGTATTTGTCTAAAACTATTTTTGAAACGTTTTATTTTATAAAAATAAAAAAAAAGTTTTGACCGGGGAGGCAGTCTAGACGATCTGGCCAGAGGCCTAACCGGGCCAGACTACCTACTACCCGGCCCATCTAAACCAGATCCTAGACTAGTCAAAAACCCTAACCCTAGTCGTACCCCAACACACCCCACCCAACTCCACGGCAGTCGCCGCCACCAGCGACCGCGCGCGCAGCCACGACCCCGCCAGCATGATCCCACCTGGCCCCAGCTCCCACCGCTAGCGTGCACCCCCTGCGTTTCATCGCAGCAATGCACGCAGCAGCGCTGCAGACCACCTCACCCCAACCCGCGTTGCGCCACACGCAAGGACACACACGAACACGAAGCGCCCCGACCCTGCCTCTGTTCCCCACAACCCGGCCCCACCCACGCGCCTGACCCCGCCCCCATCCTCTTAGTCCTGATCCCACCTACCCCGCATCGTGCTCCACCTTGTCACACCTCCCCGCTTGCTTCCGCAGCCCACCAAACCCTACGCCACCGCCTCGCTGCTTGCTGCCGCGCGCGAGCCCCGCTTGTTCCCGACGACCCTTGTCCAGGAGCCCGCCTACCTCGACCTCCTGCGCTGACCTAAAGCACCTCGCCTCCCTACCGAGCGGAGCCCGCCGACGCTGCCCTTCTCCGCCTCGGACCGGCCGTCGTCGACACCTGCGTGCTGCCTCGCCTCTGATCCCCTACCCGCGAGCAGCAGCATCCATGGCCGCCTCTCCCCACGACCACGAGCTGCCGTCCGCCTCCCTGCATTGCGTCCTCGAGTCCTGCCGCGAGACCGCCTATAGCAAGCCCGCCAGAGCGCTGCCGTCTGCGCTTGTCCTCACCTGAGCCCCATCACGACACCGCTCGGGACCACGAACTTCGACCGCGCTCGGTGGCCAAGCCTCTCCTTCCCGGCCCGCAGACCTCGGCCGCGACGTTCCTCGCCTCGGCCTTCTCTCCTCGCCTCCCCGTGGAGCGCCTCTGGCCACCGCGGTTCGTGCCGCCTACAGCAGGTCGCCGGCCTCCGGTACCGCGCTTCCTCCATCGTTGGTCGACGCGGCCCTCTTGAGCTCGTCTGCCGACCATCACCTCCACTGCCCCGCTCGACACCGCGCTACCGGGGCTCCAGCCGTGCTCATCCTGCGTGGTCCGTCACAGCCGCAAGCGCCAGCACTGACCTCGGTCTCCTCCAAGTCTGCCTCGACCCTGCACTACTGCAGTACCCACGGGTGTTGTTATTTTCTTGTGTGTGTTGTGGTGTGATGATGCTGCACATGGTCGTTAGTGGGGATACGGTGATTCAAATTGATTCTGTGGAGTTGGCTGCTGTCCAAGATCGAGACAAGGAGCCTACCCTGTGCGATGTTAAGACAGAGGCTAAGACCGTCTCACCGACAAGATCTTCGCTGCCACGGATAACATGATGTTGACCATGTTGTCGCCAAGATCGTCTACCATCAAGACCGATGCTGAACCAAGTTCTCCACGGAAAGCAAAGATCTCCTTCCCGGACCCGAAGGCCACGAGCTCTCATTCACGGACCCGAAGACCACGGATGCGACAAGATATACTCCGTTGTCCGAGAACGTTCCCGCCGAGACCGATCCCCGTCGAACCCTGTCGAACCTCGAACCCCCGGAACCAAGATCTTCCAAACCCAGATGTGTGACCCTAAGCCTCTATTTTTATAATATGACATATACCTGTCGCATCATTAAATCATCATGCTTGCATACATGTCATCTGGTGGGTTGGGTTAAATAGTCGATTCACCTAAATTAAATATGGAGTCTATATGCGGGCTATTCTAGTCTTCGGACTCCATTTAAATTTGTGTAGCGAACCGATACCATGTTTTGCCTTGTTAAGACAACATTTAAATTGCGGGGTATCTAAATAACTAGAACCTATTAATTAATTGTTGGGACCCCGGTTCCGCTTAATACTGCCTAATTGCATCGCATCTGCATCATATCATAATCATGCTGGATCTTCTACCGTAGTATTAAATATTGCATCCGGTGTTCCTTCTAGTGTTTGCTTCTTCGCGGATTAGGCCGATGAGTTGATGCGAGTATCGACAAGTTCTCCAGATATGATCCTTCGGCAATGTTTCCCAGGCGAGCATTCTCCCCCTTTCTACCTATTTTGCATTTATAGTCCTTATTTTCCTCCTGTTGATCTATTGCTATCCATGTTGCGATGCTTTAGTGTTTCGTACCAGATATATTCCGTGCAGCCTTTATATTGCCTTGGACACCTCCTATTACCTGTTGTTTGGTAGATAGATGGTCTTGCGAGTCGTAGTCGCTTGCTCAGGTGTGATCCCGTGTCGTGAAGTACCACACAGTTGTTGGAATGTTGTCATATGCTTTATGGTGGAGAGGATCATGACTTTAAATACAACTTGGTTAAAATGCTAGAAATAGATATAACTAATGCAGAGGCATCGGTGGGCAATAGATGTTATTTGGTTTTTCCACGCTCACTTGCGTCCCGTAGGACCCCGAGTACTTGATACTTGTTCCTTGACTATCGCACTATCCGCATATGGGACCATGAATCCCCTTAGCCAGAGCTTGATTCATTTCTTATTTCTTGGGGCCACAAACTAGTTTGGGGCTTTATTACTATCCTGTACCTATGCCATGCTTTACTGCTTATTTACGATTGTGCGTGGAGCACCTGTACTATTTTGGATCGTGACACGTTTTCGCTGTATCGACAAGCCCAGTCACACTTTCGGGTTCCCAGTCGTTTACCGCCGTCCACATAAACCCTGGGTCCGTCTCGGAGCCGGCCAACTTCGTCGCGGGTAGCTTAGTGGGGTGGCCCCCTTAAATCTTTTATGAATCATGTGATTGCTTTGTCGTGAAAGCCTCGTTGGGTTTTTATTTGGTTTTTCTGAGGTTGATCGTGTGTGTGTTGCTATTTGTGCACCCCTACAGGGTAAATCTTTCTAAAAGCCGTGTCCGCGGTTATGGACGACTTGGAGCACAATAGCTCGATCATAGACAAGCATAACTAAAGTATTGCTATAAATTTGACTTAATATGTGACTAGTAATCAGCTTCACTACAATGCAATGGATAATAAAAGTGCCAACAACTGATGGAACTGGGGTGTATCGTGTCATGTTATACCTGCCTAGTAAGTATCGCAACTCCAATGGAATGAAATAAAAGTGCCAACAACTGCTGGGTTTGGGATGTCACATGCTAATTGTATCTGACTAGTAAGTACTGCAACTACAACTGAATGGTTAACTAAAACTGCCCACTTCTTATGCTATCAGGATGACTCATGCTATCTATATCTGACTAGTAAGTGCTTCAACTATAATTGAATGAATGAAACTGCCAACTGTGTGAGTTCCTCGCTTTGACTTCCTCGTTTGGTCTCGAGGGGGAACACCAGGATGGGTATGATTGGTGTTACTATCAGGTTGGATCCGGATAGGTCTTTCTTATCCCTCTCTAATAGCCGATAGTTGTATTGAGTCTCTATAGGTTGTTTAGTGCATGCTTCGCTGCCGCTTCAGTCCACCATACCTATGTAGGCGAGAGCTGCCGAATTCTAGCCTCGCCGTGTGCTGGCCTCAGTACTGACGCTCCTCTTTTTCCTTTGCCCTTTGTCAGCACCCCCTTTTGTTTTAGTAGGTTTGTGATCGACGTCGTTAGCAGGGTTACCCTTCCGGCTTGGCCTGGGCAGGGTTATGGACGCGATTGGTTATTCTTCAGGGCTCTTAGCCCCATTTGCTTCTTATCCGTACTCGGATGTTGTATCGTTTTCAAGGTGATTTGGATCTTTGTATGGTATATATGTATTCTTGACTCGAGGAGTCACTATTGTATATATATGTTCTGTGGGTTCCATCGTTGACTAATGTGTAATGGTATTACTTCGTTTTCCACCCGCACGAAAGTGCCTGGTGGGCGTCCTTGAATCGTTTCTATGCGGGTTTGGCGGGAAGCGCTGAAACTTGCATAAGGTCCGATTCGAGGGTGTTACACCATGTAGTAGCTAGATGGCTGGTTCTCCTCCTTTGTGCTTTCATGTCTAGATCTTGTGAGCTCCGTTCATGATTAAGATCATCTATTTGTAATTCTGCATGTTGTGTTTGCGGGGATCCGATGGATATTGAGATGCTATTTCAGATTGATTATTGATTCTATCATGTCTTTGTTATTTGTGATCTTGCATGCTTTCCGTTGTTAGTAGCTATCTTGTCCAAGTAGATGCTAGCAACTCCAAGAGTTAGTATTTATGCTCGATAGTGGGTTCATGCCTCTGGTAATCTAGGGAAGTGACAGAAATCTCTAAGGTACTAGATGTGTTGTTGCTACTAGGGAGAAAACAACAATCCTTTGTTCATAGAACAATCGTATTGTTTACTTTACACGCAATCCGTAAAGCAATAATCTGTTGCTTGCAACTTAATACTAGAGGGGGTTCGGATGATAACCTGAAGGTGGATTATTAGTCATAGATGCAGTTGGATGGCGGTCTATGTATAATGTTGTAATGCCCGATAAAGTCTCAAAGGAGTCAAGATGATTAGTATATGCATGTATTGCTTTCTTGATGTTTGTCAATTGCCCCGCTGTAATTTGTTCACCCAGCATGTTATCTATCTTAAGGAGAGCCACCTCTAGTGAACTATGGATCCTGGTCCTTGTCTTTTACATTCAATCTACATTCTTTTACTTCTTTGTGTTTACTTTCTACAAACTATTACTTCTTTCCATTCGATACGTTTAATCCTTTGTTTTCTGCAAAACACGGTGAGATTGACAGCCTCATCGCAAGTTGGGGACAAAGTTCTGTGGTTGTGTTGTGCAGGTCTCCACGTTGCTACTAGCACCGGTAGTGCGCCCTGCCAAAGCTCAGCTAGTAACACCTTTGGGGTGTTTCCTTGCTCCTACTGGTTCGATTAAACCTTGGTTTCATACTGAGGGAAACTTGCTGCTGTGCTCATCATACCATCCTCTTGGGGTTCCCAACGAGCTCTACATCAACATCGCACCAGCACTTTTCTGGGCATCATACATAGAGCCATCAAGCATTTTTCTGGCGCCGTTGCCGGGGAGTCAATGACATCTTCACAAGGGGAGTCCCTCATAACCAATCTCTTTACTTTGTTATTTTTGTTTTGCTTAGTTTATTTTTGCTTTGTTTGCTTGTTTTCTTTATCAAAAACACACAAACAATTAAGTCTCCTATAGTTGTTGGTCTATTATTGCCTTGCTTTGTCATGCTTCCTATCAAGGGTTGGTTTCTTTGAAACTGAATCTTATTGGCATGGTGGGTTCACGGAAGAACAAAAATATTATTATAAGGAACACCGCTTGTCACAAAAAGGGAAACACTTATGGGAACAAATTGATAAATTGAATACCATTGCTAGAAATGTGTGCTCTACTTACAATGTTACTTATTGCTTTGATAAATCTTGTTGATGTAGGAGGTATAAACACCTCCCTTTTCAATGTGAGTATAATGATAATGTTACCATATCTTCTTATGTTAAAGGAAATTATGACTTTTATGATGTGGAACAAATTGAAGAATTTATTGCTTGGAAGGGTGCATTCGAACTAGCTTATTTGCCTGAAAATACTGATGATGCACCTTGTAAATATGAGGTTTATGATATACTTCAATTTTGCTTTGATAATTACAAGGAAAAAAAATGGCTATATTCTTGAATATCTTAATAGATGTTCTCCACCTATGGAAGAGACTCATGCCTTGCAGGAGCCTATGGAAGAAGAAATTGCTGAAACTGGAAGCTCATTGGATGAAAAAGAGGAGGAGAGTGATGATCAAGGGGAGGAAGAATGGATATACCCATCCCTACCTTCTAATGAAAGTAATTCTTTACCCCTTACATTATTTGATTGTCCCCATGCTTACCAAAGGAGGACGAATGTCATGTTCTTGAGGATTCTTTTGAAAATGTTTATAATAAAGCTCTAGTGTTTGTAGATCATGAAAAGCATGCTTTATGTGATAGCTATATTGTTGAGTTTATTCATGAGGCTACTGAAATTATTATGAGAGAGTAAAATATGGTTGTAGAAGTTTTCATGGTATTGAAACACCTCTCTATGTGCTGAAAGTTTTGAAGTTATTCTCGTTTTATCTTCCTATGCATGTCACTTTGTTCTTTGTGAATTTATTTGCATACGAGATTCCTATGCATAGGAAGTGGGTTAGACTTAAATATGTTTTGAATTTTCTTCTTGATGCTCTCTTTTACTTCAATTCATATTTTTTATGTGAGCATCTTCTCAAACTATCATGTCCAACTTAAAGGCGTTAAAGAAAAGTACTTATTGGGAGATAACCCAAAAGTTTTAGATGAGTCTTGGAAGTTATTACCTCTGTAATAACCGCACCTTATCCTTTTTATTTGCTTTTTGTGTCAAGAGTAACCTCTAATGAGAGAGAAGTAATGATTGGGAAAGTTGTTGTCCCGAAATAGATTTCTGTGCTTCACCGTAAAAATTCATGTAAAATATCTGAACGTCTTTTTGAGACGTGAATTTTTTTTCTTCTGCAACAGGTTGTTATCTAACTTTCGTTAGTTCAACACTTTTTTATTTGAGCAACATAAGGTCTTCAAAAAAATTCGTCTTTACCTGCTGGTCTGTTTTGACAGATTTCTACCATTTTCTACATTTGCTTCTTGTTGGTTCCTTTTTGAGTTCTTTTGGGGAATTGAGATTTTTGAGGGAAGTACTACAGTAGTTAGTGTTATAATGGAAGTTTATTTGGTGTTAGAACTGAACCTTAAGACTTATTTATCTTGAGTGCACTAATCTTGCTAATAAAGATTGTGTGAAGTTTTGTATGAAGGAAAAATTTCAGGTGTATGGAAGGAATGAGTAATGAGATGAAGGATGGACTAAAGCTCAACCTTGGGGATACCACGCGTGTCACCCCAAGAAATATCCAAGAAGTACAAGCGTCAAAGCTTGGGGATGCACAAGGCATCCCCTTCTTCATCAATAAAAATCCCAGGTTTCTTCCAAACGCTTCATTTTTATTGTTTCATGCACAGTTATGTTTTCTTGGAGCGTCTTCTTTTTCGTTTTTGCTTTGATTTTTCGTTTGATTTGGTTTTCTTAGTTTTCTGAATAAATTGGTTGGACCCCCTCTTTCATACATTGGTTTGCAAATAGTTTGGTTTGGATTGGAAAAGAGTAGGAAAGTTCATGCTTATGTGGTAAAAAGAGCTTGTTTTTGAGTGTGGCTATGCTTTGTCATGCCATGCTTGATATTGTTTTGGCTTTATGCTTAGTATTCTTTGATGTAGCATGACTTGTTATAAACAATTGAGATTGCTTAATGTGCCTTGGATAAATCATGCGTTGTTTTAGCATATTAAAGCATAGTATAGTGGTATTCTCCTATGATGCTTTATTTGGGTTGACTTGGTGCATGCTCACACCATGTTATGACTATCTCAAGTCACCATAGCCTTTATGATCCTTTAGTTTTCAACTTATAGTATCACTTAATGCTTTGATCAATGATGTTTTGTCGCTTTGCATGATTATGGCCATTATTGCTCTCTTAGTTTGTCGCTCCCAGTCTTTTGCTAGCCTCCACAACCAAGTATGAGTTCCACTCATGCATCCAACTCCCTAAACCAAGTTATTCCAAAGAGTCCACCATACCTACCTACTAGCTTATGCTATTCTAAGTATATTCATGCTTTTGCTTACCTTCCAAATTAAACTTGTTATGAGAAAACTAGTGATTAAAGCTCTCACGAACTTGATGGCACACTTTACCTTTTTGCATCTAATAAACTTGAACTATCGGGTCCTTCTTTGTTGCGTATATGCTTGCGCTTTATAAGTTGAAATTAGCAGAACCATGTTTCATGGGGAACGCTTTCAACATTGCACTTATACTTTGTACCCCGTTGAACTATTGGATCCTTCTTTTGCTTACGGATCCCGTTGATAAAAGTAGGAGTAGTCCTCCTCTCCTCTCACACCATCCTTGTGAAGGATTTATCCTCTCTCCCTCTAGTTGTTCCCATGTTCGTCAGACTAGCGATGGACATGTTATGGTAGTTTCTCTGGTGGGATCTATTGATTCCGCTGGATTAAGGGCCCGGAGTTGTTGGCTAGTTTGCAGCACTCTACAACTGATCTTGAGATCAACAAGAGTTCGTCTACATCATCCATAAGATAAAATCCTGTAAAGCTTTTCGGTCTTCGAGGGTAAGTCCTCTATGGATGCATATCCATCTGTTGCTTGCATCTATAGATCTTGATACTTAGTTGATCATATTGTAGACTTTTTTGTCTTATATGATGCGAACCCTTATGGCTTGGGACATGCACCTGCAGTAAGTTGAAGCAGCAAAACATCAAGTAGTGAGAGATGCCCAGGACAATGCTAAGGCAGACATGATCTTGGCATGGAAGGATATGTAAAATAACACAGAAGCAGCTAATAAGCTCTAGACTGCTCAATTTAGAGCAACACAATAGAAGAAGAGACATGATGCATATGATAGCAACACAACAACCAATGCTCCATTCAAAATACTAAGAAAAATCTCCATGTTTGGCTATCTCAAAGGGCCACCACCTGGTCTTTAATTCTATTACTTATTATTTCTGTTGTTAGTGGACCATAAAGTACAATGCACTGAGATATGGTATCATGTTTGTTGTAATGGATAATCCAGTGAGAAATGTCAGTCAGCTATGAAGTACAATGTTTTGCTATGTTGTCTAATTTAGTGGCAAATAATTGCAAATATAAATGTGCACATCAATGTACAAAAGAACTTGCATATTTCAAATGCCCATCTTTTATATTTCAAATTCTTTGAGCAACTTACATCACAAACTCAAAGCGCGCACACACTGATGCATGCAACTACCAGTTCAGTACCATTTGCACAATACACACACACTACTTCTTCCACACAACCATAATCATCGAACGCACTACAATGGATAAAAACAAATGACAACTTTGAGCAACACACAATATCCTTCAACTTCATCTGAATTTCAATGGTTCCACCATTGATCATCCGCCTCTTCGCTGCTCCATTGTTGCTTGTTCCAAGAAACTTTAGTGATCTGCTGGCATGTGTCTGGTCCTGACAAATCATCCCTAGTTTCTTTAGGTGCCCTTCATACACATCCTCCCATTTCAAGACAAAATTGCTCCAATCTCCAATGAGCTAAGAGTATGACTACCTATACATTCCACCTTCCCTTGGTTTAGTTTAGAAATAATTAAAGAAGTATGTTGTTCTACCCAAGGAGCAAGCAACAACTTTCTGACCTTTAAATAATTTCAAGAATTGGAGATAAAAATAGAGCTAGCACTTTGAATATTTTTCTGACACCTGTACTATGAGGGTCCCTACGGTATTATTTTCATTATATATTAAAGCGAACCACTGTACAAAGAGCTCCAATAGAAGAACTAACTAAAAAGTAAAGAAAAAAAGAAAAGATTACATCAAGGAGGGAAGAAGTGAGCTAAAAGTAACATGTCACTTAAACAAAAGAAGATTGCAACCAATCAACAAGAGGTTGAACAAGCTGCCTTCACCTTGTACCTATGAAGCAAGATATCGCTTTGGAAACCTGTTTTCCAACCGTTGAGAGAGATAGGAATCTCTTTGAAAATAAGATCGCTTGGGACCGTCCAAATATTCCACGTAGCACATGCCATGGTCTCCATGAAGCAAGGACCAGCAAGGGAAGTTTTAGCCATAAAAATCTGTCCGAGAGTGGGAGCGACATGTCCCAATGAATAGCGATTAGATCCCAACACTGAGTGGCAGTTCACACTCGAACAGATGATCACATAGCATCACATAGAATGCAATCGGGACCCTGCTCAACATGCCAGTGTTTGCGTAGCACTTTGAATGTCAACTGTAAGCATAGCACTGCGAAAAGCCGCAATTTTAGAAGTATTACTATTGTTTCCAAATCCACATTTACAATCAAATCAATGTGAAGTCTTTCCAATTGTTTCTGGAATCAGGTGTGTCTGCTAGAAGGAAACATGCAACAGGATATATGTGTAAAAAATAAAGTATTCACTAAGAGCAACTCTAGCAGATACGCTAAACAAGTCAGACCTGTGAAATTCTGGCAAGTTTACAGGTCCACGCGAAGAAGTGCGAGACAGCATATCCTTTATTCTGGACCGGCCTGTAAAAACGTTTTCAGTGGCCCATGAAAACGCGAGCTGGATCGGTACAAGTACTGATGCATCGAAACCTCACTTTCTCCCCACCGCAACCCTAGTTCCGCCGCTTAGCCGCTGCGCCCAGCTAGAACTCCGGCGAGCGATTCCGCGTGTTCCGGCGAGCGATCAGGCGATGTCTTGTCGGCGCGAGCTCTTTAGGGTAGAGGCGGCCGTAGTGGAGATGGCGGTGACGACAATCGCCCCCAACGATGTTGCGGCGACCTCTCCAAGGAGGAGAGGAAGTGGATCATGCGGTCGGAGGATGCGGAGAAGCGCGCGGCGAGGCGGTGGACCAACCGCGGGATTTCGCCCCCGCCGTCCCTCCATCAGTATGCTCCAACAGCGGAAAGGCATCTCCCGCCGTTGTTGGAGCATGTTCCAACGATCCACAGGTACACCCACAATAGGGAGGCCTCGCGCGGCCTCGCTCCTACGTCCTCCCACCTTTGTTCTCCCTCCTCTGATGAATAGAGCACCCCGTGTGCGGACTACACGCAGGACTCCGACGAGAAGCACCTCGCCATGGAGATGCTCATGCGCAAGTCAGAGCTCGATCACGAAGCGGAGATTTTCCACGAGTAGGCGGAGAGGCGGAGGGTCGTCACACTCATCGAGGTGTGTGTGGCTAGGAAGAGGGAGGAGGCGCGCACCACCAACATCGTCAAGCTCGAGGAGGTGGACCTAATCGACCTCTCCGAGGAGTGACCGCCCCGCCACCGTGCCGTCGCGCCCAGAAGCTCTCCGAGGGAGCTCGATTTTGGTACATGGAGCGGACGTAGAGGATCTAGAATGCGTAGTTATGTGTAATTAGGGTAGCTACTTTTGAATTGCTGCACTATGCGTAAAATCAACTATGATCGAACCTAGTTCTTTGATGAATTTTGCCGCCAGTGCAAAGTTTCGAAAAGTTCAGTTTCATTTACCGTATCTATTCTGTGCAAACGAATTCAAAACTGAAAAACTCGAGTTCAGTGGCTTGTACTACCGATTTCCAGGTCGCGTGTTTACGGTATCTACTAGAACTTGGACAAACCATTTTCGATTGAACAATCTCTGCATTATTGCTCTTATGCGATTCTAAATAGACTACTTAGCAACGTGGAAGTTTCCACAATAAACTTGCCACCAGTATAGATGTTGAATTTGATGTTTCAACATCTAGATGCAGATTGAACATCCGTACAATAATTAAAATATTTTGTGGTAGCTGTCAATAGTCACAGACAGTAGACTGCTCTTTGAGTACCTTTCACTGCTGTATGCGAGCAAACCATTCTATTTGGCAAATCGATTCAATTTTGATCTGGGGAAAATGTCAAGTATGGAGCAAAATAAAACTTCCCAAAGTTATTCAGAAGCAATTAACTTGTAACACCATGATTTTCTAAAAGCAGGGGGTTCAACTTTAAAGATTACAAGACTTGAATGAGCACAGTCGATTCCAATCATATAGCTTTACCATCCAAATTTAGTAATTATTGAAAAGAGTGTTGAACTAAGCAATGATGAAAATACACTCACGAACGCACTGTGTCAAGGCATAATACCTTGTGCAGATATGCTGCGGTATATTTCATTGGCACCTTACAAAGAGGATCGCCAAATCCTTGAAATAAGTTACTCCGTCTCAAAATAGACGTCGGTAATTTTTCTAAATTTGGATGTATCTGTATACTAAGTAGCTAAATAGTGTGCAGATACATCTAAATTTAGACAAATTTGCGACAACTATTTTAAGACAGAGGGAGTATTATTGTTGACTAATATAAATCATGAGAGAGGCAACTCAGCGTAGGGATCAGACTGGGCAGTGAGGTGGTGTACAAGGAACAACCTTGCACGGTTAACGGATGCGAAGTAGAGGCAGATGTGCTCCTCAAGGCCTGCAAGCTGGCGTAGCAGGCTAGGATGGTTCTTCCGGAGCTGCCGCACCACCTCTTCGATGGTGTGGTGCTGCCCTCTCCCGCGCTCAAGTCCCATCTGGACCAAGATCTTGTCGCTCTCGACGGTGGCGTGAAGCCTGGCCACCAGCCGTTCAATGGTGTCAACATCATTGTTCAACACGTATGCGCCCCTGGCCGCGGCGTCGAGCCGGTCCATGTGTTGCTGCAGGCGTTTCATCCAAGCGGGCGCTGAACAGCAGGAGCCACGCGACGCTGCACAGGCAGGGGCGGCGGCCAGTAACGCGGTCATGGCGTGGGTGGCGATCACCAGGCCAGCGATTGCAGCGCCTGTTGCGCAGGCGATGAGGCAGACGCCAGACCCACGCGTCGCGCACCGCAACAGCCGGCGCCTTCGTCGAGCCTTGAGGAGGCGGAGGTTCAGATGGTTTTTGAGGCCAGCAAAGCTTCGATGCATGCCCTGGAAGCCGGCTGCCGGAGGCAGGAACGGGTTGGGTATTTTGTCGAACAGGAGGAAGGCGTCGAAGGCGCAGTCGCAGTGCGGCGCGGCGAGAGGCTGCGCGTGCGGGATCAGCGCGAGAATGTCCGAGATGGGCCCGTAGAGCGCCCTCGCGCGACCCAGTGCCCGGCGGAGGGAGAGGCAGAGCAGCGACGCGTGGTGCGTGCTGCGGAGGTAGTCCGCGGCGAGGCGGGTGAGCTCCGTGTCGGGCGCGTCCCCCAGCGCGCGCTCCACCACGTCGTCCTCCGGACGGAGCACGCCGGCGAGGGTGCTCCGGTCCTCCTCGTCCTCGTCGCCTTCGCCGCCGTCCACCCGCTGCCCGTCCACGGTGACGTGGATCTTGCCCCAGATCTCGTTGTAGGAGCTTGTCTGGATGGCGAGCGTGTACTCCTGGCTGAGGTTGATGGTTGGCCCCGAGACGGAGCGGCTCCACCACCCGCCCGCCCCTGCCGCTCCCCCGCCGTTCCTCCTTGCGCCGCTACTCGGAGCCGTGCTCGAGCTCGTGCTCACATTCGCGCTACTGGCGTTAGCATCCGCGGTCGAGCAGGCAGCCCCCTCCTCGTCGTCGTCTTCCTCTCCGTCCGCCTCCGGGTCCCGGCGCTCCGGCGGACGCATCGCTGATTCTTCTCGTCGGTGCGCAGCGAGCGCAAGCAACGAGCCGAAACGAGGCAAGCAAGCGTGCGCCGGGCGCAACAAGTTTTAAGCGCGTGGGGGCCGCCGGAGTAGCCCAGCCGGTACCCGGTAGTGTAGTGTGCAGCGTAAGCCAACGCCCAACTCCCCACGAAGCGCCTTTGGGCTTTTGACCGGGAGGGGGACGTCGAGCACGCAAGGCTGACTTTCTGTTGACCAATCGAACGGTTCGCCCCTCGTTTCCTACGGGATCTTGCGGCTGTAGGGCTCCAGCGGTGACTAGTCTACGGTGCAGGCGTGCGCCGCGTGATACTGTGATAGCCGCGCACTCTAGCGGTAGTTGAAGCCGAGACGGAACACCAATTCCGTACAGAAGCTGTGTCTGTAACTCTGAAGTATCGGGTGTGAGGGAGAACTGGAGAAGACGAGGCGCGAGAGATGATAAGGGTGCCGTCTCCGCGTCCCCCGTCCGCCGTGCAGCTACGCGGCTGCGGCGGCACGTCCGCCTCCTCGTCCTCCGCTTGCCCCTCTTTCAGGGTGTCCGGAAATATAGTTGCCGCGACAAGTGGGAGCAGGAGGAGGAGAAGGAGCGCTATCTCCTGCTGCTCATCCGAGGACAGGGATGGGCCCCGCGGCGCGGCTCCTCCGACTCCGGCTCCCACGGCCGCCCCTTCCGACGGATCGATACAGCTCTACTCCCAGATCGAGAGGTAGGTGATGGATAATTCCGTGGTCCCCATCTGTTCACCACGCGCTCTCTCACTCTTAACCTCTTGCTGCCGCCGTGCAGGGTGATCACGGAGGCGGCGAAGCAGTCTAGCGAGGGCTGGGGCTCGACCGGAGATTGGACCGAAATCGAGGTGCGTTTCGGCAGCTCCCGCCCCCAATCACGATTGTCTTCTGTTTTTAATTTGATTGATCCTTATTGCTTGACATGATGGTAGGGCGCCTGGGTGCTGAGGCCCAAGTCCTCGGAGCCCTCGTTTGTTGTTCATTTCATCGGTGGGATTTTCGTTGGAGCCGCGCCGCAGGTCACGTACCGCTTCTTCCTCGAGCGTCTCGCAGAAAAGTAGGTTGCTAATAAGCAATGTAATGAACCAAATTTACTGTGCTCTGCTCAACAAATGAATTTGTGAGGTTCTTACTTTTATTGTGGATAGAGCGGCATTTGATTTGTAGATACTTGGTTATCATGCATGTGGTTCCAAGCGACAGATGTTTTTCATTTTCGAACAATTCAATGATACGGCAATATTATGACGAACTATACAGTTACCTGATCTCATGATGTGATCCCCAACTCTTTCCTACTACTAGCCCTTGATATCCTACATGAGACGTTATCATAGATTCGCCGTTTATCTACCTTCTGGTGGCTTCCTACTTCTACAGATGCTGATTTATCATTCTCAATTTCAGGGGAGCTTTGGTGATTGCTACACCATATGCTAGCGGTTTCGACCATTTCTTCATCGCAGATGATGTTCAATTCAAGTTTGACAGGTGCTTGAGAAACTTGGTTGAACCTGTAAGTAGTATACTCCAACTATTAAATCTAGATTTGGTCGACCATACTAAGTATCTGAAATCTTATTCAGGTAAATGACCTTCCTACATTTGGTGTCGGACACTCTTTGGGTTCTCTCATCCATCTTCTGATCGGTAAGATTTTAGGCCTGAATGCTGTTCTTATTTTCTCTGCAAAAAGGATTATATTATTATTTGGTGCTAAATTTATTGTATATTATGTCGCTTATGCTAATTACTGTACCAGGATCAAGATATGCTGTGCAGCGAAGTGGAAACGTGCTGATGGCCTTTAATAACAAGGTATGTTTTTGCGGGTATGTTTGGTTTATGACCAAACCCTACCCAGGTGGGTTTTGTTCCTGTGTTTGTTGGTGTATTTTCTCTTGTAAGTGGTTATTTCATTTGAGCTGCATGGATAAAGCCACTACTCTTTCTTTCTAAGAAATCTCCGCAAGTTTAGAGTATAGGACCATGGTAGCATTCCACCTGAAATCCCATTTTTTTGCAGTAGTTTAACTTTTCATAAGTTCAGCAGGTAATCTGATTTTGTTACTTTACTTAACAGTATTTCTCTGTTTATTTTATATCCGGTAGTCATCCATCAAAAGATATGAATGCAGAGACCGAGGATTCACACACCTTTCTTGAAAATAAAATAAAATGGCCACTTACCTTTAGACTTTTGATGACATCTCTTTTTCATGCATAAAGTCAGCGAAGGTAGTGACAAGTATTTTTGTTCTCCTATAACTGTCATAATTTAAAGTCTTCTACTCAGAAGTACAAAAAACGAGCTGTGATTTCTCTATTTTTCTTTTTCAGGAGGCAAGCCTGGCTGTTCCATTGTTTTCACCTGTAATTGTTCCCATGGCACAGAGTTTTGGTCCGATACTATCCCAGTTGACATCATCTCCAACAATTCGTTTTGGGGTAAGATGTGTTTCTCTGTTTTTTATGTGAACTTTTTTGTAATGTCGAAGGCATTCCATACATTGGTGCTATTTTTTATCCATACATACATCGTAAATTATCACTTGGACAGCACTGAGTTGTTTCGAATTTGCTCTATCTTTGTTACTATTAGCATCTCATTTGCACAAGAGCTATCGGCCTCCTTAGGTAATTGTGGCTTGATTCACTTCGGGTTAGTTATTAACTACGCAATACAATTTTATCTAATACCACAAACTACTATAATATTGAGTTATATGGTTGTTAGGCTTTCCTTATTTCTTCATTTTTTTTACATCTATCTTTCATTTAGCTACAGTAGTGTGAAGGGTAATCTCAGTTACTATGGCTGAAAGTATCAGACCTTCATTTTGCTTACATAATAAGTTTTGTCGATTAACAAGGAATCAAGGATATAATAATAATCATCATTGATTATTCGAGATATTTTTCTTAAACCTGTAAGCTACAGTGATTATAACTCTTGCATAACAGGCTGAAGCAGCTATAAAGCAACTTGAAAATCTAGGCCCTCCTGTTGTTAAGCAACTTCTTCCTTTGCTTCAACAACTTCCTCCACTGTATATGGAATTAGTAGAAGGCCGGGAAGACTTCATTCCAAAACCAGAAGAGACACGTCGGCTGGTAAGTTCACACTCCTCTGTGGTAGCATTTGACCTAACTGCATTACATATACACCAATTATCGTAATAGTGAAAAGTATAAAGTGATTTCCTTCTAAGATGATACCTTTTATTAAGTTTACACTTCATTTAACTAAGTAGAGAACTAGAGATAAAATTTGTGAATGTTGTTTCATAATGTCTGCTGTGTTATATAGCATTTGAGGCATCCTTGTCAATATATAGACATAACTTCAAATCATTATTATCTTAACAGTAAATATGATACTCCCTCCGTCCCAGAATACATGCGAATTTAGATACGTTTCGAATTTGCACCAATGTTTCATAAAGTCTTCCTCTAGTACTCCCCCGTCCCAAAATAAGTGATTTGAGTTTGTCTAGACACGTTTTAAGACTATAGATACATGCGAATTTAGACAAACTCAAATCACTTATCTTGGGACAGAGGGAGTACTAGAATTGTCTGCATCACATATACATCAACTATGGTAGTAGTGAAAAGTAGAACCATCAGAACAAACTTTAAATCTTATTATCCTAACAGTAAACATGAATGTTTTTGGTTAGTAAATTGTACCTAGCACTTCTAGTGCCCAGAAAATATCGAAGTGAACAATAACTTTCCAAAATAAATTTTCTAATCTTAGGATTGGTCCAACATACAATATCCAGTAGTTTTAGTTGGATTTGTATTTATTTTTTGGTTAACTCTGAAATGTGAACTCTGCTTTCGGAGTACTACATGTCGTTATGTATCTGTGAAGTCATTATATAACTGCTATATAGAGTTTCTGCGACGGGCTAGTGCGTCCCCTCCCACGCCGCCCCCGCGAGGCGATGGGGAGGCAACCCTAATCCTCCGCCGCCGGGCCCTCCCTCACCTCCCCCCCTCCTCCCTCGCCGCCGCCAGGGGGCACGGCTGGGCAAAGCCCGGTCAGGGCCGGCGGCGGCGGGGCCCTTTCGTCCCCTTGCTCGATGGGACGGTCGCGGGTCGGCGCCGCCGGGCTGGGGTGTGGCCCTATCGTCGGGGGTCATGGCGCGGCCGAGCTTGGCGAGCTTCCGCGTGACGGGCGGCGTGGTGGCGGGGTGGTGCCCGACCCTGGGGCGACGACGGCCATGGGTGGCGCGGGCCGCGGGCGGCCTCCTCTGCAGCGGCAGGTGGGGGAGGCGGCGCGGTGGATGGTGGCGTCTGCTCGTCCTGGCGGTCGGTGGCCCGAGGCAGGGTCTGGGCAGTGCTGCGGGGCGGGGCTTGGAGCCGGAGTGTGGCGGCGGTCGCCGGTCTGCACAGCAGCGGCCAGGGCAGCGCGGGCCAGATCTGGGCCTGGCGGGCTGGGCTGCGTCAGCTGCTCGCGGACCCCTGGCCGTCATTGGCCGGGGCACCAGATCTGGCCAGGTGGGCCTGGATTTGGTGACGGTTTGGCATACTCTAGCTAGGGTTTGCGGGGCTCGACCTGCGGGCAACACGGAGATGCCGTTGCTGCCATGCTTGTTGACCCTCTGCCACCATGTCTAGCTTTCGAGCGCCGGCTCTCGCGTATGTGCCACGGGACCCGCCTTGCTGACGGCTGCTGACTTGCGGGTAAGAGCGCGTGGAAGCCGGGGCGGTGGCCCTGGAAGGTGGTTTGTTCAGGCGGCCCTCCGGCGGAGGCGGCTCCGGGAGCGGCGTGCTGTACCTCAGACAGGCGGCGGTCCGGCAGGTCCGGGAGACCGCGGTGGGGATGGCGCTGCTACTTGGCGGCGGGGGTCTGCGGTGGCGGCGGACTGTCTGGTGGACGGAAGAGTAGAAACTAGAGCTAGGGTTGACTGCGATCGTGACACCCTTGTTGCAGTGTGGCGGCGGGGCTTCACGGGTCCATTTGGACTCGGCCGGGCCAGAGAGGGCTTGGTGTGCTCTTGCTGTTACATCCGGTCGGCTATCGCCCTTTGGCGGTGGAGGTAGTCCCCTCCTGCGTGTCATTATACTGCCGACCCCTGCCAAAGTTTCTTCTTTTCGGTCGTACCAGCCTCACATCATGGGTCGCGGTGAGTCGACGGTGGTGACCGCAAGACCGTGGTGGCGTGTGTTGGTGGGCGGCGAGCTGGTGGAGCTTCGAAGCGTCCGGGAGTGTGGTTTTTTGAGGGGTCAGGAGAAATCCTTGTCGTCTTGACACCGACATGGTGACGCCTGCGGGTGTTGCTATCCTTCTTGAAGGACGTCGGGTGTATCTCTTCCCCACCTCCCGTAGAGCATCAGGGGAAACCCTAGGACTCGTCCGGGCAGCAGCGTCGTCGTCGTCGCTTCCTTCTTGGAGGTGCTGCTTGATGTGCGACGCTTCAGAGAGGCTAGGAGCGGGTGGAAATTCTCCGGTGGGTGCAGCGGTTGCGGGTTTCCCTCGATTTCGTCGAGCCACTGTCGTCGGCTTTGTTTTCTCTTCTTTTTCTCTTTTGCTTTTTCTTTGTTTTTGTTTTTCCTTTTCTTTTGGGCGTTGTGCTGTCTGGCCCAGCAGCGGTATCAATCGTGGTTGCTATATTAATATAGCTGGGCGTATGCCTGTTTCGAGGAATATAACTGCTATATACTTACTGATTCATCACCTTTTTTGGGCAGATAAGATCCTACTATGGAATTTCTCGAAACCTCCTAATAAAGTTTAAAGATGATCAAATTGATGAAACCTCTATCCTTGCACAAGTACTAAGCTCTGAAGCTGCAATTAGCTCACTGCTTGATATGTCAATTCGGTCACTTCCTGGGGATCATGGCCTGCCATTACAACAGGTCTTTTCTCAGCAGATTTCCATGTTTTAGGTCTGAAGGCAAAGACATAAATTGCTAGAGGAAGACTTTATAATTGTGGCACTTGTTTCATAAAAGTAATGTGCATTGTTTCTTCAGGTACTTCCTGATGTTCCACCAGGAATGGCTGATGCAGTGAACCGTGGAGGTGAACTCCTTGCTAATCTAACAACAGGCACACCATGGGAAGCTGTTGCTAAGGAGGTAGGTACCACTTTTGGCACTGACTCTGGCATTCTGCGAACACAGGTCCCCGAGGATGTCAATGCACTTGTCGATGTAATTGTTTCATGGATAGCTTCAAATTCTGGCCCAAAACTACTACGTTGATAACCACCCACAATGTTTATGGGGATGTAGATACCAGTGAAGAACATCGATGTACTGACGAATTGTGAGTAATGGAAATTTTGTATCGCATGTCAGGACTACATTTTAATTATCTAGATCCACAGTGTCCAGAGAATCAAATATGTGGAGTTATGCAGGAGTGTTCTAACTTTCAAGAAAAAACGGCAAGTCATACATAAAAGCGATGCATTATGCTTGCACTGAGCTGCTAATTGTTACTGAACTAAAATCATGACACTTATTTTGGAACAGAGGGAGTACAAAACAGTCCTGTCCATGAATATATAATTCAAACTGTAAATGTGTAAGTGAATACGCTTTGCATGAAATGAACTTGCTGCCTTCTGTGCCTAGGATATACTGGCTGAGGTGCCTATTATATGTGGCTCTCATTCTTAGTGCATGTCATTTGTTTTGTTTTGAGAGTGCGTTAAGTTTTGTTGTGCTAACTGATGATTGGAAAGAATGCTGAGTGGATCACTATGTTACCTCATGGAGAGGAAGGCTACTCAGGCACTATCGTGGAGAGCTGGTGTACAGGCCAAGTCACCTTACCGCTGGCAACGGCAAGAATGGGCATCTGAGTCTTGACTCCCCAGATCTTTTTCCTGTAAGTAGTACTGGTAAATGATAGTTTTAGAAAGATTCCTAACTATGGTAGAATGTTTATCCTGGTTGAGTGTCTGCGCTGAATGTAGTCAGAGACTATGTTAACCACAGTAAGATTTCAGTGCACATAGGATTTTTGTTGCAAGATTACATGCCCAGCTAGACCGAAGAAACCTTTCTTGTGTTAGATGCCATCTCTGCTGGGTTGACGACTTGATGTTACTTCAGTTAATGATTACTAGCCTACCAAAACATACTGTATTTTGTAACAGAGGTAATACTTCAGTAGACGTGACATAAAAAAGTGGCACCTTATTTATCATTTGATATTTTCATTAACACAATTAGAAGGGTTAATTGTAAAGTGTTAGATATCAGATAGATTTCCAAATTGACCGCCATTTAGTAATAGAGGGGTATTACAGTGTTTGGAGTACTTCTCTGGTGACAACAAAGATGACATCTTGGCCAGTAAAAAAATCGGATGTGCGCACCTTCTCCTGTAGAGTTGCATGTTTCAATAGGAACTAGGTAAATTTGAATATATGTGACCTACAGAGGTTCAAGAATATCCAAGAGGAAAACTCAGTAGTAATATCTGATGGGATCTACGTCAACAGATATATGGAAACCACGTCAGCAGTGTTGAAATATGTTACCAGCCTTTCTCCAGCAGCTCAAGGTTTTTGGTGAACTGGTTAAACTGGTTATGTAGCTTAAACTTGGAAGTGGCAATTTAATAAAAAGAAAAGTAAATGCAAATGTGAAATATGATTGGTACTATTTCAGATCGAATCTTCAATCAACAATAGATACGGCAAGCTTGTACATTGAAAAACAAAATTATGGTGCTGCTATAATTAAAATTAGAAAATCATAAAAATCTTAGATGTATTTCCCAGTTTAAGCTACCTACTTGTAAAGTTTTATGCTTCTAATTAAGTGTATCTTCTGTGTCTAGACTCTAGAGTATAATAAGAAAATTCTGACAAATAGTAAGAAAAATAAAAGGTCGAATTTATGGCTCTCCATAGGCTAAATGTTTCTCCTATCGAAGGGTTCCCTGATTGAACCCTAACCTGAGTTTCCACATGATTGCTGACATTGCTTAGAGTGCATAAAGAGAAGTGATCTTCATATGCAATTTAACCACCGCTGTAATTAAAAGAAGAACTGAAGTTGTGAGTAGTAAATTCAATCTACACACCTCTTCATTGGCAAACAAACTATTGTTTTTATTTTAAGAAGTCTAGCATTTGAGTCAAAAACCTCAATGTCGTTACTATGTCCGACGCAAAGGTCACCCTAGAAACATTAACCTAGAATAATAACAAAAGTGAAAATGTTTGTGCAATCTAGCTGGTTTCGGCTTTCCTTAAATCCGAAACAAGGGTGCTTGTGTCGAGCTTGATATTTGGGACTATCTAGTTCGTCCCTTTCTACCAGGACTCTTACTTGAAGTATGAAGATAGGATATTTTTCTATCAGAAGAAAACAAAATACATTTATCCAGTTCTATCAGAAAGAGAAATTATTGGTTGAACCGGCTTTAACTCAATATTTCTCCTGCTCAAACTATAACATGACCCTTTGGCCAAAGTTTAATGAACTTTTAACCCTTGGATGATTTTTTTTCGAAATCTAACCCCTTAGGGCATCTCCACCGGGCCGACCCAAACGCGTGACCGAACGGTCCGTTTCTGTCCGGGGGTCGGCCCGTGGTCACTTTGGGGCCATGGTCTAGCCTGTCCGAACGACCGCGTCCAGCGACATGATCCAAATGTCCACGCCTGGCGTTTCTCGGCGCCATTGCTGGCCAACGCTGTCGAAAACTCAAATTCACGGGCAATAGCACACAAAGTCATTGGCAGATAAATTGGCAGACATGTGACATCGCCCTCTGCGCATTGCCAACTAGTGACCAGTGGTTTTGAAATGTACAAAAGGGGGAGATGGACCGCTACTTCTTCGACGCCTCTGGGGTTGTGTCCGTGGTCGTTGGAGTGCGGTTGATGACGCCGTGTGGGGATGGACGAACCGGGAGAGCGAGGCGACGATCCTAGTGTGGCCTCCGAGCGAAGGTGTGCGCGGGCATGGCGTCCTAGGCTAGCCGCAAGGGGTGGACGTGACGGAGCTGGTAGAGGTGAAGTTAACACCGGAACATTTTCCGACGCTGCGCCACTCGTCGTTTTCGACGGAGCACTATTCTCCATTCCATGAAGAGAAGGTTTGGTAACCTCGTCGAGTTCTACCTTCCTACTTATCACACCTTTCGAGAGAAACTCCTTCTCTAGAATTGATCCATTTTTGGCAACGAAAACCTTGCCTTTGGATCTATGATAAAAGGTAATACCCAATTGTTTCCTTAGGGTATCCTATGAAGACGCATTTTTCAACTTTGGGTTTGAGTTTATCAGGTTGAAGTTTCTTCACGTAAACATCGCATCCTCAAACTTTTAGAAACGATAACTTAGGTTTGTTTCCAAATCACAATTCATACGATGTTGTTTCTATGGATTTAGATGGAGTCCTATTTAAAGTGAATGCGGTTGTTTCTAGTGCATATCCCTAAAATGATAATGAAGTCTGTGAGAGACATCATAGATCGAACCTTATCTAATAATGTATGACTACGACGTTCTGACACACCATTTCGCTTTGGTGTTCTGGCAGGTGTGAGATCTGGAACTATTCCTTATTGTTTCACGTGTGTGCCAAACTCGTAACTCAGATATTCACCTCCATGATCGGATCACAGAAATTTAATCTTGTTGTTACGATGTTTTTCCGCTTCACTCTGAAATTTTTTGAACTTTTCAAATGTTTCAGAATTGTGTTTTATCAAATAAATATACTCGTATCTACTTAAATTGTCTGTGAAAGTAACGAAATAACGATAACCTCCACGTGCTGACACACACATTGGTCCACACACATCCGAATGTATGATTTTCAGTAAGTCTGTTGCCCGTTCCATAGAACCAAAAATGGGGTTTTAGTCATCTTTCCCATAATACATGGTTCACATGTCTCAAATGATTCATAATCAAGAGATTCTAGCAATACATCAGAATGGAGTTGTTTCATGCGTTTTACACCAATATGACCTAGGTGGTAGTGCCACATATATGCAATATTATCATCATTCAATTTGATTCTTTTGGCATCCATATTATGAATATGTGTACTACTACTATCAAGATCCAAAAGAAATAAACCTTTCTTCACATATGCATGATCATAAAATATATTGCTCATATAAATGGAACAACCATTGCTCTCGGATTTAAACGAATAACCGTCTTGCAATAACCATGATCCAAAAATAATGTTCATACTCAACGCAGGCATCAGATAACAATTATTTAGGTTTATGACTATAAATGAAGTGGCAGCGTGTTGGGAATATGCCCTAGAGGCAATCATGTATGGTGTTATTCCCAATGTATTCATAAAGTTATTGTCCTTATATGAACTACTGATATGTATCATTGAATATGTGATTCAATTGTGGAACTATATATTCATGTTGTTCATACTAATTGTCCTTGGTCGTTGAGGTTGTGTTGGACACACAACTTAGACTAATGTGAAAGTCGGCTAATGACTAGGTTCCACTTGTCATGGGCATGGAGATGCTATTCTGACTTCACGGATTTGGCTAAAGAGTTTAGCGAGTTGGACTGACCCATATTGAGATACAACGAACATATCGTCATGTGTATGTCTCAATCAATGTAATCCTTAGACCTGAGGTTATTGCACAATCTGAGTTGTGGATCACCGACTTAGCTTCTGTCAAATGTTGTTCCGTCAAAGGGTAATTATAAAGGCAGAGTTCCGGTTGACTGAGAATCAAGATGCGTGATGTGGATGACCAAGATGGGATTTTTCCCCTCCGACTGGAGAGATATCCTCTGGGTCCTCTCGAAAGATATGATTCCGAAAGCATAGCCATGCACGACTCGGTTAAGTGTTAACCGAGGCGATCGACTAAGAGTTAATCGGATGAATCACTTATCTCGGATCGAAAAAGAGAGTCGAACTATTTAAGGGGTGACGATTATTCGCCTATAGTTCGACAAGGCATATCGTGAGGCAAAAGGGACTTGGACGAAAGTCACATTGGAAGGTATGTTGTCATGACTCTTTGGTACTTGGAAGTCAGCACGTTCTGCTAGGAGCCACTACTGACTGATCAGTCACGAGTGAGACTCGGATCGTGTCTGAGTCACCATGAGCCTGCCAGGTCACACACTTAAGAGCGGGAGCAAGTTTGGGTTGGACCCGAATAGGAAACCGACTGAGTCAGTGAGTTGGACTCGCAGTGACTAATATAGGCCTTTTAGTGAATGGGCCACAAGTGAGTGGAGCCCACTTTCACTCTCTATATAAGCTGGGGCACAGGTGCTTAGAGCACACGGTTAGGTCATTCCATTTGTTGGAAACCCTAGCTCCAGTTCAGTCTAGACGATGTACCGGACCTAGCAGTCCACCGTTGGCGCTCCTTCTCGTACGTGTGCATACTGGCAGAGGTGATGTGCGTTCAACACTTTAGCGACCGTGGATCAGAACGGATCGTGAGGACTACACTGCATCAAGCGACGTGCTTCATCGATTCTGCAACTGTGTGTCTAGTGGTAATTCTCGTGGCCTATCACCTGAGCTGGATCTTGGGAGTACCATGTAGGGTAAAAGTTTTTGTTTATCTCTATGTGGCCCAACACATCATTCCGATGGTGATCACATCAACCTTTGATCCATTGTCGATCTGCATCGCCAATTCATCCTTAGCAAGTTGATGCTTGTTCTGCAGCCCCTGTTTCGAGTTACATATATTAGCAACTGAACCAGTATCAAATACTGAGGTGTTATTGCGAGTACTAATAAGATACACATCAATAAGGTGTATATCGTATATACCTTTGTTCACCTTGCCAACTTTCTTGTCAGCTAGATACTTCGGGCAGTTGCGCTTCCAATGCCCCGTGTTCTTGCAATAAAAGCACTCAGTTCCAGGCTTAGGGACATTCTTGGTCTTCTTCTCACGTGTGGCAACAGACTTGCGACCCTTATTGCAGTTACCCTTCTTCTTGCCTTTCTTAAAACTAGTGGTTTTATTCACATCAACACTTGTTGCTCCTTTTTGATCTCCACTTCAGCAGTTTTCAGCATAAAAAGAAGCTCAAGTAGTGACTTATTCATGCCTTGCATATTATAGTTCATCATGAAGTTCTTGTAACTTGGTGGGAGTGATTGGAGAACCCGATGAATCCCTAGCTCATTGGGAATCACAATTTCCAGAGCTACAAGTTTATTGGCGTACCCAGACATTTTGAGTACGTGCTCGCTAACGGAGCTGTTCTCTTCCATCATGCAGCTAAAGAAGCAACATGGTTATCAAAATTTGTTCTCAATTCTCCCATTGTATCAGAGGAATTGTTGTGCTCAAAACATTTCAAAGCGCATGCTCCGGCCCATACAATATGCCGCAATGAACTAGGTGGTGATCCTCCTGACGAGTCCGAAAAACATTTTTCTCTTCATCAGGAGGGGGTCCTAGAGGTGCATCTAACACATAGCTCCTTTGAGCAGCCGAGAGGACAATCCTCAGATTAAGGGCCCAGTCCGTAGAGTTGCTACCATTGGTTGTAAGTTTCTCTTTCTCCATGAACACATTGAAATTGAAAGCATGTTTTGCCATGATCTACAACATATTTGCAAAGACTATTTAGACTAAGTTTAGGACGGTTTAATTTTAAGTTAATTCAAAATACTACTAGAACTCCCACTCAAAAACAACATCCCTCTAGTTGTTTTGGTGATTACACGAACCAAATTTACTACACCAAAACCAATCATCACATGAGATGGTGTAGCTTCAAAGGAGAACATCGAGATGTTCATCATATCATCCATATGACTCTTGATTTACCTTTCCGTTTGTGTTCCGAGGCCACGTATGTACATGATAGGCTCGCCAAGTAGAAACTTAGTATTCGCGTGTGTAAATATATCTTACACCCATTGTATACGTGACGGGTGATCACATCAATGCCCATACTTGATGGACTTGGGTTTAAGGGAAGATCGATGCGCTGGAGACTTTGTCGGCTAACAGACAAACACATGGGGATACAAGGTTTACCTTGGTTCAGGCCCCTGGAGGGAAAACCCTACTCATGCTTATCTGTTCTTGATTGATGATGAACCGAGGGTTACAGGGGTGCCTAGATGGCAATGATGCGCAGATGAGTGTATGCGAGGGTGTTGATTACCCTTCTCGACGTTCCCTCTTGGGCCTTATATGGGGAGGCCAGGTCCCGTGAAACGTTCAAGTCGGCTACAGATCTAGGATGAAACCCTAAAGATTCCTATCTAATCCTGTTGTATCCGCCAATGAGTCGCATCCTTCATGGGCTTGGCCTCACCTGAATCACCATGGACTTCACTGTTAGTGGCGGATCGTCACGTGGGCCTCCTGCTGGGCCAAACCAGCTAGGATAATAGTAGGTACCCGTAGGGCACACCTATGTTAATAGCCCCCGAGTGTCTAGCCAAATCGAAGATTTGGGTGGAGACTTAGAAGTCATTCACCAAATATGAAGGACTTAAAATTTCACAAGGATTGTGGTACATGTGCCCGGTTCATCCGACGGATCGGGACAGTTAATTGCTCTTGGGAAAAAACAATCATGACCTACTAAAACTCGAGTCCCCGGACTTGAATTCGGAAATTTCTAGTGTAGTTCGACCCATGCTGCGGAGGCCTTACTGAGCCGAACTGCAGTTTCAATGCATATGTACCCAGCACATCCATCGGGATTTTCGTCACACATGTTGGTGTGATACTTAACTGGTAGAGCCAGCGGGTGCGGTTGCCAGGCCATCAGATTATATTGTAGATCTTATCTTTACGTCGTAGACGCATCATCCGAATGTTTATCACCATGGAGGTGTTTCGGGTGGCCAAGGAGATGTTGTCTCTAAACTTGATGTTGTAATGTGCGTGGGCGTAGTCGCCAACGATTTTGATTTCCATAGGCGAGTTAGTGTTGTGGACGTAGTCGACACAAACGAATCATTATATGAATATTTTATTTTTTATAGGGTGTGCGACCAGCGCGCCCTATGGGAGAATCTCCTGAGTGTCTGTTCGAGTCATAGACTCAAGCAGAAACTTAAAGTTGTTGATTGCATGACCACATCGATCAGTAAGTGCTTCGGATGATCCCATGAATATCGTTGACGCCATCACATTGTCGAATGCTTGAAACAGCTCTCCCTATGGGAGTAGCCCCCGAGTCCTTAGCCGAATCGTAGAGTTGGAGTGTGCCACTCGAAGATCTTGTAGGTGCACAATTAGCACTCTAGTTTGGAGTTGCCCCTGAGTGTCTAGCTGAATCATAGATTCGTGCAGAGACTTAAGTCCTTGTGCTTTATGGCTTCAATTGATAGTATCATAGGCTTATGATGGACCTAGAAGTACATCGAGTGCGTGACCAGCGCTCCTATTAGGAGTAGCCTCGAGTGTCTCAGTCTTGGTTTGTTGGCATAATTGCATCTGAAGAGTTACTTGAATCGGATGTTCGGCTTTATGAACACAGTTGAATGTTTCGTTGGATTCCTTGATGAGCTGTGTTTGGTTTGAATTGAAAGGGTAATTGCCCCTATGTGTGGTTTTGGTGATTATTGACAATCCCTATGGACTAATATTTTCATTGAGTTTTATATGAAGGAATATTCCATAGGTCATGCTTGTAGTCTATGTGTTGTATTCAAGTATGGATGCCATGAAGATAAAGATATACCTTGAGTATTGGCATCAAGATCATCGAGTTGAAGAAGAATATGATATGATCAACATCTTGAGAGTGTAGAAGAATTCAAGATATGGCTCTAAGTTGGTGTCATGATAGCCTCATTAGTTGAGCTATGGTTGACTAAGATTTAGAGCATGTAATCAAATGAAGAGTTCTTTATGTACCTCAAGATATTGAGATGGAGCATGAGAATATACTTGGTTTACCAATACAAAGAGTGAAGATTAGATTCAAGCTTGGTCAACACGTGAAGCATAAAGAATGTACCACGTGTCTTGGGTATGGTAAGCTTGTCAATTATGCTTCATGAACTAACCCATTATATATGTGCCTTTGTGTTATCTATATTGGTTAGGTGTCTTTTCATGGGCATGCTTCAAAAGTGAAGATCTCATATAGCCCATGAGAGGATGACATCAA
The DNA here is from genome assembly GCA_910589775.1 of Avena eriantha. Taxonomy (NCBI): domain Eukaryota; kingdom Viridiplantae; phylum Streptophyta; class Magnoliopsida; order Poales; family Poaceae; genus Avena; species Avena eriantha. Next base: position 427,753,710 of record OU342741.1, on the reverse strand, counting down.
GTGGTGATCGTCATCAAGGTTGAGAAGGGAAAGTTCAAGATAAGCATCTCGAGAAGATCATTTTCTTGAAGCTTGCTGTCCATATTGGTGATAATGGATATGTGAAGACGTGTCTTAATGAAGCTATCCCATAGTGGTGTATGGGGGAGCAAATTACGAGTCTTCATGAAGCAACAATGATCAAGTGATGCATTCTGGCTTAGATGGAGCTTGAAGCGTTGTCATCAAGATCAAGCAGGATGCGCAAGGCAAAGGTATGGCCTTGCTAGGTTTTCCTTTTACCGGTGTCAAGGTGGTTGGTTGGAGACCGGGTTATAGGATAGATAGCCGCACTATCAAGAGGGGCTTTCTGTTGGGTAACTTGATCACATCGTCGCAGGGAGCTCAACCTTTGCATACATCGAATCTTCCTTTTTTGTTGCTTCTTGGTTTTTCTCCGTGTGACGTTCTTGAGCTTGTTCCTATCTCTTCAACAAGCCCAAGTTCATCGAAAACGGAATTCGTATGCATCTTCTATGGCATTTTCGAGTTTGAAGGTTTTACCGGTTCTTCTTATAGGGAGGCTTCATGCCTTTCTTCATTTGGTTATATCCTCATTTGTTTGACTATGATGTTTTTATGCACCATCTTGTAGAGCTTGTTGTCCTCGTCAAAACAAGCCCAAGATCATCGAAATCGGAGTCCGGATGCAAAAGTTATTGCGTCTTTCATGAAGTTTGTTTCATTCCGGTTGTGGATGTGGTTCAGCCGACTCCCACACCGGACGGTCTGGCGCCAGCGCTGGTTAGACCGGATCTAAAACCAGATTTTCCGGTTTTCGCGACCAAGTCTATTCCGAGTTGGCAAACAGAGCCATTCTGGTTTGTAGGCCAGTCCTCCGGCCTAGGGACCGAGTTTCCCGGTTCTAGGGCCGGTCCAACCGACTTTTAAACCGAGTTTTCACAGATTTCCTCCCAACGACCATGTTTGTTTTCCCCTATAAAAGGGGGTTCTTCCCCCAACGTTTTTGTGTGTTCTTGAGCTCGAAATTGACCTCCATTGTTGACCCTCTTGAGCTTGCTTCCTCTCCCTTCCCTCCTATGATGCTTGCATCTTTTTGAGGGCTTTGGAAGAGGAGATCTAGATCTACAATCCCCACCAATCAATTCCTCCTCTAAGTGAGGTGAACCCTTTGGATCTAGATCTTGGAGTCTTTGGTTGACTTCCACCATTGTTCTTCCTCTCTAATTCCTCCCTCGCACTTGTTTCTTTGGTGGGATTTGAGAGTGAAGGATTTAAGCACCCTTGGTGGTCTTGCTTTGCATTCTTGCATAAGTGTTGAGCTCTTGATACATTGCAAATGTATCTATACTTTTTTATGTTCCATGCTTGGTTTTATCCACTTTCTTGTGTTTTGTTCCAACTTTGGAATACTTTTTATATGATTTCTTGGACTAACCTATTAACAAGAGCCACAGTGCCAGCTGCCCGTTTTCTGCTGTTCTTGGTTCCAGGAAAGTCAGAAAATGAATATTCTCGGAATTGGACGGGACAAAAGCCAAAGTTCCTATTTTTTCGGAAGGGATCAAGTGCCAGAATACGAGACGGAGAGGGACCAGGGGGCCACCACACCACCTGGCCGCACGGCCCAGCCTGGCCCGCGCCAGGGGGTGGTGAGGCCAGCCCTGGCACCCCCTCGGCCTCTCCTTCCAACTATAAGTTGCCCTCAGGACGAAAACCCTAAGAACCCGATAAAAAATCCACGAAAGAGTCTGTAGCCGCCGTCATCTCCATCCCTAGATCGGGAGGGATCTGAAGCTCTTCCCGGCACCCTGCCGGAGAGGGGAATTCACACTAGAGGCCTTCTTCATCACCATGCAAGCCTCCGGTGTGATGCGTGATTAGTTCATCCTTGGACTACGGATCCATGTAGTAGCTAGATGGCTGGTTTCTCCTCCTTTGTGCTTTCATGTTTAGATCTTGTGAGCTCCGTTCATGATCAAGATCATCTTTTGTAATACATACATGTTGTGTTTGCGAGGATCCGATGGATATTGAGATGCTATTTCAGATTGATTATTGATTCTATCATGTCTTTGTTATTTGAGATCTTGCATGCTTTCTGTTGTTAGTAGCTATCTTGGCCAAGTAGATGCTAGCAACTCCAAGAGTTAGTATTTATGCTCGATAGTGGGTTCATGCCTCTGGTAATCTGGGAAAGTGACAGAAATATCTAAGGTACTAGATGTGCTGTTGCTACTAGGGAGAAAACAACAATCCTTTGTTCATAGAACAATCGTATTGTTTACTTTACACGCAGTTTGTAAAGCAATAATCTGTTGCTTGTAACTTAATACTGGAGGGGGTTCGGATGATAACCTGAAGGTGGATTATTAGTCATAGATGCAGTTGGATGGCGGTCTATGTATTATGTTGTAATGCCCAAACAAGTCTCAGAGGAGTCAAGATGATTAGTATATGCATGTATTGCTTTCTCGGTGTTTGTCAATTGCCCCGCTGTAATTTGTTCACCCAGCATGTTATCTATCTAAGGAGAGCCACCTCTAGTGAACTATGGATCCCGGTCCTTTTTCTTTACATACAATCTACAATCTTTTATTGTTTTGTGTTTACTTTCTGCAAACTTTTACTTCTTTCCATTCGATACGTTCAATCCTTTGTTTTCCACAAAACACGGTGAGATTGACAACCTCATCGCAAGTTGGGGACAAAGTTTTGTGGTTGTGTTGTGCAGGTCTCCACGTTGCTACTAGCACCGGTAGTGCGCCCTGCCAAAGCTCAGCTAGTAACACCTTTGGGGTGTTTCCTTGCTCCTACTGGTTCGATTAAACCTTGGTTTCATTACTGAGGGAAACTTGCTGCTGTGCTCATCATACCTTCCTCTTGGGGTTCCCAACGAGCTCTACATCAACCACGCACCAGCACTTTTCTGGGCGTCACACACAGAGCCATGAAGCATTTTTCTGGCGCCGTTGCCGGGGAGTCAAGGACATCTTCACAGGGGGAGTCCCTCATAACCAATCTCTTTACTTTGTTGTTTTTGTTTTGCTTAGTTTCTGTTTGCTTTGTTTGCTTGTTTTGCTCTTAAAAAAACACAAAAAAATTAGTTTTGCAAGTTTGCTTTCTTATTTGAAAACCCCAATAAAATGACTACTCTTGAAAACACTAAGTTGTGTGACTTCACTAGCACCAACAACAATGATTTTATGAGCACACCTATTGCTCCACCTGTGGCTGAGAATACTTTCTTTGAGATAAAACCTGCTTTGCTCAATCTTGTTATGAGAGAACAATTTTCTGGTATTGGTAATGAAGATGCTGCTTCCCATCTAAATAACTTTGTTGAACTTTGTGAGATGCAAAAGCATAGGGATATAGATGGTGATATTATTAAACTGAAATTATTTCCTTTCTCTTTGAGAGGAAAAGCTAAAGAGTGGTTGAATTCCTTAACTAGGAATAGTATTGATTCTTGGACTAAGTGCAAAGATGCTTTTATTGGAAAATACTATCCTCCTGCTAAGATTATATCCATGAGAAGTGAAATAATGAAGTTTAAACAACTTGATAATGAGCATATTGCTCAAGCTTGGGAAAGAATGAAATCTTTGGTAAAGAATTGTCCCACTCATGGACTGACTGCTTGGATGATCATCCAAACTTTTTATGTAGGATTGAACTATTCTTCAAGTAACCTATTGGATTCTGCTGCTGGAGGTACCTTTATGACCATCACTTTGGGTGCCGCAACAAAACTATTGGACAATATGATGGTTAATTATTCTGAATGGCATACTGAGAGAGCTCCACAAGGTAAGAAGGTAAATTCTGTTGAGGAAACTTCCTTCTTGAGCGATAAGATTGATATTATTATGTCTATGCTTGTTAATGGGAAAGCCCATATTGATCCAAATAATGTTCCTTTAGCCTCTTTGGTTGCTCAAGAAGAGCAAGTTGATGTGAACTTCATAAGAAATAACAACTTTGGCAACAATGCTTATGGTAATAATGCTTATAGGAACAATTTTGGTAACAACAATTATAAGCCATATCCTCCCAACAATGGTAATGCTTATGGAAATTCTTATAACAGTAATAAGAGTGCTCCCTCTGAACTTGAAGTTATGCTTAAAGAGTTTATTAGTAAACAAACTGCTTTCAATAAAACTATTGAGGAAAAACTCTGTAATGCTGAAAGAAATATAGCATCTTTGGCTAAAGCTCAATCTTCTTTGAATAAAATGGCTACTAAACCTGAAACTAATGATAATCCCTTTACAGCTACTAATGCTATACAAGTAAGAATTGATGAAAATGTTAGACTATTAGCTGAATTACATGCTAAGTGGGAAAGAGAAGATGAAATTGCTAGAAACATTAGTGTTTCTACTATCACTACCACTAGTGTTGAGGCTACTAATAGTTCTACTACTTTAGATGATAAATTTGATTTTGATCTTGATGGTTGCAACATCTCTGAAGTTATTAAGTTCCTACAAAAGCTTGCTAAAAGTCCTAATGCTAGTGCTATGAACATGGCTTTACAAAACACATTACTGATGCTCTCATAAAGATTAAAGAAGAAAAGATGAAACATAAAGCTTCTATTCCTATAAAGCAAGAAGATGGTTGGGAACCCATCATTAATATGAAAGTGAATGACTTTGATTTCAAAGCTTTGTGTGATCTTGATAGTAGTGTTTCTATTATGCCTAGAAGGATTTATGATATGCTTGATTTGCTTCCTCTTGAAGATTGTTATTTGAATGTTCCACTTGATGCTAATGCTAAAAAGAAATTCATGAGGAGTCTTAATGATGTTCTTATTATGGTTAACGATTCCTATGTCCCCGTTGATTTCTATGTTTTGGATGTTGAATACAATGCTTCTTGTCCTATTACTTTGGGAAGACCTTTTCTTAGAACTGTTTGTGCCATCATTGATATGAAAGAAGGCACCATTAAATATCAACTCCCACTCAAGAAAGGTATAGAACACTTCGCCAAAAAGAGAGAAAAGATTTCTTTTGCTTCTCCTATGAAAACAAAATTTGGTCTTAATGTTTCTTCATTTGAGAACACTTGATTCTTTCTTTGCTTCTTATGCCTAACTTAAAGGCGTTAAAGAAAAGTACTTGTTGGGAGATAACCCAAGAGTTTTAGTTGAGTCTTGGAAGTTATTACCTATGTAATAACCTCTCCTTATCCTTTTTATTTGCTTTTTGTGCCAAGAGTAACCTCTAATGAGAGAGAAGTAATGATTGGGAAAGTTGCTGTCCCGAAACAGATTTCTGTGCTTCACCGTAAAAATTCCTGAGAGATATCTGTACGTCGGATTGAGCTGTAATTTTTTGTGCTTCTGCCCCAGGTTGTTATCTAACTTTCGTTAGTTCAAAACCTTTTTATTTGAGAAACATAAGTTCTTCGAAAAAATTCGTCTTTACCTGCTGGTCTGTTTTGACAGATTTCTGCCATTTTCTGCATTTGCTTCTTGTTAGTTCCTTCTTGAGTTCTTTTGGAGAATTGAGCTTTTTGGGGGAAGTTCTACAGTAGCTAGTGTTCTAATGGAAGTTTATTTTGTGTTAGAACTGAACCTTCAGACTTGTTTATCTTAAAGTGCACTAATGTTGCTAATGAGATTGTGTGAAGTTTTGTATGAAGGAAAAATTTCAGGTGTATGGAAGAAATGAGTAATGAGATGAAGGATGGACTAAATCTCAGTCTTGGGGATGCCACGCATGTCACCCCAAGAAATATCCAAGAATTACAAGCGTCAAAGCTTGGGGATTCCCAAGGCATCCCCTTCTTCATCAATAAAAATCCTAGGTTTCTTCCAAACGCTTCATTTTTATTGTTTCATGTACAGTTGTGTTTTTCTTGGAGCGTCTTCTTTTTCGTTTTTGTTTTGGTTTTTAGTTTGCTTGGTTTGCTTAGTTTTCTGAATAAGTTGGTTGGACCCCCTCTTTCATACTTTGGTTTGCAAATAGTTTGGTTTGGTTTGGAAAAGAGTAGGAAAGTTCATGCTTATGTGGTAAAAAGAGCTCGTTTTTTACTGTGGCTATGCTTTGTCATACCATTCTTGATATTGTTTTGGCTTTATGCTTAGTATTATTTGCTGTAGCATGACTTGTTATAAACAATTGAGATTGCTTAATGTGCCTTGGATGAATCATGCGTTGTTTTAGCATATTAAAGCATAGTATAGTGGTATTCTCCTTTGATGATTTATTTGGGGCGACTTGGCACATGCTCACACCATGTTATGACTATCTCAAGTCACCATAGCCTTTATGATCCTTTAGTTTTCAACTTGTAGTATCACTTTATGCTTTGATCAATGATGTTTTGTCGCTCTGCATGATTATGGCCATTATTGCTCTCTTAGTTTGTCACTCCTTGTCTTTTGCTAGCTTCCACAACAAAGTATGAGTTCCACTCATGCATCCAACTCCCTAAACCAAGTTTTTCCAAAGAGTCCACCATACCTACCTACTAGCTTATGCTATTCCAAGTATATTCATGCTTTTGTTTACCTTCCAGTTGTTATGAGAAAACTAGTGATTAAAGCTCTCGCGAACTTGATGGCACACTTTACTTTATTGCCTCTAATAAACTTGAACCATTGGGTCCTTCTTTGTTGCGTATATGCTTGCGCTTTATAAGTTGAAATTAGCAGAACCACGTTTCATGGGGAACGCTTTCAACATCGCACTTGTACTTTGTACTCCGTTGATATCATGTTCTTTTGCTTACGGATCCCGGCGGTGTGAAATAAAAGTGGAACTTGTAAGATCATGGAGTTTGTATGTGTGTTAGAGAAACGCCTGGGCCGCTAGCCTAAGCCATGCCTAATCATGGTGGAAACTTGCAGCATCACCATAATGAGCACTCTATGAAGCATCCTCAATAAAAACCTAAGCAAATAGCAAATAAAAAGATTGCTGAGATGCTCATTGTCTGCTTGCCTTGTCATTTTGATTATGGGAAAGCTCCTGTATCATGTGCAAGGGGTACCCCGTTGGTGGTTCTTAATGATACACATATACTTACAATGACAAGAGCTTACTCGTGACTGAAGTTGAGTAGCATGAGGATCGGTCTTCATAAGTAAGGGGCATGAGATTTTGGTTTATAACTTGTCAAGCATATCCTCTTAGTTGTGTCACTTTAACCTTAATCACCTTCAAGATGCTTATGATAGGGGCAATGAGAGCTGAAAGCTATAAGTACCATAATTTTTGGAAGCTCTTTATGAGACTTGAATCCCTACTTCCTTTTACAAAAGGCCTTTCTTCCACCATTATATTGAGTCTCCACCTTCTATCTTTATGCACCCACTTTGAGAGCATAGTGTCCATTCTTAGTTCTATGTGCATTGTCCCAAGACTAGTTGATTGATGCATAACTTGTTATTGTTTGTTTGAAACTATTGTATCTAGTCACTCTTATGAACTTTGAAGGTGTCCTATGCATTTATATTTGCTACTCTATTGAGGGACAAGCTGAATACTATTATGCTATGTTTTCTTTATGTGAAACAAACAAACGTCTTGCAAAGCATGTTATTCATGAATCTTTTGTTTGTGCCTTTTCATGTTGCATCATAGTTTCTTTGCTTATTGCTAGAACTTTGTCTTTCATGTTATGATTGAAGTACTATGAGTTTTTCAAAAACTTTGATCAAGTCTTTGATGGTGCATGTCACCTCAAAAATTATTTCTTTTTATCACTTACCTACTCGAGGACGAGCAGGAGTTATGCTTGGGGATGTTGATACATTGCAAATGTATCTATAATTTTTGATGTTCCATGTTTAATTTTATCCACTTTCTTGTGTTTTGTTCCAACTTTGGAGTACTTTTTATATGATTTCTTGGACTAACCTATTAACAAGAGCCACAGTGCCAGCTACCTGTTTTCTGCTGTTTTTGGTTCTAGGAAAGTCAGAAAATGAATATTCTCGGAATTGGACGGGACAAAAGCCAAAGTGCCTATTTTTCCGGTAGGGATCAAGTGCCAGAATACGAGACGAAGAGGGACCAGGGGGCCACCACAACCTGGCCGCGCGGCCCAGCCTGGCCTGCGCCAGGGGGTGGTGAGGCCAGCCCTGGCACCCTCTCGGCCTCCCCTTCCGACTATAAGTTGCCTTGAGGACGCAAACCCTAAGTACCCGATCAAAAATCCACGAAAGAGTATGTAGCCGCCGTCATCTCCATCCCTAGATCGAGAGGGATCTGAAGCTCTTCCCGGCACCCTGCCGGAGAGGGGAATTCACCCTGGAGGCCTTCTTCATCACCATGCAAGCCTCCGGTGTGATGCGTGATTAGTTCATCCTTGGACTACGGATCCATGTAGTAGTCAGATGGCTGGTTTCTCCTCCTTTGTGCTTTCATGTTTAGATCTTGTGAGCTCCGTTCATGATCAAGATCATCTTTTGTAATACATACATGTTGTGTTTGCGGGGATCCGATGGATATTGAGATGCTATTTCAGATTGATTATTGATTCTATCATGTCTTTGTTATTTGAGATCTTGCATGCTTTCCGTTGTTAGTAGCTCTCTTGGCCAAGTAGATGCTAGCAACTCCAAGAGTTAGTATTTATGCTCGTTCATGCCTCTGGTAATCTGGGGAAGTGACAGAAATCTCTAAGGTACTAGATGTGATGTTTCTACTAGGGAGAAAACAACAATCCTTTGTTCATAGAACAATCGTATTGTTTACTTTACACGCAGTTCGTAAAGCAATAATCTGTTGCTTGCAACTTAATACTGGAGGGGGTTCGGATGATAACCTGAAGGTGGATTATTAGTCATAGATGCAGTTGGATGGTGGTCTAGGTATTATGTTGTAATGCCCAAACAAGTCTTAGAGGATTCAAGATGATTAGTATATGCATGTATTGCTTTCTCGGTGTTTGTCAATTGCCCCGATGTAATTTGTTCACCCAGCATGTTATCTATCTAAGGAGAGCCACCTCTAGTGAACTATGGATCCCGGTCCTTTTTCTTTACATACAATCTACAATCTTTTATTGTTTTGTGTTTACTTTCTGCAAACTTTTACTTCTTTCCATTCGATACGTTTAATCCTTTGTTTTCCGCAAAACACGGTGAGATTGACAACCTCATCGCAAGTTGGGGACAAAGTTTTGTGGTTGTGTTGTGCAGGTCTCCACGTTGCTACTAGCACCGGTAGTGCGCCCTGCCAAAGCTCAGCTAGTAACACCTTTGGGGTGTTTCCTTGCTTCTACTGGTTCGATTAAACCTTGGTTTCATTACTGAGGGAAACTTGCTGTTGTGCTCATCATGCCTTGCTCTTGGGGTTCCCAACGAGCTCTACATCAACCACGCACCAGCACTTTTCTGGGCGCCACACACAGAGCCATCAAATCTCCATTATGATTTGTTCGAGTGAGAGACCGTGAGCTTGTTACTCTTGGAGGGCGACCTCCTAGTTGGCTTGGCGGTTGGTGCTGTGGTGTCCTCTTCGTGGAAGATTATGAAGAGACACGGGCTTCTCTTTCGTGGAGCTTGTTGAAGTGGTTGTGGAGCTTGCCATCTCTAGAGTGGAGGAAAAGCTAGCCATAAGGAAAGGGCCTATTCCTTCGTGGGATAGACTCGGAGAAGAAGGTGAGCCTTCGTGGCATTGGGAAATCCTTCATGGAATCCCACACCTCTCCAACGTGCCATATCTTCTTGTAAGGGAACACAGGAATACATCTTCATCTCCATGTGCCTCGGTTATATCTATACCCGAGCTTACTTTCCTTGTGATAGTCATCGTGCTTGAAGTACTTATATCTTGCTTATCACTTGTGGTATATTTATCTTGTGATATCTTGCTTAGCTTAACTTGTTGGTGCACTTAGTTGAGCCTAGTGTATTTAGGCTTTGCGTTTGTAAAATAAACATTAGTTCAATTCCGCATTCTATCAAGACAAAACCGTAATAGTTTTGAAAACTGCCTATTCACCTCCCTCGAGGTGACATCTATATCCTTTCAATTGGTATCAGAGAAAGGTCTCTCCTTGTTTAGGCTTCACCGCCTAGAGTGTAAAGATGTCGGCTAGTAGTATAGTGCACAATGACACAATTATCTTTTGTGGCACAAATTACACTTTGTGGAGAAATTGCTTGGTGTGTAATCTTCGGACCTTGTGTCCAAATATTGAAAGATTTCTAGATGTAGGTATTTCTCCTTCAATGGATCCTCAAAATCTATCTTTAGAGGATGAGAAAAAATTACATCTCGAAGCTCAAGTATCTAATGAGCTTATTTTCTCCTGGAGCCCCACAGTTAATTTGTTCTTGACGATTGTAAAGCACAAGTCGTCTCATGAGAAGTGGACCAAGTTTAAAGAAAGATTTGGTGGTTCTATTTCTCATATTGTCGGTGGTCTGTCCGAGGAGCTATCTTCTCCTTCACATCATGAAGAGCTCCAAGTTGCTTCCACCTCCGGCCGCAATGAGATTTCAATTCTTTTGACTTCACTTACATGTGACAAGTCACAAGGTAATGAAAGGGTGAGTGGAAAAATCATATGTGATGATGGTAGTGTTTCTCTTTACACCAATGATTCTTGTTCTGGAAATGATAATGGTGTAGAGAGTTTGGACTTAAACACTTCTTGCAACAATAGTTCTATATCCCCCTATGTTGATAGTCCTTGCATATTGTCTAGAAACTATTTGAGTACTAATGTAGATGATATGCTTGATTTGTCTTGTTCCCATGTGCAAAATGCTTCTATTTCCTCTAGTTGTGTATCTAACAATGTAAAGGAAATCAAACATTCTATGGAGCAAGACACAATCATGAATGGAGATTCAAGCATATCCTCATATTCATCCTCTTGTTCTCACATGTGCCTTATGGCAAGAGGATCAAAGGTATCTCCTACTTTGGATCCCAATATATCTTCTCTAGATAATATCAATGATAATGATGATAGTGATGATGACATTGATGAGAATACTAGTGTTATTCTTCGTGAGATGACTTTTTGTGAACCTCTCTTCGTGGTAATAATAAGGCCATTGCTTGTCTCAAACACATTATGGACACCATAACTAAACAAACGGGAACCATAGAGGAGTTGGATTTCCAAATTGATGATGGGAGTCAGAGATTCAATCTCCTTAAGCAAGAGCTTGCCGAGGAGAAGCACACTAATTGTCTCCTCACACAAAAAATTGAATCTTATAAGCTTGAAAAGGAAAAATCTATTAATGATGCTAGTGCTATGAACTCTACCTCTTGTGAAGCATCTATATTAAAGGAGAATGTTGAGCTAAGGGCTCAACTTGAGTTGCTAACTAGCAATTATGGGAAATTGGAAGAAAGTCATGAAAAGCTCTCGGCCTCTCATAATGATCTTCTAATCTGTTATGATGGGCTAAAGTTAGCTCGTGAGGCAAGTATCACTAAGGTAACATCTTGTGAGCCTCATTTGGACATTAGCACAACTTCTACTCAAAATGCTATTTTGCCATGTGCTAGTCCTAGTGATCCTTCTTGTCATACTATTGATAAAACTTGTGTTGGATTACTTGCTTTGCCTAGTGGCTCTAACATTGAATCTTCCACTTCCTCTAGTACCTCTATTTCTACTAACCATGTAGAGGAAATCAAAGAGCTCAAGTCCCAAGTCACTTGTTTGAAGAAGGACTTGGAAAAGAGTCATGAAGGCAAATCCACACTCGATAATATTTTGAGTGTGCAAAAATGCCCCAATTATAAAAGTGGAATTGGATTCAACTCCAATAACAAGAACAAGTCCAAGAGCAACAATAAGAAGAGCCAAGACCAAGTCAAGAACTCGGCCAATATTATTCGCTTCAAGTGCAAGGTTGTAGGACATCATGTAAGATCTTTTCCATTGAAGGAAAAGCACTTCAATGAGAAGCAACAAGGGAAGCGGCCACAAGGTCAAGGTCAAGCCCAATCTCAACCTCAAGTTGAAGGTAGGCCACTTCCCAAGAAGAATCAAGATAAGGCTCCCCAAGACAATAAATCAATAAAGAAGAGAAAGGGGAGCACTTGTTGCTACATATGTCGTGATAAGGGGCACTTGGCCTCTTCATGTTCAAATGGTACCTTATCTCACCCTATCATTGTTGATTATGATTATTCTCTTGTAAAGGATAAGGATGGCAATGTGTTTGGCAAGTTTGTTGGAACTCAAAGTGGTGTTAAGAAAAGAACCATTTGGGTTGCGAAGCCTATTGTGACTAACCTCCTAGGACCCAACTTGGTTGGGGACCAACAAGCTCAAACTTGATCAATAGGTGTTTGTGGAGGGCATTGGATACTTGGCTAACACATGAAGAATTAAGGGATCTTCATATACTATATTTGATCAAGCCAAGTTATAAGGATTATCATCTCCCTACCATATACCCAATGCGCCTCTTTGCGGTAACTCAAACTTAACTCTTTTATATTGTAAGTTACTTGCCCCTTTACATGTTTTGGTTTTGTACCAAGTATGTGTTTGTATTTGTTGTGCCTCATGCTTGCTTATTTTGTGTATTCAGGTATGTCTAGGTGTTTGGCACATTATTTACTCGTGTGTTTCGTTTTGAGCCTCTAATGCATCTTGATGATATCTCATTTGGCTCTTTTTGAGATGTTAATGGAACATCCCATTCTGGGGGAGTGATATGCCCCGCACATCTCTCAAACCTTAAAATGTGTGTACATGAGTAATAACACTTAGTATTGATATTGCAAGCTTATCTAGTCACTATGTGGTGTGTCATATTCATGAGAAATTCAAATTCTAAATGTCCATTAATTATCTCTAGTTAAGGTTGTTTTTCCTCTTATTAAGAAAAATTGAATACCACATTATGGGGGAGTAATATGCTTCTTTTGCATATCACAATCCTAGGAAATGTGAACATATGAGGTGGTGCCACTTAGAGTTGATATTTTTGATTATCTTGTATCTAGGTGGCATGTTAGCTCAAACAAGGTCCTAAATTTTTGTTAGAAGCTTTTATTGCTCGTCTTTTCGGTCTTTTCTTGAGCAAGAAATTCTTTGTGTGGCCTTCCTCAAATGCATATCTCTGTATCTTATTTGGGAGACCATTTGCTTCAAGTTATTCTAATTATTGCTTTGCATGATTGTGTGACTAGTTGAAGCTATCAAGAATCTCTATCTTTGCATAGTGTTTAATCTTTTTATTCCTATCCTATCCTTTTTATTGTGAAGATTTATCTTTAATATCTATGCAATATACCACTGGAAATAAATTCCAATACACTCATTGTCTTCAACAATTGATATACTTGGGTGTGGTAGCATTTGTGGATCATCTTCACCTTGGATTTCACCTCTTACTGCCTTTTTTCTTTCGAAAAATTGTTGTGCCTCACATTGTCTTCCTTGGCTTTTGAACATCTCTTTGATGGTGTTTTTTATTATTATCAAATGTGTTTTTAGTGGAAGACAAACCTTTTATTCTAGGAACCTTGTGCCATTGTGAAAAGTGTTAAGGGTTTGGTTTATTTGTTGAAACCTTGCTCTTTTGGGAGTTTGTTATCTCATTATTTCTTCTCTATGTTATTTGCTTGAATGAGATAAATCTTTGAGAATTTGTGTTTTTATCTCATCTTTTATGCTCAATAGTTTTTGCTTGGTTCATTTGTTGAACTTTGTTGAACAAATCTTGTGTTGATTTGATTATTTGATATAGTTTTGACAACAAATGTGTTTTGTCACACCTTGTATGCCTTCTTGAATATTTTGGTGTTGTGTCCAAATTATATCGTCATTGGTTCTTGAAAGTCTCGTGCATGCATGTTTACTAAATGTATATCTTATATCATGTTTTGCTTTCTTTGATCCAATATATAGGGTATACTCCCTCAAATCCTTAAACGGCTATTATGTGCATGAAATTCAAATTTCATCTCTAAATATGCACATATTTTTATGGAGTATGTCCTATGTGTTGTGGTTAGTCTAACCACTTTGGACCCAATAAGTTTGGGGACCAAGATGTACTTGAATGTTGTTTTAGGTACATTGGAGATGCAATGGATGCTTGTCTCATTTATAAGGAAGGTGTTGTCACCACATGATAATTGGAGCCAAGCTAGGATGATCGAAGAATTCTTATCTACTACATCATAGCATTGCTATCTCGGTAACAAGTATCTTATTCATGCATACTATTCCTCCATCCAATCTCTTGTAGGTTACATGTTGGTATGAATTTATTTGTTTGTAAATGTTGTGGTTCTTGCAAGGATCTTTGAAAGACTTCTCTATCCTTATTACTTATGTGAGTAATTTGAGATGATGCGTATTTTGGGGGGTATATAAAATCATGTTCATGATTCACCAATTCCAAATATGCCTTCTAGCAATTTTATTGCATATCAATTCCTCAGGGTACTCTCATGTGCAATATTGTTAAAATTGCATTGAATCCCTCCTTTTGATACTTATTTCCTTTCTCAAAATATCCCAACTAGAATTAGTTCCCTTAGTGTTAGTTGTGATGTTTTTGAGGTTTTATTTTTCTTTGGTGAAGTTCATTGATATACCATAAGATAAAATAGAGCCATGGGCTATATATGCACTTAAGCAAAATATCCTTTTTTGGTATATCTTATGACTTCCTCTTGGATATCTTGTATTCTTATTTTTATTAACCTCTTATGTGTGGATGTTTCTTTGTTGATTATTCTCATGTCTTGTCCACTCAGAAACTTATATACACGAGAGTGTTAATATCCTCGCTCTTTGCCAACCATCTCTCTTATCCTCTTGTTTTTAAAGGTATTGGTAAGGTCTTGATTTATGAGTGCTCGGTTTACTTTTATTGCATCTTCACGCACTCATATCTCATATTTGGTTTCATTTGGACTTAAGCTTGTCTTGACAAGTGTATTGATTTATATCTATACTCCTTGTATCTTGGTTGTCTTCTAAATGATATAGAGGGAGTGAGGATTCCATGTTTGTGCATATTGTATTCAAAAGAAACAACTAATTTATGCACGAACCTTGGGGAGCTTCCTTATTTCATTTAGATCACTATTTGTCCATTAGATTGTTTGGATCTTTTGATTGCTTACTTCATCAATTGAAGTTTCTACACCTTGTTATCCTTTTAGCAATATTTGATCCTCAACATAGTTTGATTTTCTCCAAGTATTCTTCATTGGATATGTGCATATGTTTTCACTCATATTACGAGTAATGCACACCTTGGGTAGGAACTCATACTATATTTTCCTTCTAATCTTGTCATCCATGTTGGCACTTGTTGTAAATGGGGGATAAGTTTAGAGGGTTTTAAGGGAAATAGTTTTGTACTTAAGATTGGTTTGTTCTTAAGTGTTTGCCTTTCATGCATTTCATATTTATTATGTTTTGCATGGTTGAATATATAGCAGAAACTCTCCAAAGGTTATGCTTGACATGTATGCAATGAAATTCAAGTTCATCACACGTGCATATATTGTGTGGGAGTTTGCTCTATATATGGTGGTTCTACTCACATCTCTTGCATTAGTTGTAGTTTGTGTGAGTTGAATCGGTTTTGATATGGGCTAGTATCTCTGTGTTACTTAACCATGGCAAATACAACCTCTTGTATACAACTTATTCTCGGATAAGTTGCGTACTTGTTTCTAATATTCATTATATAAACCCTCTTGTTTTGATTGTCATCAATTACCAAAATGGGGGAGATTGAAAGGGTAATTGCCCCTATGTGTGGGTTTGGTGATTAATGATAATCCCTATGGACTAATGTTTTCATTGAGTTTTATATGAAGGAATATTCCATAGGTCATGCTTGTAGTCCATGTGTTGGATTCAAGTATGGATGCCATGACGATAAAGATATACCTTGAGTATTGGCATCAAGATCATCGAGTTGAAGAAGAATATGATATGATCAACATGTTGAGAGTGTAGAAGAATTCAAGATATGGCTCTAAGTTGGTGTCATGATAGCCTCATTAGTTGAGCTATGGTTGACTGATGGGACGTGGCATAGTGGTCCTAGTAGAAGGGTGACCATATTTGACTGCACGATGCATAGAAAATGGGTATTAACTATGCATCCTCAATTTGCTCGCATAGTAGGGAAAGTACGTCGACAATTTAGCTTTCATCTACCATGTGTCTCTGCTATCTTTCATCTGCCATGTATCTCCGCTTAATGAGCGCCACGCGCGCACAATCATGAGCGTATGGCCAAGATTTAACTGGGTCATAGTATAAGAAAAGGGTGAATCTCAGTAAAATCTCACTCCTTCCTCTTCCTCGCCATCCCCATTTCTCCCATGCCTCACCATTGTTCTTCCTCGTGCTGCACAAGACGTGTTGCATGTTCCCGAGCGCATTCATCTGCGCCTCCAAGAAGAGATGAGGTGCCACCATGGGGAAAAGCAAGGGCAAGAGTACCAGAGGCGTCGGCTCCAGTACCACCGCTGCTCCAAAGAAGAAGGGTGCCACCGCCTCAAGGGTTACCAATGGTAGCAAGAGGTGGTCCATGATGAAGAAATCGGAGATGTGTCAACTGCACCTATCAGGCCTAATTCCTGCTGCATAAGATGATTGCCTGATTCCAGGGGCAGAGGTAATCCCAAATCCTCCTGATGGGTTCAGGGTGATGTTCATGGCGTTTGTTCTTTGTGGGTTTGATGGCTCAATGCACGGTGCCCAGAAAAGTGCTGGTGCGTGGTTGATGTAGAGCTCGTTGGGAACCCCAAGAGGAAGGTATGATGAGCACAGCAGCAAGTTTCCCTTAGTTAAGAAACCAAGGTTTAATCGAACCAGTAGGAGCAAGGAAACACCCCAAAGGTGTTACTAGCTGAGCTTTGGCAGGGCGCACTACCGGTGCTAGTAGCAACGTGGAGACCTGCACAACACAACCACAGAACTTTGTCCCCAACTTGCGATGAGGTTGTCAATCTCACCGTGTTTTGCGGAAAACAAAGGATTAAACATATCGAATGGAAAGAAGTAAAAATTTGCAGAAAGTAAACACAAAGAAGTAAACAGTTTGTAGATTGAATGTAAAAGACAAGGACCGGGATCCATAGTTCACTAGAGGTGGCTCTTCTTAAGATAGATAACATGCTGGGTGAAAAAATTACAGTGGGGCAATTGACAAACATCGAGAAAGCAATACATGCATATACT
Organism: Avena eriantha; assembly: GCA_910589775.1. Classification (NCBI taxonomy): domain Eukaryota; kingdom Viridiplantae; phylum Streptophyta; class Magnoliopsida; order Poales; family Poaceae; genus Avena; species Avena eriantha. The sequence goes on along the minus strand of OU342741.1, from coordinate 427,736,538 downwards.
AATCATCTTGACTCCTTTGAGATTTGATTGGGAATTACAACATTATACATAGACCGCCATCCAACTGCATCTATGACTAATAATCCACCTTCAGGTTATCATCCGAACCCCCTCCAGTATTAAGTTGCAAGCAACAGATTATTGCTTTACGAACTGCGTGTAAAGTAAACAATACGATTGTTCTATGAACAAAGGATTGTTGTTTTCTCCCTAGTAGCAACAGCACATCTAGTACCTTAGATATTTCTGTCACTTCCCCAGATTACCAGAGGCATGAACCCACTATCGAGCATAAATACTAACTCTTGGAGTTGCTAGCATCTACTTGGCCAAGATAGCTACTAACAACGGAAAACATGCAAGATCACAAATAACAAAGACATGATAGAATCAATAATCAATCTGAAATAGCATCTCAATATCCATCGGATCCCCGCAAACACAACATGTAAGAATTACAAATAGATGATCTTGATCATGAACGGAGCTCACAAGATCTAGACATGAAAGCACAAAGGAGGAGAACCAGCCATCTAGCTACTACATGGATCCGTAGTCCAAGTATGAACTACTCATGCATCACACCGAAGGCTTGCATGGTGATGAAGAAGGCCTCCAGGGTGAATTCCCCTCTCCGGCAGGGTGCCGGGAAGAGCTTTAGATCCCTCCCGGTCTAGGGATGGAGATGACGGCGGCTACATACTCTTTCGTGGATTTTTGATCGGGTACTTAGGGTTTTTGTCCCGAGGGCATCTTATAGTCGGAATGGGAGGCCGAGGCGGTGCCAGGGGCCACCACACCACCCCCTAGCGCGGGCCCAGCCTAGCCGCGCGGCTAGGTGGTGTGGCCGGCCTCATAGAGTGCTCATTATGGTTATGCTGCAAGTTTCCACCATGAGCATCTCAGCAATCTTTTTATTTGCTATTTGCATAGGTTTTTATTTAGGATGCTTCATAGAGTGCTCATTATGGTTATGCTGCAAGTTTCCACCATGATTAGGCATGGCTTAGGCTAGCGGGCCAGGCGTTTCTCTAACACACATACAAACTCCATGATCTTATAAGTTCCACTTTTATTTCACACCGTCGGGATCCATAAGCAAAAGAACATGATATCAACGGGGTACAAAGTATAGGTGCAATGTTGAAAGCATTCTCAATGATACATGGTTCTGCTAACTGCAACTTATAAAGCGCAAGCATATACGCAACAAAGAAGGACCCAATGGTTCAAGTTTATTAAGGGCACGAAAAGTAAAGTGTGCCATCAAGTTCGTGAGAGCTTTAATCACTAGTTTTCTCATAACAAGTTTAATTTGGAAGATAAACAAAAGCATGAATATACTTGGAATAGCATAAGCTAGTAGTTAGGTATGGTGGACTCTTTGGAATAACTTGTTTTAGGGAGTTGGATGCATGAGTGGAACTCATACTTGGTTGTAGAGGCTAGCAAAAGACTGGGAGCGACAAACTAAGGGAGCAATAATGGCCATAATCATGCAGAGCGACAAAACATCATTGATCAAAGCATAAAGTGATACTACAAGTTGAAAACTAAAGGATCATAAAGGCTATGGTGACTTGATATAGTCATAACATGGTGTGAACATGCGCCAAGTCAACCGAAATAAAACATCAAAGGAGAATACCACTATACTATGCTTTAATATGCTAAAACAACGCATGATTCATCCAAGGCACATTAAGCAGTCTCAATTGTTTATAACAAGTCATGCTACAGCAAAGAATACTAAGCATAAAGCCAAAAAAATATCAAGCATGGCATGACAAAGCATAGGCCACAGTCAAAAACGAGCTCTTTTTACCGCATAAGCATGAACTTTCCTACTCTTTTCCAAACCAAACCAAACTATTTGCAAACCAATGTATGAAAGAGGGGGTCCAACCAATTTATTCAGAAAACTAAGCAAACCAAGCAAACTAAAAACAAAAATAAAAACGAAAAATAAGACGCTCCAAGAAAAACACAACTGTGCATGAAACAATAAAAATGAAGCGTTTGGAAGAAACCTGGAATTTTTATTGATGAAGAAGGGGATACCTTGTGCATCCCCAAGCTTTGACGCTTGTACTTCTTGGATATTTATTGGGTGACACGCGTGGCATCCCCAAGCTTGAGTTGTAGTCCATCCTTCATCTTATTACTCATTCCTTCCATACACCTGAATTTTTTTCCTTCATACAAAACTTCACACAATCTTTATTAGCAACATTAGTGCACTCAAGATAAATAAGTCTTAAGGTTCAGTTATAAGACCAAATAAACTTTCATTAGAACACTAGATACTGTAGCACTTCCCTCAAAAAGCTCAATTGCCCAAAAGAACTCAAGAAGGAACCAACAAGAAGCAAATGCAGAAAATGGCAGAAATCTGTCAAAACAGACCAGCAGGTAAAGACGAATTTTTTCGAAGACCTTCTGTTGCTCAAATAAAAAAAGTGTTGAGCTAACGAAAGTTAGATAACAACCTGGGGCAGAATCACAAAAAATCACGCCTCAAAAATACGTACAGAGGTTTAACACGAATTTTTATGGTGAAGCACAGAAATCTGTTTCGGGACACCAACTTTCCCAATCATTACTTCTCTCTCATTAGAGGTTACTCTTGGCACAAAAAGCAAATAAAAGGGATAAGGAGAGGTTATTACATAGGTAATAACTTCCAAGACTCAACTAAAACTTTTGGGTTATCTCCCAATAAGTACTTTTCTTTAACGTCTTTAAGTTAGGCATAAGAAGCAAGAAAAGGAATCAAGTGTTCTCAAATGAAGAAGCATTAAGACCAAATTTCTTGCCCTTACCTCTCTTACTTTTATTCTTAACCTTGGGGAAAATATGATTGTTTAGTGGATAAGAAAGGTACATGGTCCCCTTTCCCACATCTATTATTGCTCCAAGGAGTTCTAATAGGGACCTTCCAAGTGTAATTTGTCCTTTTCCTGCACATTCGATAACAAGATAATCAGTAGAAATCATTTCCCAAGGATCTTTGTAAACACTCCTTCAACTATTGCAAGAGGTTATATGGTAGTATTATCAGCAAGAGATATTTCGTTTCCTCCTTCAGTAAGCCCCCAAGTATTCAGAGCTTTATAAATATCTTGGGGCATAAGGCAAAATTCAGACATGATATCACAGCGAGCTTGAAAAGTTTCTTTGTTTATCTCAATTTTTACTGTAGGAAGCCACTTTGATGGTTCATAATTTATTGGAACATAATTGTGATGCTCCCTAAGCGTATTGTAGCAATTTTCTAAGCTAGTAGTGCTAGTCTCAAGTGTGTTCAACCTAGCAAATATTTTTGCGAAACAAATATCAGTTTGGCTAGGCATGTTGTAAGTGAGGATCAATTTCTTTATCGCATTAATAGCATCATCCTCATTACATTGGAGGAAATCTCCTCCCACAATAGCATCTAAAGCATATCTATAGCAAAGAGCAATCCCAAGGTAAAAACTGCTAAGGAACAAGCTTTGAGTCATTTTAGGCTTAGTTTTTTATGTAGATTAGAGATTCTAGACCAAGCTTCCTTAGAACTTTCCTCAATTCCTTGTTTAAAAGTGAAAATCATTTCCTCGGGTGACATAGTGATTGGAGCAAGGCTAGACATAGTGGCAACTTAGGATAGGAACTAATTTTTTTTGAGTTTTTGCAATAAGAAGACAAGCAAACAAAGCAAAAAGAAACTAAGCAAAACAAAAATAACAAAGTAAAGTTATTGGTTATGAGGGACTCCCCTTGTGAAGATGTCCTTGACTCCCCGGCAACGGCGCCAGAAAAATGCTTGATGGCTCTATGCATGGCGCCCAGAAAAGTGCTAGTGCGTGGTTGATGTAGAGCTTGTTGGGAACCCCAAGAGGAAGGTATGATGAGCACAGCAGCATGTTTCCCTCAGTTAAGAAACCAAGGTTTAATCGAACCAGTAGGAGCAAGGAAACACCCCAAAGGTGTTACTAGTTGAGCTTTGGCAGGGCGCACTACCGGTGCTAGTAGCAACGTGGAGACCTGCACAACACAACCACAGAACTTTGTCCCCAACTTGCGATGAGGTTGTCAATCTCACCGTGTTTTGCGGAAAACAAAGGATTAAACGTATTGAATGGAAAGAAGTAAAAGTTTGCAGAAAGTAAACACAAAGAAGTAAACAGTTTGTGGATTGAATGTAAAAGACAAGGACCGGGATCCATAGTTTACTAGAGGTGGCTCTCCTTAAGATAGATAACATGCTAGGTGAACAAATTACAGCGGGGCAATTGACAAACATCAAGAAACCAATACATGCATATACTAATCATCTTGACTCCTTTGAGATTCGATTGGGCCTTACAACATTATACATAGACCGCCATCCAACTGCATCTATGACTAATAATCCACCTTCAGGTTATCATCCGAACCCCCTCTAGTATTAAGTTGCAAGAAATAGATTATTGCTTTACGAACTGCGTGTAAAGTAAACAATATGATTGTTCTATGAACAAAGGATTGTTGTTTTCTCCCTAGTAGCAACAACACATCTAGTACCTTAGAGATTTCTGTCACTTACCCAAATTACCAGAGGCATGAACCCACTATCGAGCATAAATACTAACTCTTGGAGTTGCTAGCATCTACTTGGCCAAGATAGCTACTAACAACGGAAAGCATGCAAGATCACAAATAACAAAGACATGATAGAATCAATAATTAATCTGAAATAGCATCTCAATATTCATCGGATCCCTGCAAACACAACATGTAAGAATTACAAATAGATGATCTTGATCATGAATGGAGCTCACAAGATCTAGACATGAAAGCACAAAGGAGGAGAACCAGCCATCTAGCTACTACATGGATCCGTAGTACAAAGATAAACTACTCACGCATCACACTGGAGGCTTGCATGGTGATAAAGAAGGCCTCCAGGGTGAATTCCCCTCTTCGACAGGGTGCCGGGAAGAGCTTCAGATCCCTCCCGATCTAGGGATGGAGATGACAACGGCTATAGACTTTTTCGTGGATTTTTGATCGGGTACTTAGGGTTTTTGTCCCGAGGGCATCTTATAGTCGGAAGGGGAGGCCGAGGGGGTGCCAGGGGTCACCACACGACACCCTGGCGCAGGCCCAGCCTGGCACGTGGCCAGGTGGTGTGGCCGGCCTCTGGCCCTTCTCCGTCTCGTATTTTGGCACTTGATGACTTCCGGAAAAATAGGCACTTTGATTTTTGTCCCGTCCAATTCCGAGAATATTCATTTTCTGACTTTCTCCTAGAACCAAAAACAGCAGAAAACAAGCAGCTGGCACTGTGGCTCTTGTTAATAGGTTAGTCCCAGAAATCATATGAAATATACTCCAAAGTTGGAACAAAACACAAGAAAGTGGATAAAACCAAGCATGGAATATCAAAAATTATAGATACATTTGCAATGTATCAGGGTTATCTCTGCCCGCCCATGATTTCCTTCGTGGCCTACTTTTTCTGTATAGTGTTCAGCTGCATCAATTGTCACCCAATTCAATCCTTCATATCTCTTGATTTATTACCCTCTGCGAGTGTTGGCTTGGCATCGCGTCACACTTTGGGTTGTTTAAGAAATTGTATGGTCTGAAGAGGCAGTTGGGTTCTGGAGGTCATGTATATGAGGTTGGCGGATGCGGAATCTCTATCCACCCAAATCAACAATACTTTTCCCTCAAGATAGTCGATTCTACTCAAGGATGGAGAGCCAAGTGGCTCTACATCCGTGACTAGAAGTTTGGTGAGCAAAATTATGGGATGGCTCCCTTTGATGCGAATGCCGAAGTGAAGAGGAAGCGCTCATGGAGGAACGATGTGCTCACGGGTTAAGAGGCCAAAGTTGAGGGCTTGTATGATCAGATGAAGCAGTTGCAGCTTGTTCCTGGTCAAGAAGTAGATGGCATAGACACCATCAGAACCTTCATTCAGCGCCTTGTTCAACCGCTTCAAGCCAAGGTGCATCCGATGTGGATGTGTACTGGCCCGTCAGACCCGACGTGCACATTGGAGGAGAGCTTTTCAGCCATGGAGTTAGAAAAGAAGATAAAATCTTTGACTTGCCTCGCTGTGGATGACCAGCTGCCAAAGGAAACATCGATTGTTCCTTAAACCTCAACAAAGGAGGTGCCCCAGGTAAAATCTGACTTTCTTGTTTGTCCTTATTTTACAAGGTTGCCCTTGTTGGGTTCGCAGCATAGAAGACAAAAAATTTCCTACGATGAGAACTATACGCCAAGATCAATCTACTAGGTACAGAGCAACGGGTGGATATACATCCATGGAGAACTTACCCTCGAAGACAATGAGTTTTGTTAACGAGTATGAACTCGTGGATGATGTAGTCGTACGCTTGCCGATCTCAAGATCGTGATGAAGTCCAGCAGGTCCGGCTCCAGCACGTCCACCAGATCCAGCTCCAGCACCACCAAGTCCAGCACCTGTAATGCCCGGGAAAATATTCCCAATTAAAATTGCATGTTATTTTTATTTTGTGCATCACACGACATCATGCATATATTTTTTATTTTCTAAAAATATTTTCGCCAAAAGCCTATTTTATTTTCTAATTAGCCCCTTCTTTAATTTGAAATTAAAACCTCGGTCTTTTCCAGATCTTCTATTTGTCTAAAAACAATTTATAAAAGTCTTTCTAAAAAACAAAACAAATAAAATATTTTGTACCGGGGTAGCCCGGCCATTGGGCCAGACCACCTACTACCCTAGCAGGCCCGACCCAAGCCAAACCCTAACCCTAAATTGACCTGACCTAGACCTAAGCCTCCCAGCCTGCCGGCACACCCCGTCGTAGCAACGCGCCCGCCACACACCTACCTCACCCGTCGCTATGGCACGTCCCACACAGAGCATGCGCCCTATCCTATCACGTTGCACCTACACGCATGGGCACACCTTGGACTAAACCCGACACATGCATAGGAAACGCACAATGCACACGGCCCACAGAAACCAAGACGCGATTCCCCGCTCCTCTCGTCTAGCTCCCACGCCTCATCCCTCTATCTCCAGTGTCGCCGCCGCTTCCTCCCTGTCCTGCGTGGCCGCCTTCCTCGCTAGCCGCTGTGTCCTGCTGCTCTCTCGAGCGGCTACCTCCGGCCGCATCCCCGATGGCGCCTCTGCTCCGAGCTCCTCTCCGCTGCTAGCGCCCCATCAGTGTCAAGCTCCGCCGCCTCGTGCTCCTCTTCCCCACCTTCGGCCGCTTCCCTGCAGTTCCATCCTAGCCGCCGAGCCGCACGTTCACCCTGCCGGTGCTCCTCACCGTCAAGCACGCGAGTCCGCGACCTCCTTCCTTGTTCTGCACAGCCGCGAGCGCCGCCCTTGCTACCGCTGGTCGGGCTCCTCAACGCCGCACACCCATGAACAACTACAGGTCGCCGTCGACCGTCTGCGAGCCGCAACCCCTTCTACCGGCCATCGCCTCCTACACCACATCGCCGCACGTCCTCTTCCTTGACCTGCGCCCCTCACCGAGTTCTGCAGCTGCTCGCCGGCAACCCGCTCCCAACCGCACGCGTGCCGCTCATGACGAGATGCTGCTCACCCGTACGTGCGTTGCCTGGCCAATCCTTTTTTCCTCTGGCTTCCAGTGACCCGTGTGTGATCTGATGATATTGTTATGTTGTCCCAGTGTACTGATCTAGTGATGTGGCAGTACATGTGTGGCGTCTGATGTCCAACACCCAAGTTCTCCATCACGGGATTTAAAGACCAAACCTGAAGACCCCGATCCCGGAGTCCGAAGACCGATCCCGGTGAGCCCGAACCTGAACCCTTGGTGATCCCCAAGATCTTCGACCCTCGATGTGTGACCCCTATCTGAGCCCTATTTTATAAATGATATATACTTGTTGCATTAAATCTTTCATCTCGTATACATATCATTGTTGTTTGGGTGTTTGGGGATATTTAGGGGATTCACCTCATAATTAAATATGAAGACTATATGCGGGCTATATTTGTCTTATCTTGACTCCATTTAAATTTGTGTAGCGAACCGATGCCATGCTTTAACTTGTTAATTCAACATTTAATTTGCGGGGTAGTTAAATAATTTGAACCTTCTATTTAAATGCCGGGATCCCGATTCCGCTTAATATTGCTAAGATAGACCACATATTGCCATGTCATGCATCATATCATAGACATGTTGAATCTTCCGTCGTAGTATTAAATATTGCATCGGTTGCTCTTTCTAGTGATTTGCTTCTTCATCGGATAGGACGATGAGTCGGTGTGAGATACGATGAGCCTTCGATGTTCTTATCAGGCGAGCATTCTCTCCCTTCTACCTATTTTGCATTTATAGTCTTTACTCTCTTCCTTTGATCTATTGCTATCCTTATTGTCGATGCTTTAGTACCGTTCCCTCTATTTACCTGCTCCACTATATTGCCTTGGTTATCCTATTGCCTCTGTTTGAGTAGCTAGCTTTGTCCTTGCGAGTTGTAGCCCATGCTTAGGTCTGCTGCCCATACAGGTGAACTGTGATATATGGTTATGCTTGATAACATGATAATTAAATTGGTGATGCTGGTTATGGTTATGTTTTCACCTAATGATAAGGCCCCGGCAGGGACCACCTTTGGGAACTGCTTGAGCCGCCCTAGGACCCGTCCGTTCTATGATACTTGTTTTGAGTTGATCGCGCTAACCAAACGTGGGGGCCCCTGGGATCCCCCCTCAACTACCGGCGTTATTTGTATATCCAGAGGGTCACAAAAATTGGTTTTCCATTTCGTGCATACGCATAATATGTCCTCGGACATGGGTTGAGTTGTGATATGATTTTGGTGGACCGCCATGGCTTGCATTGCATAAAATCGGGATACCGTGCCAGAGATGGGATGGAGCTCTACAAGTTATCTTCCGATCATCCACCGGCCGTAGACTCAAACGCTATGCCACCTTGAGGCTCGGTCGTGCCTCTTGGCTGGAAAAAACATAGTAGGTGATACCTCTGGATATGCGTGTAGTTATGGGACAGTTCTTGTTGCAAGATTCGCAAGGCACGCATATTATGTTGCCTGAAGGTTGAGCATGCGTTTGGGTACAGTAGTGCACCCCTCTTGGGTAAATCTTTTCGAGAAGCCGTGTGTCCATGGTTATGGACGCCTCAGGAGTACGGTGTCATGATCATAGACAACATCACTAATGTTTTGCCTCTAATAACATGAATAGTAATTAGCCTTATCAACTAAATACCTACTTAACAAATATTGTCACCGTGTGTGTTCTGCAAGAGGACTTCCTTGACTGGTCTTTGAGGGGGAAATCTTCGAATGGGTTATGTTTGGTGTTATATTATACTTATCGTATAGCGCTCTCTTATCTTGGTCTAATCGTCGAAGTTGTAGCGTGTCTCTATAAGTTAAATAGTGTAAGCTTGCTGCCGCTGAGCCCACCATACCTATGTAGGCGAGGACCGCCGAATTCTAGCCTCGCCGTGTACTGGCCACTAGTACTAACCGCTCTCTTTCTGTTTTCTTTTGCCCTTCGTCGGCACCCTTTGGCTTGGACAGGTATGTGGTTGACGATGTTAGCAAGGTTATCCTTCTGGCTTGGCCTGGGCAGGGATTGGACATCGCTTGGTTATTATTTAGGGCTCTTGGTCCCATTTGGATCTTGTCTATACTCAGACACTATTTCGCTTTCTTCAAGATTTGCATCTTTGAATTGTATCATTTGTATTCTTGACTCGTTGAGTCGTTGTTATATATATATAAGTTCTTGTGGACTCTGTTGTAAACTACTGTGATGTAACTACTTGTAATCAAATCCCACCCAGACGAAAGTATTTGGTGGGCATCCTTGAATCGCGTCTATGCGGGTTTTGGCGGGAAATGCTAAGATCTGCATAGTCCTGATTCTAGGGCGTTACAAGTGGTATCAGAGCAAAGGTTTACGATACTCCACTAGTCCAGCATGTAGGTTAACCTTGCCAACGGCCGATGTCTAGTGTCGAAACTATTTTACTACAAATGCGTTAGATAGATCTGATTAGCTCTGATTTTACTCCTTACCTCTATTCTTTCTCCACTCATCTTTGCGTGTTTTAATCTAATATCTTACCTCCTTCAACTC